>JAQQAC010016209.1:68538939-68638136 GCA_029783875.1 Phataginus tricuspis
GTGCCTCTGTGTCTTTACTTATCCTCTGCCTGGTTGATCTATCCTTTGCTCAGATTGGCAGAAGAGGTTTGGGAAGAGAGATGCTGCAGGCAGAGTTGCCTGGGCCCTTTCCCAGCCCTGCAGAAGGGGGAGCAGCCCGTCTGGGATTTCTGCAGGCCTTGTGTGGAGATGGCCCCCTCCACTAGCCGGTGTGGCCTCCCTCTGCTGGGCGCTGGCCGTTGTTACTCCCCATCAGACGCTTTCACTCGGATGAGAGGAGCGCTCAGCATCTATCACGGACTCTTCTCAGCTCTGCATTTGGCTTCCTGGCACAGGGACTGCCGCCTCCCAGCCTCTAAATCTTACTTCCTGGAGGCCTGGAGGCCGTGTGGAGTGGGAGTGAGGCAGGAGGCAGGATAAAGGGAAACACATATAAGCCAGGGCTCAGCCCCCGACATTTACAATAGGGAGCCAAAGGCTCTGAGTGCCGTGGCCAGGGGCACTCTGTTTATCTACACTTTGTCATTTGAAGCATTGAGCTCTCCTCGGCCTCCCACCTCACTGGAGCTCAAGGTGAGTCCAGCATGGGGTGAAATGCATGGAAATAGGCCCACGAGGTAAGACACAGGGTGTGAGCGGGGGCACCTCCTCCCTGGCCCGGAGGAGGCCCTCACGAGAGGGCCTGTGGTGCTGGCAAGTCGCAAAGCTGCCGAGTTCATTACGCATCCTGCTGGGGGCTGCGCTGGACGCCTGCAAACGCATTTCTCTCTCTAGTGCCGCACCTTGTAGGTCAGGCTCAGGACTACGGCCCATCTGCTTTTAAATGAACAAAGACGGGACTGCAGCATCTTTCCTAAGAGAAGATTCCAGAGGCAAACCGCCCTCAGCGGGAGAGGTTTCCTCCCAACGCCAGCATCCACTCTTGGCGATTTTTTTTTGGCTACTTCATATCCTCTCCGGTACCCAATGTGGATAAGCCTCTGCTGCCTCCAGGCCAATTCGTAATCCTCAATTTCCTCAAAACTGCTAAAAATGGCTGCTTGTTGGAATTGTTTGGGATTAGCCGCGCTTGGCTCCGAGGCTGCCTGCGCCTTCCTCACCACCTCGGCCCTTTAGCCCTGGTTGTGGTGAGCCCCCACCCCAGGTGACCGCTGTCCAAGGTGCTGCACCTGTTGATGCTGGAAAGCTAACGGCTGCCCGAAACAGCTGCTTAAATAGCACCAGGATGAAGTTGCTGAACAGGCAGCCCCAGCTCATCACTCAGAACTCCATGTTCTAGGCCCCAGGGAGGTTGCAAAGGGCTGAGCTCTGACCATTCAATGCCTCTGGCTCTAGCCAGAGATGGCGCCGACTGTGAAGACAGATGTTTGGTTCCTGGGGCACCTTTGCATCGGGGTGTCCTGGTGTGACCTAGACCCTGGCTCCAGATTCAGCCAAGCCCCCGTGGTCCACAGCTATGCCTCGCAAACTTCATGCCTACGGGAATCTCCGCACCTTCCGGACCCACCTCCCTCGGAGAGTACTCACAGTGACCCAGAAGACGCCATTCAATTCTACTCAACATGCTTTTCCTGGTTACCTACTAGAGGTTTCTGCGAGTTGGGGCCCCCCACCTGCAGTAGTCGGTCCAGTGTCTGAGGCTCCAGGCTCCAGAGCCAGACTCCTGACTCGGGCTGAATCTTCCCTGTTGCGACCTTGGCCACGTATGGACCCACGCCAGGTTCTCAGCAAATGTTAATAGCAGCACTATTACTGACGCTGTTTGATCTGTCAAAGATGCTGGAGCTTTAACTGCCTAGGTTTGAAATACTGATCTAAGATTTGTGAGCCCTGGGAAAGTTCCTTACCCTTTCTGTGCCTCAATTTCCTCTTCCGCAAAGTTAGGATAGTAATATTGATCTCATAAGATTGTTATAAAAATTAATGAGCTACTACTTGTCAAGTTTGTAGAACAATACCTGACACAAAGTAAATGCAACATAAATATTTCTTAAATAATTTAAATGATAATTGAAGATTCCCCAAAATAGGACAGAAGAATATAGTAAAGTATCTGGCCACCTAAACATCCATTAACACCTCTTGAAACAACATGTGTGGAAAGAGCCTTTTCTGGGTAATAATCGGATGAACATGGCTTCATGCTAAATTAGGCCAATCTTACTTTCTCAATAATCAAAGGTCAAAGGATACTTCTTAAATCAAGGTTCAGTGTTTTGCAGCAGGGGGTAATTTTGCAGCCCAGAGGACATCTGGCAATGTGTGGAGAGTTTCTGACTGTCAAAACTGAAGGGAGAAAAGATGGAAGCATGAGGGGTGAGATGCAGGCTTCCCCTAAAACCGCATATAATATGAAAATATAATTAATACAACTAATGCTGAAAGAGCAACAGGAAAGAGGACTGCACCAGACTGCATACACCTGGAGAAAATAGCAGACCCCACAGAACATGGAAACGTACCAAAGCTGTGGCCCAGCAGGACCTAAGCCCTTCCCCCACCATAGCTCCCTGTCGGGAGGAAGAGAAACCTAGCATGGAGGGAGTGGAGGCCTGGGACTGCTGAATACCTAACTCTGGCAGCACAAACCTACAATTCATGGTGCGTGCATGATACTCTTGTGATTACGGCATTTGAAAGCTAAGACAGGCAGAATTCCTGGACAGACTGAGATTCCAACCACTTGTGGAAAGCAGGGATCCATATCTGGCTGCTCTGGGACAAAATAAATGTGGGCAATCTGAGAGACTTCCCCGCAAGGAAGCCCTTAGCAAGAGGGCTGCTAAAGGGGCAAGACTTCACTGAGATTACAGCAGAGGAATGAGGATAGGTAGACAAAATTGTCCGTGTGCACTCTGCCCAGCAGGTTGGGAGCTCTGCCATACAGACTCTCATACTTAAGAAGAAAGAAGAAATCTTCCTCCTTAGATGATCTTCAGGTGCTCTAGCTCCCTGGCTGACTACACAGCTCCAAGAACCCCCTCCGTGATATGTAGCCTACTGCACGTTTCTCCAACTGCATGTTTCTCCCAGCCAGCCCCACCTGGCTCACAAACCAGCAAACCCTACCCTGACATTGGGCCAGCCAGAGAGAAGATCTGTCTACAGCAATGACAAACGCAAAGCATAGAGGCTTATACCTGTGTGCTCAGCCCACTGGCTCAGGCAGTGGACACAGGCATAGCAGCTGGGTAGCAGGAATCAGCTCTTTCCTCCCCCCAGGCAACAATACCACTCCACTGTGGAACCCAACATTGCTTCAGGGCTGAGACGCTCCAGAGAGTAGAGTTTCTGGGCACGAGAGGGTACCATATACAAATATGAAATGCCAAGGGAACCTGGTTCACAGTAAAATTATAAATACCACTCCTGAGAAAGATTTAAATGACATCAACCTCATGACTCTTCCTGAAAGGGAGTTAAAAATAAAAATCATTAACATGCTCATGGCGGTATGGAAAGATATTCAAGAACTCAGGAATGAATTCCGGTCAGAGATACAGTCATTGAAGAGCACAATGGACAGTATTAAAAGCAGATTGGATATGGTTGAGGAGATGATAAATTAAATAGAAAGTAGAGAAGAGGAATACAAAGAAGCTGAGGCACAGAGAGAAAAATGGATCTCTAAAAATGAAAGAATATTGAGAGAACTGTGTGACCAATCCAAGCAGAACAATATTCATATTATAGGGTTACCAGAAGAAAAAGAGAGATAAAAAGGGATAGAAAGTGACTTTGAGGAGGTAATTGCTGAAATCTTCGCCAGTCTGGGGAAGGAGATAATCTTTCAGGCCATGGAGATGCACAGCTCTCCCAACACAAGGGACCAAAGGAAGACAACACCAAGACATAGTAATTGAAATGGGAAATATCAAGGATAAGGACAGACTATTAAAAGCAGCCAGAGAGAGAAATAAGATCACGTACAAAGGAAAGCCCATCAGGCTATCTTTAGACTTCTCAACAGAAACCTTACAGGCCAGAGGGGAGTGGCATGATGTATTTAATGCAATGAAGCAGAAGGGCCTTGAACCAAGAATACTTTATCAGACAAGATTAGCATTTAAATTTGAAGGATGCATTGAACAATTTCCAGATAATCAAAAGTTGAGAGAATTCACCACCCACAATCTCTACAGTGTATTCTGGAGGGTGTGCTATAGATGGAAATGTTCCTAAGGTTTTATAGCTGTCACCACAGGTAATAAACCACAGTAAAGAAAGTAGAATAGGTAATTACTAAGCAAATGCAAAAATTAAAATAACTATATCCAAATTCAGTCAAGGGATAGGCAAATAGTATGGAATATGATAATATATAACGACTGGAGGAGGAAGAAAAAGGAAGAATAGGAAAGCAAAAAGAACTTTTAGATTTTGTTTGAATAGCATATTAAATGACTTAGATTAAACTCTTAGCTTGTAAGGAAGTTAACTTGAACCTTTGGTAACCATGAATCTAAAGCCTGCAGTGCCAATAAGTACATATGTATCGATAATCACCCTAAATGTAAATGGACTGAATGCACCAAACAAAATATATAGAGTCACTGAATGGGTAAAAAAGCAAGACCCATCTATATGCTGCCTACAAGGGACTCACGTTAAATTCAAGGACATACACAGACTAAAAGTGAATGGATGGCAAAAATATTTCATGCAACTGATAGGGAGAAAAAAACAAGTGTTCCAGTACTTGTATCAGAAAAAATAGACTTCAAAACAAAGAAACTCACAAGAGACAAAGAAGGACATTACATAATGATAAGGGGGTCAATTCCTCAAGAAGATATAACCAATATAAATATCTATACACCCAACGCAGGAGCACCTACATATGTGAAACGTATACTAACAGAATTAAAAGGAGAAATAGATTGCAATGCATTCATTCTAGGAGACTTCAACACTCCACTCAGTGTGAAGGACAGATCAACCAGACAGAAAATAAGTAAGAAGACAGAGGCACTGAACAACACAATAGAACAGATGGACCTAACAGACATCTACAGAACTCTACACCCAAAAGCAGCAGAATACACATTATTCTCAAGTGCACATGGCACATTCTCAATAGATCATACACTAGGCTACAAAAAGAGCCTCAGTAAATTCAAAAAGATTGAAATTGTACCAATTCGTCTCTGAGACCACAAAGGTATGAAACTAGAAAAAAATTATGCAAAGAAAATGAAAAATCCTACAAACACATGGGGGCTTCACAACATGCTCCTAAATAACCAATGAATCAATGACCAAATAAAACAGAGATCAAGCAATGTATGGAGACAAATCACAACAATAATTCAACACTACAAAATCTGTTGGACGCAGTTAAGGCCGTGCTAAGAGGCCTGTATATTGCAATACAGGCCTACCTCAGGAAGAAGGACAGTCCCATATGAGCAGTCTATACTCCCAATAAATTAAACAAGAATAGGAAGAACAAATGAGGCCCAAAGTCAGTAGAAGTAGGGACATAATAAAGATTAGAACAGAAATAAATAAAATCGAGAAAAATAAATCAAAAGAAAAAATCAATGAAAGAAGGAGGTGGTTATTCAAGAAAATGAACAAAATAGATAAACCCCTAGCTAGGCTTATCAAGAAAAAAAGAGGGTCTACTCACATAAACAGAATCAGAAATGAGAAAGGAAAAATCATGACGGACACCACAGAAATACAAAGAATTATTAGAGAATACTATAAAAATTATATGCCAACAAACTGGATAACCTAGAAGAAATTGAAAACTTTCTAGAAAAATACAACATTCCAAGACTGACACAGAAAGAAATGGAAAATATGAACAGACCAATTACCAGTAATGAAATTAAACTGGTGATCAAAAACCTACCTAAGAACAAATTCCTGAACCAGATGGCTTCACCACTGAATTTTATCAAAAGTTTAGTGAAGACCTAATACCCATCCTCCTGAATGTTTTCCACGGAGCAGAAAAAGAGGGAATATTTCCAAACTCATTCTATGAGGCCAGCATCACTCTAATATCAAAACCTGGCAAAGACACTAAAAAAAAGAAAATCAAAGACCAATACCCCTGATGAACAAAAATGCAAAAATACTCAACAAAATATGAGCAAACTGAATTAAAAAATACATCAAAAGGATAATCCATCATGATCAAGTAGGATTTATTCCGGGGATGCAAGGATGGTACAACCGTCAAAAATCCATCAAGATCATCCACCACATCAACAAAAAGAAGGACAAAAACCACACGATTAGCTCTAGAGATGCTGAAAGCATGTTTGACAAAATTCAACATCCATTCATGATAAAAACTCTCAACAAAATGGGTATAGATGGCAAGTACCTCAACATAATAAAGGCCGTATATGAAAAACCCATAGCCAACATTATACTTAACAGCAAAAAGCTGATAGCTTTTCCTTTAAAATCGGGAACAAGAGAGGGTGCCAACTCTCCCCACTTCTATTCAACACAGTACTGGAAGTCCTAGCCACGGCAATCAGACAACACAAAGAAATAAAAGGCAACCAGATTGGCAAGGAAGAAGTTAAACTGTCCCTGTTTGCAGATGACATAATATTGTACAAAAAATCCCTAAAGAATCCACTCCAAAACTACTAGATCTAATATCTGAATTCAGCAAAGTTGCAGGATACAAAATTAAAATGCAGAAATCTGTGCCATTCCTATAAAACAGCAATGACGTACCAAAGAGAGAAATCAGGATAATATTTCCATTCACAATTGCATCCAAAAATAAAATACCTAGGAATAAACCTAACCAAGGAAGTGAAAGACCTATACTCTGAAAACTACAAGACACTCATGAGAGAAATTAAAGAAGATACCAATAAATGGAAACACATCTCATTCTCATGGACAGGAGGAATTAATATGGTCAAAATGGCCATCCTGCCTAAAGCAATCTACAGATTCAATGCAATTCCTATCAAAATACCAAGAGCATTCTTCAACGAACTAGAGAAAATAGTTGTAAAATTCATATGGAACCACAAAAGACCCCGAATAGTGAAAGCAATCCTGAGAAAGAAGAATAAAGCTCAGGGGATTATACTCCCCAACTTCAAACTCTACCACAAAGCCATAGTGCTCAACGCAATTTGGTCCTGGCACAAAAGCAGACCCATAGACCAATGGAACAGACTAGAGATCCCTGATATACACCCAACCATATATGGTCAATTAATATATGATAAAGGAGACATGGACATACAGTGGGGAAATGACAGCCTCTTCAACATCTGGTGCTGTCAAAACTGGACCGCTACATGCAAGAGAATGAAACTGGATTATTGTTTAACCCCATACACAAAAGTAAACTCGAAATGGATCAGGACCTGAATGTAAGTCATTAAACCATAAAACTCTTAGAAGACAACATTGGCAAAATCTCCTGAATATAAGCATGAGCAACTTCTTCCTGAACGCATCTCCTGGAGCACCGGAAACAAAAGCAAAAATGAACTCATGGGACTAAAACTAAAAAGTTTCTGTACAGCAAAGGACACCATCAACAGAACAAAAAAGCATCCTACGGTATGGGAGAATATATTTGTAAATGACATATCCGACAAGGGGTTAACATCCAAAATATATAAAGAACTTACACGCCTCAACACCCAAAAAGCAAATATCCTGATTAAAAAATGGGCAGAGGATATGAAAAGACAGTTGTCCAAAGAAGAATTTCAGATGGCCAACAGACACATGAAAAGATGCTCCACATCACTAATCATCAGGGAAATGCTAATTAAAACCACAATGAGAAATCACCTCACACCAGTATGGATGGCCAGCATCAAAAAGATTAAGAACAACAAATACTGGCGAGGATGCAGAGAAAGGGGAACCCTCCTACACTGCTGGTGCCAATTTAAGCTAGCTCAACCATTGTGGAAAGCAATATGGAGGTTCCTCAAAAAACTAAAAAGAGAAATACCATTTGACCCAGAATCCCATTCCTTGGAATTTATCCAGAGAATACAACTTCTCAGATTCAAAAAGACAGGCACCCTATGTTTATTGCAGCAGTTTTTAAAATAGCCAAGATATGGAAGCAACCTAAGTGTCCATCAGTAGATGAATGGATAAAGAAGAGGTGGTACATATACACAGTGGAATAGTATTCAGCCATAAGAAGGAAACATATCCTACCATTTGCAACAACATGGATGGAGCTGGAGGATATTACGCTCAGTGAAATAAGCCAGGCAGAGAAAGACAAGTGTCAAATGATTTCCCTCATTTGTGGAGTTTAACAATGAAGCAAAACTGAAGGAACAAACTAGCAGCAGACTCAGAGTCTCCAAGAATGAACTACTGGTTACCAAATGGAAGGGTTGTGGGAGGGTTGGAGAGGGTAGGAGAAAGGGATTGAGGGGTATATTTTTTAGTACACATGGTGCGGGGATCACGGGGAAAATAGTGTAGCACAGAGAAGGCAAACAGTGAATCTGTGGCATGTTACTACACTGATGGACAGTGACTGCATTGGGGTGTGTGTGGGGACTTGATAATATTTGTAAATGTAGTAACCCCATTGTTGTTTTCACTTTAAACCTTCATAAGAGTGTATATAAATAATACCTTAAGAAAAAAATAATAAAAAAGTATTCTATCTTACTTTTCAGGCTGGTGACTCTTCATTTCTTTCCTATCAGCTTTCCATTTTCAATTGTCAGCATTATTTATTTCTTCCTCATTGTAAAGAAATGTAACAATCTGGGGTTCAAGCTTTTTCTTCTCCACATCTTATGATGAAATTCTTGAGTCATTGTTTAGTTCAGACCATGAGCATGTCCTTATATTCATGCATGTCAGATGATTACACAGCAGGTGGTCATTTTGTTGTTATTGTTCCTCAGTTTGGAAGAGGGAAGCAGGTGTCTTGCTTGTGCTGAATGTAATACTAATGACACCAATAAAGGAGTGTCCTTTGAGCCAGCTGTATTTAAGGGAAAGCTCTCACATGAAATAATGAAATAAAATTTATGTATTAAAGAATAAAAACTGATTACCTGGTACGTGGCTGCATTTTTCCCACTGCTGTGTAACTTAGCTCTGTTCAGTTTCTATTCCTGTATCACCATCCTGAAAACCTAGAGGAAAGAGAAAACACTTAACCCAGTGAAAAAGTGGGAAAATAAGTATTATCGGAAGTCTCTAGCAGTCTTAACTTTAATATTTAGGGGGACTTTTTCCATTCTGAGCATTTACTATATGTTTATCTTTTTTATTGCAAATAAATTTCTTGTCAGGTTTTATATTTATTCATCTGGGACCTAAGCAAGAAATTAAACTTAAGATCTTCTTCTCTAAATGCATTTCCAAGTGTTATTATAAAGTATGACAGATTTGACAAATATGCTTAATAAAAGGGGTCACCACTTTGCTGCCCTAAAATGAAGAGGTTGCTCAGGTCCCCAGTGAGAGAGCAGTTGTACTATCTTTATCCTTTCGTTTACACTACTGCATCATAAGTGTTGAAAAATATTTTAATATATGTATTTTGACACCAGCCTTTTAAATTATAATGCTCAGTCAAAACACTTTCTCCCTGGATTACAAATAGGTGCTCATATTTAACTGATAATCTGTATTTTTAATACTTGCCCATATTTAATTTCATTCCCAATTAGGATTTCTCCGACCTGCTTAATAAATTCTTAACAGTGCATCTCTTCAAACTAAGCATAATGTAGATATCATTCAGATGTGAAGACCTATTACAAGATTGAAAAAGATTTCTAATGCAATTATCATTCATTTTTGTAGCATGTGATTTAAATCAGAAAAATAAATGAAAAATGGTTTGACAGAGTCCTCATACACCAAAACATACCACACTTCAACTAGTTTTTGGCTATTATGAGCCTTAACATACAATGTGACCTTGGTCTGAAAAAACATGTTTGGTTAGCACAGAAACTTAATCATAACTAGTCATAAGTAGAATCCTTCTTCTTTACTGCCCTTTTCTAGGACTGGAAAATTTATTGCTTGTGGGACAGATAGGATATGAACAATGGGCCAAATAGAGTCCAGGGTTATCTCATCTGTGTGAAAACTGCTGCTGAAAATCGATGTGACCTCTGCTACACTGTCATCCCAATTCCCACCCTCTGTGTCCTATTTGTCTTTTGGTAGACTCTTAGATCTGTGTGCTGTCTCTATGTGTCTCTCTTGGGCCAGATTATCAAAATGAATCATTGCCTGCATACCTCTTATATTTCTGTTTATTTTCCTGGTCTTGACTAGGTCTGATGAAATATGATTCTTTCTGCATTTGATCCTCACCGCAGCAAGCAGCACCTAATTCATATGTGTCTCTCTCTTTAAAGAAGAGTAATACTATTTTGAAACTTCAGTTTACTGTACAGCGACATTACAAACCATGGACCATGCAACCTGTCTTTATAGTCAATAGTAATTTTTCTTTCAGCCAATTTGATGACATTTCTTTCATATTTCCAAATAGAAGAGTTCTGATGATTTTAATGTAGTTGTAATTTTGTTTTATGCATACCGAATGTATTACTTTCCTTTTCAGGCATCTTATTTGTAGGATATCCCTCAGATTATTATCACTGAGATTATGTGTATGTAGAGTGAAACATAACAAGAATCCATTAATTTTAAGAACTCTGCCTTGATACAAAATATTTATTCAGAGAAAACATTATGTTACCTCTGAATCAGCTGGAAGTCAGTGTTATTACTATGTAGCATTTCGTTATGTAAAAAGAAATCTTCCAGGCTACAAAATTCTTAATTTAATGTTTATAAACATCAATATAAAGGTGTAGAACCACCCCAGTTATTATTAATATTGATAGATCATTATGAAGTCATTCTATACACTTAAGGTACTCTTGTGCAGAAGACAAAGTACTAGCCAAATACAGACTTTTAACAATACAAATAAAGCATATTATTGCTTGGTTAGTTATTGAGAAATGTACTTTAGAAACATTAGAGCTTCTGCCCAAGACATATTTTAGGATTCATTTTTTTAATGAGATGTGTCTAATGATGAAACCACATAGCTTAAATAGATCACAGATTTGTGATAATGTGCTCATTCCCTCTGGAATAAATACTTCACCTTTTCCAAAACTACCACTGACAGGAAAGAAGGAAGGAAGGAATGTTCTAAAAGAGGTTAGGGTTGATTTTACAAGGCAGTTGTAGGAAATACATGCATCACGCACTCATGATGAAAATATCATTTCTAAGTTTTACTTAAAAGTGACTTCTGACAATATGTTCATTATACCCTCCTGTGTTAAAAGAACATTAGCAAGCTAATTCATGCATTTTATTGAATTCATTAAAACTGATAAACAAATATCCTTTATAACATTTTTAATTCAAATATTATGAAATTATTTTCTAAAATAACTATTTAGCAATTTTTACCTCCTATAGGTTTTGGAAAATTAGCAACTGTAAAGATAATCTATATTAAGAGCATTGTATTCAAAGATAATGTTATCCCATTAAGTAATCTCACAGAAGGTTCCCACAATTTATGACACAGTTTCCCACACAAGAAATCCACAGCAAACCATGATGACAGTGAAATCAGTTGGGTTCAAGACTCTGTACACTACATGTAAAGGCTGCTTGAAACTGAAAAGTGAGGCCTAATGTGTGTCAAATCCGTATTGTTATCCCTACAGGAACCAGAACCAATAACTAGATTTTTGTTCCCAAACCATGTGAAAACTGGTTAGGTCTAGAATCCAGCCTAGCTTTTTTTTTTTTTTTCATTGAGTTAGTCTCAAGAAATAAATGAGGTCACTGAAAATTTTTCTGACCAGAGAAATGCATGTCTTCAAACTCTCCTTGCACCCAGTTGCTGAAGTAAAGACACTGTGGTGAGTAATTTTGTTTGAGGTGCTATGATTCACCCCATCATGCACTGCTGTTGAAACCATTTAAGAATACCAGGGTGTGTGTAGTACATTCCAATATTACCTATTTGAAGCAGTTTATTTGTACATATGTCAAACGTAAATCAATTCCTAATAGCAGAGGAAACTTCCCTACCTCATTCATTCATCTCACATAGAAGACTTTCAACCACAATGCAGGTAGATAGCAAAGTAGTTAGCTTCTCAAAGAGGAGATTCCTTTTGTAATTATGTGTCTATGTCCAAATCAAATCTGAAACATCTTATTAGGCAAAAATTCTCCTGTCTGTTTACCTAAAGCTGAGAGAATCTTATTAATGAAATGCAAGTGTGTAATCTGCTTCCAAAAATAAACTTGTGTTTCTACACCATAAGTATTTTATTTTCATAAGGAATATTCTTCAAAATAAAAGGTGACATTAGAAAAAATCCAATACCCATCAACTTGTGAATGATTAAACAAAAAGTGATGCATCCATGTACTGGAATACTTTTCAGCACTAAAAATGAAGAAGCCACTGATATATGCCACAACATGGACAAACCTCAGAAACGTTATGCTGAGTGAAAGAAATCAGACATAAAAGACTACATATTGTATGATTCTACTTATGTAAAATATCCAGAAAAGACAATCCTATAGAGACAAAAAGTAGATTAATGGTTTCCAGGAGCTGAGAGTGGGAAAGGAGATTAACTGTAAAAGGGCATGAGGGAAATTTGGGGGTGATTGAAATGTTCTAAAATAGATTCGTGGTGATGGTTGCACAGCTCCATAAATTTAGTAACAATCATTGAAGCACACATTTCAAATAGTTAGCACACATAAAGTAATGAGGGGGCCACGGGGAAGGCAGTATAGCACAGAGAAGAGAAGTAGTGACTATATAGCATCTTACTATGCTTATGGACAGTGTCTATAATGGGGTATATGGTGGGGAATTGATAATGGGGAGAATCTAGTAACCACAGTGTTGCTCATGTGATTATATATTAATGATATCAAAATAAAAAAAATGGAGATGATGGATAATAGATATACATAGAAGATAGATAGATTTGAAGAGAAAAAATAAAAAGCAATTTAAGCTTTACGAGGAGGTGATATTATTTAATTGATAGGTATTTATAAACATATCTAAATTTCATGCCTCTTTAGCAGTAAATGTTTCATTTTCACTGATTCTTTACTGAGACATGTTTTAAGAAACTAGAGGCAGCTGGGGAATAGGTATGACTTCCAATTATGAGTGTTCCATCATTTAGTTTTAGAAACAAAATCTTTATAGATGCCATTAGAGGTGAAGGAAACATAGTGAAAATTTTGAGCTGATAATTTGTAAGCCTTCTGATATTAATTTTGTTTTTTGCAGAGGAGGTGCCAGTTCAAATTCCCATAATGAAGTCACCCTTGGACAAGATCCAATTGGCTCCTGGGCAGGCACTGCCTCCTGGATTCCCTGGACCATTCATTTTTGCTGATAGTCTGTCCTCCGTGGAGACTCTGTTGACCAACATTCAGGTCAACAATATTTCTATAAACAAAATAAATGTAATACAAGACATTAGCACCTACATAAATTATTTCATATTTGAGAAATTAAAACAGATAAGATGAACTGTATGTCATCTTCTGTACTTTGACAGGGTCTGCTGAAAGTGGCTTTGGATAATGCTCATATTCAAGAAAAGCAGATTCAACAAGAAAAAAAGGAACTGCGAATGGAACTCTATAGAGAGAGAGAAGTTAGAGAAAACCTTGAAAGACAACTTGCAGTTGAACTTCAAAGCAGAAGTAAGTTTAACAAGTTCAAGCACAGAGTGAATATTGTGTTGGAGATGTTTTCAATAATAATTGAAATAGTGTCAGGTATAGCTTGGAAATGCTGAAAACAAATGACCATCTAAGAATCAAATACTATGTGTAATCCTCAAGGTAAGTTATTTATACTATTTCTCTTTGAAATAAAAGATAATGAATGAAATCTACATTTTAGGCCAACTGCAGATTTGGAAACATGAATATTCTTATTCTCTCACAATTTCATAAAGTATACCTAGATATAAATAATCTAACAATTCCTTATATGTGAAATTCTTACTCTCTGTCAAGAACAGTGCTAGATTCTCAGGGTATAGGATAAACAAAACTCAGTCCCTGTCCTTTAAAGATTTATATTTTAGATGGCTAGCATAACCAACCAATTAATTTCTAGACAAAGTGGCAAGAGCAATGATGCACATTACATATGGTTATGTAGACAGAGGTAGTTAGTTCAATTTGTTCAGGTGGAGGGTAGATGGTTGAGGAAGCCTTCCTGATTCTTACATCTGAACCTAAGTCTTGAAAAATCAGTAGGCTAAGAAAGGGCATGAGAGTACCTGAGTGATTTGAACGTTCTAGACAGAGGTATCAGTGAGCACAGGCATGGAGGTAAGAAGCCTCATACATGGGCAACTACTGACAGTTTGCTATTACCATGACTTTGAATTTTATGAAGTGAATAGTAGGAGATGATGTGGAAGCTAAACTATGAAGGACATTTTTAACCATGTGAAGCATTAGCTTAGACTGTCTTGTAGGCAATGGGAAGTATGAAAAGATAAGCAGAGGAATGATCTTGTCTGATTTCAATAGGTAGACCACTCCATAATTGGAAATAAATTAGAGGATGTTTGGAGTAAGAGCAGAAACAAGGAAACCTTGTAAAAGGAGATTGCTGTCACCTAAAGCAGTGGTGTTACAAGAGTGAGTTAGGGTAGCACAAGTATGAATGGAGACAAAAGGGAAAGAATGGAGAAATATTGTTCGCAAACAGAATTAACTTTCCAACCATGGGTAGACATTTGATTATCTACAGATATGTATAATGAGGCTAGACTAGTTCATATCAAAACCCAATAAAAATCAAACTGTTAACCAATAATTTCCATCTCTTCCTTAAATTTACCATAAAATACTGAACAGCAGCAAAAACTGACTATTGTGAATTTCAGCTTCTTTCTCTTTGCTTAACTTTTCTCTGGAAGAATCACAAAGCAAAAATTAAGTAAAACTGTTCAAGAGTGGGAAGGAAAGGTAAAGAAATGGAGATAAAATCTATAACTTGGGTGATGCCACCCTGAATAAGGAAAAATGACTCCAATTGACTCCACTGGAATTTCCACTAACTTTATACTATTCCGTAGTAGCATATTATATTCTGAAATTTGTGTGAAGAAACTGAAAACTTACTGGATATTTTCCTTAGGGCCTAGGAATCATTGATCCAGCTCAAAATGAAAATTCAGCCATTGCATTTAAAAAGAACTAAAACTCTTTTCATCTTGGAAAGTCATTAAATACTACTAACCAAAGGCTCAATTGTCTTTTGAAAATTTGGAGAAATTGTTTTGAAATAAATTTTGAAAGTTTATTTCTGGTATTTGGCATGCAAAATAAATTATTATGATTAGTAGTCATAAAAAAACATTTCTTTAGTAGGGAGAATTTTTATACTAAAGAACCAAATAATCATGTTAAATATAATAACTTTCAAATTGACTTATGAAACTCTACTACATATAGTAAAATTGGCTTATACTTTTTAGGGATCTACTCATATTGATTTCTGTTTACTAACTTTTCACACACTTTTCAGGTCTGTCTTTATAATTATTACCACATCTATTGTTTCTAAAAAGTCCCACACGTGGTAGATGTAATATTGCATCTGTTATCATATTTACTCCAAGGTATTGTATTTAATTACATTTATTATGATATAGTAATAATAATAATAATAATACCACTACTACATTACTACCAGTATTACTACTGCTGTCATTAATGACACTACTATTATTACTACTACTAACTAATGCTTACCAGCTGTCTGCTATATGCTAAGCACTGTTTTTAACATTTTACATCTAGTGACTAATTATAGGAAATAGTTCTGTTATCAATGAAGATTGATATCAGAAATAGTTCTGTTATCTTCATTGATTTAGAGAAACTACTTCATATCTATGAATCTCAGTATCCTCATCTGTTATAATAGTTGAACTGGATAATCTCTTAAATTCCTTCCTAATTCCCTACATATCTCATACCCATTATACTCAACTTTTTATGACAAAGTGTGAACTCTTTGTATGAAGTCATATTATTGAAAAGAGAGAGGAGGAAAATTGATATTACGGCTGTAAAGTAACATCTGTTCAAGTATATAAAAAGAATAGTAACAACATTTATACATATAAAAAGAACATATATATGGAATCCTTATGACTATCTTTTTGTTTTCAATTAAAGAAAGGAATGTTTCACACTCAAATTAAATATTCCACCTAACTACCTTTATATTGCTAGTCAGAATGTTAATTGAATTAAATACACATATACATACATAATAATATTCCTTGCCGATTAAACAGAATTGTGGAATGATAGAGCTACAAGAGAGCTTGGAGGCCACCTGTCTCGGTCCTTGAACAACTATGTGGTTCCCAGGCTTTGAAACAACTACCTATGTGGTCTTTGGCCCTCAGGCTATGAAAAGTCCTAGCTGTGTGATCTTGTGTAAATTTCTTGACTTTTCAAGGATTCAGTTTCCTCATCTATGAAATTGAGATAATAATATTTTCTCAAGTTTTGTAAGGCTTAAATGAGATACAGTCCCAGTATAGTAGCTTCTAATGAAATCATAGTTTTTTTATTTATATAAAATTTTAAATGTAATATATTGTTTACAGTATATGGAATCATAAACTTCAAGAGAATCAATATATAGAATATTTTTGAGCCCATAACTTTGCTGTAAGTAAAATTTTGTCTTATTGAGGAGGTTACATAATACATTATTTGAAAAAAATCTAGGTTTCTGATTTTAATAATTTGTGAAATGCTCTATTTGAATAAGTATAATTACCATAGTAATAAATTTTTATGTTAAACCTTATTTAATGGTCTTTCACCAAAAATAACAGAAACCATACATTCTCAATCTTTGTTCCAAGATTTCCATTTTGTTATTACCTTAGATGTCTGAATTTTTGTCACAGGTAAATATAAATTTACCTGGGTAACTGACTCTTCAAGTTGCTAGAGGTCATTTATATGAAAAGGCATTGAACTGTGAGATAAGTACAATTGAAACTCAAATTAGCATCATATTCAGTTCAATCAAAATATTTTAATTATATTGATTAATTTTAACATTTTTAAGTGTCATGTAATTTATAATTATGCTTAATGTTACTTGAATGTTCTATTGCCATAATGTCAGTATCTTAATTTTTTAAAACTGATTTACGAAAAATGTGAGGGCTGGTCTGCTTAGAACTAATGTATTCTATTTGAGAAGTTATCACAGGTTTCAAGGTTTCAGAGTTTAGAAACAATCATACATTAGGGTACTTAAAGTTCTGGTTAAGATACAAAGCCTTGAGAGTTCAGGTATAGTTGTCCTTTAGCTCTTCATTATCTTTTCTGCTTATGAAGGAAATGCTATTGTGCTTTTACAGGCTGCTTAATATAACCATTGCTTAAAGTTATTTTCTTTAAAATGATAGATAGATAGATAGATAGATAGATAGGGAGAGAGAGAGAGTGTTTGATGGTATGTGCATATATTGAAAGAGATAGATATTTGCCCATGCAACTGGTAATATCTCAGAAATACAGTCTGAGTTCAGAGAGGCCTCAATAGCACAAAAGGCTTTGTACACTTGATACTGTAAATTTTAAAAGACTACTATGTTTTGCAACCCATTATATATTTTTGGACTTTTTTTTGCATTTTTAAATATGAATAAGCAATAACCTGATGAGTAATAAGCATATCTTTCTTAAGAGATTTATAAAATATTTGATGCTATTATTAAATGGATGTTGTTCGTCAAAGTAGAAAATAATTTTCTACTACTACTACTACCATCATATAAATACATGTGTATTATAGAGACTACACACTTGTAAGGTGAAAGTACAAAGAAGTCAGTTGTATGACTGAACCTCTATTGTTGAGTGTAATGATTATTGGAACCAAAAAATGCTTATCATATGTCTACTGATACATTTATCTCTCTCTCTCTGTATCTATATCTATGGTTTATAATCCATCAAAACTGGCAACTCTATTTCACTGACCAAACAATTTACCATTTCACATTCTAGCTACCATGCAAAAGCGCCTGAAGAAGGAGAAAAAAGCCAAGAGAAAACTGCAGGAAGCCTTGGAATTTGAATCAAAGCGCCGTGAGCAAGTGGAGCAAGCACTTAAACAAGCCACTACTAGTGACAATGGCCTAAGGATGTTGAAAGGTAATGTCTGATCAAGCAAAACTTGATTTAAAAAGATAAATGAAGGAGGGAGGGAAGGGAGAGAGGGAGGGAGGGAGGGACGGATGAAGGAAGGAAGGAAAAGATTTTATCCAGGAATAATTAAAAAATCAATTTGAGGCCAAGTACTTTAGGTCATTAATTAAATCTATCAAAATAATCTCTATTCTGGGAGATATAAATAGCCTATAATAACAGGAAATCCTGCTGACTTGCAGTAGAAGCAGTAATACTGATAACCTCCCTGCACCTAAAGTGTAAGTGTTTTAAATCCATTCATGTTAAAATATGCTGATGTTTAGTGTACCCTCTTTTAATGAGCTATATAGGATGCTGGTTTCTTTAATACAGAGTGCATCAGTGTTAAGGCTTAAGGAGCGCCTGGTTGAAAAAGAATCTTCTCAGTAAATCCCTGAAGATCTTGTGAGAAGATGTGCTTCCATCATGACATCTCTGATTTCCAAACTTTTGATTCCATTTTTTAATTATGAAACCCCACAACATGGTTTCATCTCAGAATATTCAGGTTCTTCTTTCACAGCACACTGATAGCACTTATACTTAAATTATTAAGTGTGTATAACAAGGATAAGGCTAAGAATCATATACATGCATGTACACCTACATACCCCATACACACACATGACACACACATGAACTACAAGGGGGTCACTTCAGTGTTCTACACTAAGAATGAATAAAGACTTTTGTACAAATGTTCAATAGTATTGTTTCCTTTCCAAAAGTTCAATTCCCTTTTTACTGTGACTGCCCTGGATCAGTGCTCACAGCCAATAGGAAATGCGGCGCTGTATTACTAGTGCCTGACAACCGTGCCTTACCGAGACACAGAAGAGAGACGGTAAAAACTATTCTCTCATACAATGGGACATCTTTCGCTTATCAAACATCTTCAAAATAACATTTATGACAAGGAATGGGACAAATATTCTGTGCACTCTTATTATTGAGGCCCCCCTGAACTTGTCATCTGAGGCGATTTGACATTTTTTATAAATACTTGAAATCCACCCACAAATGAGCTCCACTCTAGCTCTAGTGTTCTCTATTACAAAGGAAAACCAGCTGTTTCTACAGAGTGATGGGTACCTTGTTCTTAAATCACTTCCTTCTCACATTAATCCTTGATGACATTGAGTGATACGCTGGCATTTGTTATCACATTACCCAAGGGGGTCTGAGCAGAACAAATGTGTATATACATAAATGCTCATATTAAGCTGTGCTTCATGTTATGAATAGCTTTGAGATAATCACATTTCATTTTTAAAATTGAAAATAAAAACCCAACTCCTTGTTTTGCTCAAATTTTTTTAAAACAAGTCATGTAGCCCTTTGCTCCTAGTGCCAGTACTACATGAAAACCACAAGTCCTAACTTGTGGTTTGGTGTTCACAAGCACTTAACATAGAGATAATCTCATCATCTATCACATTTTTACAAATAGAAAATACACCATAAGGATGAGGCACTTCCACTTATGCTATTGTATCCACCTTTTCTTTATTCCACAGTCCGAATGTGCTACCTGATAGTCTAAGGAGATTTTTATGGACAGATTATTTTCCTGAGATTTATCTCTAGAGAATAAAATGAATAAAGAATACCATATGCCATATACCTGGAAATACCTGTCCAATTGTAGAATTCAGCTACAATTTATAATCCTCCCAAATTAGATGTACAAAAACAAACAAACAGAACTGCACCCAAGGTCTTGTGTTACCTATAGGACCAAAGTGCTGACTTACTGAGAGTTTTCACTTTCAATGGAAACAGGAAAAACAGAATTATACCTTCATTTTGAATGTCACTTGTTTCAGATACTGGAATTCCAGATATTGAAATAGAAAACAGTGTGACTCCTCATGACAGCACTGCTATGCAAGGTACAGTGAGCAGTGAACTTCTCTCTATAACTTAATATGTGTTTAGTAGGTGACCACTGGGGTTGAAGTGGGGAAGAGCTCCCATGTTGATACTTTTCATATGTGTAAGACAAATAAGTCTAACTCTTCTTACTTTATGACAGAGGAAGTGTGCAGTGTTTTTTGAGATTATAAACAGAGGGACTAATAATTTTAAATATACAATATGAGCAAATTTCTTATATGTTTAGCTGTTAAAAGGATGCATTAGGCATTCTAAAAATGCAACTGTGAATATTTGCCTTTCAGCAGTGTACAATAGTATACTTTTTAAAATCTCGTTACTTTAACAGACACCGTAATCACAACTTATCAATATTTTGAAAGTGTTCTGGACAACATTTGTTATCAACCCTTAAATTCGAATGCTAATTTTAGGTAATTTTAAAACACCTAAATATGGAAATAAAAGCAGGACTTGAAATTCACGATTTGCAGGATTCCCATAAATGCTTATATCCTTTAAAATATTTTAAAAATATTTAGAGTAACAAAATAGATGAAACAAATTAACATAGAGTCTCATTGGAGTGCAAAAGCACCTAAAAGTAAAAACTGAATTTGACCACTGCAGTTTTTCTAGTGTGATTTTAATGCAGTTTTCTAGCCTTTCTTATGTAGATTACATTTGTTTTCAGATTTATTGTGAAAAAAAGGGACTCATTCTAATAAAAGGAAAAGGCTTCTCCATGAGATAATGATTTCCTAACTTTCAAAAAGAAAGACAGCCTTGGGAATGTTGTTTGCTGGAGGTTTAACTAATTAGTGCCTTACCACAGTGTTATGACTAGATCGACAGGAAGGCAGCAGAACTGGATGTGACCAAAATATCCATTCGGGTTCATCTGAGGGTCACCATTTTATGTGGTAGCTTCAGAAAATTTAAGAAACATTTATGTCGTTTTGCATGTCATCTCTACAAAACCAGGGGTGTCAGAGCTCATGGATCTTCTGGTAACACCTGATTCTGCTGCAGCTAGGTAGACCCAACTAATGCATTAGCTTTGCTGGGTGTGAAAGCATGCATATTTAGTGCAAAAAAAGCTTTTGCTGTTTCTTATTCCTCTTTTGCTTTCCTGCTTTCTTCCTTCAACTTAAAGACTATGTCTCTGTTAGCAAAGCCAATTTGGATGGGACCCAGTGTTTGTCCAATCAATTCACCTCAGTGAAATTCATGGAGACTCACTAGCTGTGAGCTACAACTATTTGAGGTTGCCGCCACATATCAGGGCCAAGGTAGGGTTGAGTCAGCCTGAAACATCTGATCCCTTCTGACTCTGCTACACACAAATATAGACCCAGTCTTTAAGGAGCACTGAGCTTGATTGTGCCCCTCCCTTGAGTGGAATGCAAGGTCAGCTTTGGAACTGGACGGGGTAAGCCAAACATACCTTTAGTGTGTTGTATATCATCCTTTAATCTTATATTCAGTTCATTGCTGTTTGTTAAGTTTATGTTGCCTTTAGTTCACAGTAGTATTAATCTTTCCCACTTCTGAGATAAATATAAGCTTTTGAACTGTTCTAAAGTTATTTCAGCAAACAACAGATCTTTTATTCATGGGAGGTCAATTAGGTGATATAAGCAAAAGGTACATTAGCTCTCCACTGGCCTCATTTTCTTTTTATTTTAATGAAGTCTGTAAAGAACAGGTTTTGCATATTAAATTGTAATTAGGGGAGGACACATTTAATATTTGTTTTCACTGAACATATTTTCATAAGTTTTTGCTGACTAAACATGAGAGAGATAAACCTTTAACAGGATTGAGATGGAACTTATTTTAAAGCAAGGGAATTAGCCCTTTTTGTGTGAAATTACAAATCAAATTGTCTACTATTTGTGGTTAATATTGTCAATATATGGTCAAATATGGTGGGTTAATAGTTGCATATTGAATGTCTGCCTTTTAGACTACGTTAAATAATATTCTTGATAAATGTGATAAAAATGGAAAAGTGCACATTCTTGCCTCTCTTACCCCACAGCATTTAAGCACTGTAAATGACAAAATGCTCATCATCAGTTTATGGAAAACTAGAGTGAATGCCTTGTGTTAATATGACAGTAGAATCACAATTTAATATCTAAAAGAAATAATTTTTAAGCAAAAAAAGTGATTTTTTCTATAGCCAGGGGAATAGGTGCCTCAAAATGTTACCAGAACTAATCTTAAATATAGCCCACCAAATCAGCCAATTCAGTAATTACCTGAAAAATCCCAATAATTTTACATTTTAAAATTTAAATTTAAAATATTACTAAAATGCTCAGAATTGAAATAAACTTTTATATACACCTACGAACTTCAGAAAATGTAAACTGCTTGGAAAACATAAAATGCAAGCTTAACCATTATTTTTCCATTCTTCCTAATAATTTTGCTCTTGTGTGTTATAGTTCTTTTCTTTTGTGACTTATTTTGATACTTTCATGTTTTCCATTTCCCTCAATTATCCATTTTTTAACTTGGAAGATTATTTCCTAACATTGTTTATGAGGGCCAACTCATGCATGTCAATCCAATGCCATTTCCAAATCTCATCTCCATCACAGCAAAGGATTCTAGCACCATTGAAGTCTTTTCTCTTCCTGTTGTCAATAGCTCTGCTGGATAGAAATCTGTCATTCACCTAGCACTATCTCTTTTTAGTTCAATTTGTTCCTCTGCTGTGACATCTCTTTAAGAGAGTTTAAAGGGGACTTGAAAGAATGTTGTGTGGCTATCCTTAGAAATAATGAAGTCATGTACAGTTTTATGATAATTTCCACATGCATTTTAGTACAGTCAAACTGCCCATATACTAGGATTCTTACATGTATTCTAAATCTCTCTACCTTAGTTATTTCATGTCTCTCATACTTTGAATGTCGTTTGACAGATAAGGTAGCATGCATAAACCACCTTCTGACAAAAAGATTTCTATATCCCTTTTATTTCAGCAGTTGGTGATAGCAACTCCTCCTGAATACTTTAATGTGATCAAACAGTGAATACGTACTCACTCTGATAACTGCATCCACTATTGCTGGAGGTGAAGAATTCGGTGGATCATATACACTAATATCTTCCCATTCAGATTCCCATAACTCAGTTGGGGGCTGCAAGACAGCACATCAACCATCTTATCAACCAATCTCCGTTTCACATAAAATAAACATACCGGGTGTCATTAAGAGCACCTTCAGATCAATGATTTTTGTAAATGACATTCAAGTATCATTTGCCTAGTGCATTTTTGCTGATAAAAGCAAATTAAATTAGCACAACTACGAGTGTGCTGATAAAAACTAAAACCGAACAGCAGTACCATTAGCTAACAAAGTAATATTTTCTGTTTACTGCGTTCTGCTATTTAGTTATTATCCTATTGGAAGTCTAATTATAATCCTTTTACTCCCTAGCCAAACTTCACAGTTTTTGCAAGCTTAGCACTGACAGGTGATTTCATTACATTTGTTTGCCCGTGCCCAGATTGACTTAACTTCACTTGGAGACCTAAAAGCCCTCTCAGTTTCTAAGATTCCCTGTTTGCACATTACAGCTACAGCTCCTTTAATTAATTAGCATGAACAGCAGTAACATGAACTGCTGAACAGAAAATAACATCATTTTATGATCGCAGGGAGACTTCTCATTTTGCATGTTTATACCTTAGTTAACTTTTGTATGACTATATTTCATTGTTAGGGGCTACTGGTACAGTTGACAGTGCATGTTACTTAAATTTTTGAAAACTGACATTATCATCTTAATAATAGCAGATAAAAAATGCCCAGAATATGAAGCCCCTAAATTTTAGAAAACAGACAACAGCCTTCATGAACAGACTTTTTAGTAATAAAATAAAATAATAAAAAAAATTCAGGGGAGATACAAGGGCACCATGACACATTGCTCCTGTTTCTGCCACTGAATTAGTTTGGGAAAAAAACAAGAAAACAAATTAAGTAAAAGAAAAAAACAAAAAATCCTGGGAACTGCTTTTTACCAAAGGAATGCCAATCTCTGTGAATAATTTTTCCTTTGGCTTTTTTTGCCTCCATGTTTGACAGTGACACAAAATGAATAACACTGGATATATTTTACTCTGCCTTTTTTTCCACAAATATGATGGGACCTTAAATAATTTCCCTTCTTTTTGCTGCTAACATACCAGAAGTAGATATTAAATCCAACTTATGTGTCATAAGTAAACCAAATTTTCATGTAAAATGTAAACCTACTAAAACTTTTTCCCCCTCTGAACCAATTTTGTTCAGAAAAAATTGTGGAGCTTATTCAGGGAGTATAGATTGACCTTCTAAAGTATAAAATGTGTGATCTCACCTATGCAGCACTTGGTGAAGATGGCAGTAAAGAATCAAAAGCAAAGTGACTAAAATGTCATTTGACTCTAAAACACTTCTATGTTAAAAAAAGGCACATTATATTTTACAGAGTAGTTGAATACACATATACTTACAGAATTTTAATATATATTTGTACTACATATACCTTCTCCTCCATTCTCTCAAAATCATTTTGAACACTGTCTACCCTTTCTTGACTTTTCAAAACTCCTTTCTATCCTCTCTTTGCTGCTTGCTTGGTAACCTAGAACAACATTCCTCCAAAGAGCTTAAGATGCCATGCAAATATTTATTGACAACAGTTACCCTTGAGGTAAGATGTTCCCTGCAGAATTTGGTAGAAGAACAGTGGAAGTAATGGCAGGAGCAAGTAAAGGAACTGGATAAATCACAAATGATTTCTTGCATGTATTGATATGACAATAAAAACTATAAGGTGAGCAGATAGAATTTCTTTTATTTATTTATTTATTTATATTTTATTAAAGTATCATTGACATACACTCTTATAAAGGTTTCACATAAAAAACACTGTGGTTATTGCAGTCACCCATATTATCAAATCCCCCCACACCCCACTGCAGTCACTGTCCATCAGCATAGTAAGATGCTACAGTCACTACTTGTCTTCTCTGTGCTACACTGTCTTCCCCGTGACACCTCCAACACCATGTTTGCCAATCATAATGCCCCTCAATCCCCTTCTCCCTCCCTCCACAACCTACTTCCCCAACCCACTGTCTTTGGAAACCCTAGACCCTTCTTGGAGTCTGTGAGTCTGCTGCTGTTTTGTTCCTTCAGTTTTGCTTCATTGTAATACTCCACAAATGAGATAAATCATTTGGTGCTTGTTTTTCTTTGCATGACTTATTTCACTAAGCATAATACCCTCTAGTTACATCCATATTATTACAAATGATAGGATGTGTTTTCTTTTCATGGCCGAATAGTACTCCATTGTGTATATGTACCGCATCTTCTTTATCCATTCATCTATTGATGGACACTTGGGTTGATTCCATATCTTGGCTACTGTAAATAGTGCTGCAGTAAACATAGGAGTGCATATGTCTTTTTGAATCAGGGTTTTTTTTCTTTGGATATATTCCGAGTGGAATTCCTGGGTCAAATGGTATTTCTATTTTCAGTTTTCTGAGGAACCTCCATATTGCTTTCCACAATGGTTGAACTAATTTACATTCCCACCAGCTGTGTTGGAGGGTTCAACTTTCTCCACATCCACGCCAGCATTTGTTGTTCTTTGCCTTTTCGATGTTGGCCATCCTAACTGGTGTGAGGTGATATCTCACTGTGGTTTGAATTTGTATTTCCCTGATGATTAGCAATGTAGAGCATCTTTTCATGTGCCTGTTGGCCATCTGCATTTCTTCTTTGGAGAAGTGTCTGTTCATATCCTCCACCCATTTTTTAATTGGGTTATTTGCTTTTTGGGTGTTGAGGTGTATGAATTATTTACATATTTTGGATGTTAACTCCTTGTTAGATATGTAATTTATGAGTATATTCTCCCATACTGTGGGATGACTTTTTGTTTTACTGATGGTGTCCTTTGCTGTACAGAAGCTTTTTAGTTTGATGTAGTCCCATTTGTTCATTTTCACTTGTGTTTCCCTTCCCTGAGGAGGTGTGTTCAGGAAAAGTTGCTCATGTTTAGATTCATGATATTTTTACCTATGTTTTCTTCTAAGAGTTTTATGGTTTCATGACATACATTAAGGTCTTTGATCCATTATGAGTTTACTTTTGTGTATCGAGTTAGAGAGTAATCCAGTTTCATTCTCTTGCATGTAGCTGTCCAGTTTTGCCAGCAACATTTGTTGATGAGGCTGTCATTTCCTCATTGAATATCCATGACTCCTATATTAATTGACCATATATGCTTGAGTTTATATCTAGACTCTCTAGTCTGTTCCATTGGTCTGTGGGTCTATTCTTGTGCCAGTACCAGTACCACATTGTGTTGATTGCTGGGGCTTTGTAGTAGAGCTTGAAGTCAGGGACAATAATCCCCCAGCTTTATTCTTCCTTCTCTGGATTGCTTTAGCTATTTGGGTTTTTGTGGTTCCATATGAGTTTTACAACTATTTTTTCTAGTTTGTCAAAGAATGCCATTGGTATTTTCATAGGGATTGCATTGAATTTATAGATTGCTTTTGGTAGGATGGCCATTCTGACAATATTACTTCTTCCTTTCCATGAGCATAAGATGTATTTGATTTATTTGGGTCTTCTTTAGTTTCTATTTTCTTTCATGAGTGTCTTGTAGTTTTCAGGATACAGGTCTTTCACTTCCTTGATTAGGTTTATTCATAGGTATTTTATTCTTTTTTATGCAATTGTGAATGGAATTGTTTTCCTGATTTCTCTTTCTGCTAGTTCATCAGTAGTATATAGAAATGAAACAGGTTTTTGTGTATTTATTTTGTATTCTGCAAGTTTGCTGAATGTAGTTGTTAGTTTTGGAGTGAAATTTTTAGGATTTTTTATGTACAATATCATGTTATCTGCAAACAGGGACAGTTTAACTTCTTCCTTACCAATCTGGATGCCTTTTATTTCTTTGTTTTGTCTGAATGCTGTGGCTAGGACTTCCAGTACTATGTTCAATAAAAGTGGGGAAAGTGGGCATCCTTGTCTTGTTCCCAATCATAAAGGAAAAGCTTTCAGCTTCTCGCTATTAAGTATGATGTTGTCTCTGGGTTTGTCATATATGACCTTTATTATGTTGAGGTACTTGCCCTCTATACCCATTTTGTTGACAGTTTTTATCATGAATGGAGGTTGAATTGTGTTGAATGTTTTTTCAGTATCCATGGAGATGATCATGCGATTTTTGTCCTTTTTGATGATGTGGTATATAATGTTGATGGATTTTCAAATATTTTACCATCCTTGATTCCCTGGAATAAATCCTACTTGATCATGATGGATGATCTTTAATGTATTTTTGAATTCGATTTGCTAATATTTTGTTGAGTATTTTTGCATCTATGTTCATCAGGGATATTGGTCTGTAATTTTCTTTTTTGTGTTGTCTTTTTCTGGTTTTGGTATTAGAGTGATGCTGGTCTCATAGGATGAGTTCAGGAGTATTCCCTCTTCTTCTACATTTTGGAAAAGTTTAAGGAGGGTGGCTATTAGGTCTTCATTAAATGTTTGGTGAAATTTAGTGGTGAAGCCATCTGGTTTAGGGGTTTTGTTCTTAGGTAGTTTTTTGATTACCAATTCAATTTCATTGCTGATAATTGGTCAGTTCAGATTTTCTGCTTCTCCCTGAGTCAGCCTTGGAAGGTTGTATTTTTCTAGAATGTTGTCCATTTCTTCTAGGTTATCCAATTTGTTAGCATATAATTTTTCATAATATTCCCTAAAATTCTTTGTATTTCTGTGGTTTCCATAGTGAATTTTCCTTTTTCATTTCTGATTCTTTTTAAGTGTGTAGATTCTCTTTTTTTCTTGGTAAGTCTTGCGAGGGGTTTATCTATTTTGTTAATTTTCTCAAAAGAACCAGCTCCTACTTTCATTGATTCTTTCTATTGTTTTATTCTTTTCGATTTTATTTACTTATGCTCTGATCTTTATTATGTCCCTCTTTCTATTGACTTTAAGCCTCATTTGTTCTTCTTTTCCTAGTTTCATTAATTGTGAATTTAGACTGTTCTTATGGGATTGTTGTTCTTTCCTGAGCTAGGCCTGTATTTCAGTATACTTCCCTCTTGACACAGCCTTCACTGAGTCCTACAGATTTTGCAGTGTTGAGTTATTGTTTTCATTTATCTCCATATATTGCTTCATCTCTGTTTTTATTTGGTCATTGATCCATTGATTATTAGGAGCATATTGTTAAGCCTCCATGTGTTTGTGGGATCTTTTGTTTCTTTGCATAATTTATATCTAGTTTCATACCTTTGTGGTCTGGGAAGTTGGTTGGTACAATTTCAACCCTGAATTTACTAAGGCTCTTCTTTTGACCGAGTATATGGTCTATTCTTAAAAATGTTCCATGTGTACTTGAGAAGAATGTGTATCCTGCTGCTTTTGGGTAGAGTGTTCCATAGATGTTTTTTGGTCTATATTTTCCAATATGTTGTACAGTGCCTCTGTGTCCTTACTTATTTTCTGTCTGGTTGATATGTTCTTTGGAGTGAGTGAAGTGTTGATGTCTTCTAAAATAAATGCATTGCATTTTATTTTCCCCTTTAATTCTGTTAGTATTCATTTCACATATGTAGGTGCTCCTGTGTTGGGTGCATAGATATTTATAATGGTTATATGCTCTTGTTGGACTGACCCCTTTATCATGATGTAATGTTCTTCTTTGTCTCTTGTTACATTCTTTTTTTTAAGTCTATTTTGTCTGAGACAAGTACTGCAACTCCTGCTTTTTTCTTCCTATTAGTTGCATGAAATATCTTTTGCCATCCTTTCAGTCTGCCTATGTCTTTGGATTTGAGGTGAGCCTCTTATTGGCAGCATATAGATGGGTGTTGTTTTTTTATCCATTCAGTGACTCTATGTCTTTTGATTGGTGCATTCAGACCATTTACATTTAGGGTGATTATTGGTAGATATGTACTTATTGCCATTTCAGGCTTTAGGTTTGTGGTCACCAAAGGTTCAAGGTTAGCATCTTTTCTATCAGTCTGACTTAACTCGCTTAGTCAACTATTTCAGACACAATCTAAAGGTTCTTTTTTTCTTCTCCCTTCTTTTTCTTCTGTACTCTTTGTGTATCCCTTGACTGACTTTTGGGGTAGTTGATATAATTTTGCATTTGTTTAGTAATTAATTGGTCTACTTCCTTTACTGTGCTTTTATTTTCTCTGGGACAGATATTTAGCCTTAGGAGCACTTCCATTTATAGCAGTCCTTTCAAAACCCACCATAGAGATGGTTTGTGGGAGGTAAATTCTCTCAAGTTTTGCTTACCTGGAAACTATTTAATCCCTCCGTCAAATCTGAATGATAATATTTCTGCATAGAGTATTCTTGGTTTGATGCCCTTCTGTTTCATTGCATTAAATACATCATGGCACTCCCTTCTGGCCTGTAAGGTTTCTGTTGAGAAGTCTGATGATAGCCTGATAGGCTTTCCTTTGTACATGATCATATTTCTCTCTCTGGCTGCTTTTGATAGTCTGTCCTTGTCCTTGATCTTTGCCATTTTAATTCTTATATGTCTTCATGTTGTCTTCCATGGGTCCCTTGTTTTGGGAGATCTGTGCACCTCCATGGCCAGAGAGACATTCTCCTTACCGAGATTAGGGGTGTTTTCAGCAATTACCTCCTCAAAGACACTTTCTATCCCTTTTTCCCTCTCTTCTTCTTCTGGTACCCCTATAGTGTGAATATTGTTCCATTTCGATTGGTCACACAGTTCTCTTAACTTAACATTCTTCCATGCCTAGAGATCCTTTTTTCTCTTGGTGCCTCAGCTTCTTTGCATTCCTGTTCTCTAATTTCTATTTCATTTACTGTCTCCTCCATTTCATCGAATCTGCCTTTCAATCCCTCCATTGTATGCTTCATTTTGGATACTGTATTTTTCAAACTTTCTGTCTCTTTCTTGAATTCCTCCCTGAGTTCTTGAATATTTTTCTGTAGCTCCATTAGCATGTTTATGACTTTTATTTTAAAATCTTTTTCAGGAAGATTGGTGAGTTCCGTTTCATTTGGCCCTCTTTCTGATGTTTGTGTGATTTTGGTTTGCACAAGGTTCTTCTGACAGTTTATATTTGTAGTAATAACTTGGTGTAGACAACACCCTCTAGTGCCTAGAATCTCTACTCTCTAGAGCTGGTCAGCCCTTGGAGTGATGGCAGGGGTCACAGGCGAGTGGTGTTTGTGCCTCCTGGGTGGAGGGAGCTCTTTCTTGCTTCTCGGTCATACTGCCTGCCTCCACTCTCAGGGCCAGTGAGCCATGCACATAGGGAGAAGCCTCTTGGATAGGCCCCTGTAGCTGCCATAGGAGGGGCTGCCCTCCAGCTGTGCCTGGAGTGATGACAGGGGTCACAGGCTAGCTGCACTCATGCCTGCCTGGAGGAAAGAGCTCTTTCCTGCTTCCCAGCTTCACTGCCTGCCTCCATTGCCAGAGCCAGTGGGCTGAGTGTGCAGGGATGAGACTTTATGCTTATGCCTTTTAGCTGCCATAGGTAGGGCCACTTTCTGGCTCACCTGGCATAATGGTGGGGGCAGCAGGTTTGTGAGGTGGTGCTGACCAGGAGGAAGGAGAAGCAGGCTGCATATTGCATAGGAGGCCTCAGACCTGTGTTGCCAAACAGGGGGATGCAGCACCTTAAGCTCCTGAAAGTTCCCAACCTGCTGCGCTGAGTGAACCTAGACAATTTTGTCCACCTGTTATTTCTCCTGAACAGGAAGCTCTGTGTAATCCTTGCCCCTTTAGCAGCCCTCTCACTGTTGTAAAGTCTCTCACAGTGCCCACCTTTCTTTTGTCCCAGAGTGGCCAGTTGTGGGTACCTGTTCTCCACAAGTGGCTGGGATCTTAGTCTCTCTGAGTATTCCACCTGTCTTAGTTTTCCAACCCCACTAACCTCTATAGCAGCATGTAATGTAGGTTTGTGGTCCCAGAGAAGATCTTTAGGGCTGAGTGTTCAGCAGTCCTAGGCCTCCACACCCTCCCAGCTCCATTTGTCTTCCTCCAGCTGGTGAGCTGGGGTGGAGGAAGGGCTTGGTTCCCACAAGATGGTGGGTTTGGTACTTTTACCTTTTTCCTTGAGGTCTGCTATTTTCCCCAGTAGGCAGTCTGTTGCAGCCTTCTTTCCATTGCTCTTTCAGGATTAGTTGCCTTTGCTATATTTTCATACTATGTGTGGTTTTGGGGGCGGTTTCTGTCTCACCTCTCACATCGCTATCTTTAAGCATCTCCCAAATCTGGAATTTCTTTACAGGCATTTCTACTAGTTTGCACCACAGTGTGCTGTACATATTTCTCTAGGGATTCCACAGACTACTTCCTGCTCTACCCTCATAAATCATTAATTTCCTTCCCTTTGATGTCTTATACTGTGTTGGAATATACAGGAATGCTGATATTCCTATTTTAAAGTGAAAAGCTCTCTTGTAAAGTATATAGCATATCAGACATCAGAGGTATTATGCAAAATTGGTCCTCTTTCCTCTTAAATGATTGTTTTGAGAGTTGGAGTCTTTTACTCCCCAGAGAAACTTCACTGCAACTGCCATCATAGAGTGGGAAAAGGCTCTAGCATACACCTCACAATGAGCATAGCATCTTTCTTTTAGTAGCAGCATATATTTTTCCTTATAAGGTTCATTAAATGGCCTGAGTTTTTTAACCTTCTTCCCCAGGAGATATTTGTCTCTCATATTCTTCATCCTCCACAGGATTTTTATCTTGATTGATGGAATCTCCAAGACCATATCATACCTCTTGCTATGAAATAACCTGTCAGATTATAGCACACATTATGCTTCTAGTTCTTTCTAAGGAGGAAGTTAAAAGCTTACATCACTTAATAATTTAGTGCCAGGTTGTTGTAGGGTGCCTGTGGTACTAAACAAAATATTTGCAATATCTGAAAGGCTGTCGCACTAATTATGATGATAATATAAAATCTCATCTGCAGGTCTAAGACTTATAATTCCAGCTATATATCAGTCACATTACAGATGAAATTATAGGTGCAGTGACAGCAAGAGTGTGAGACTTGGAAGCCAAAATAGGTTGTTCTGCTACTCAGCATTTTGGAGTCTACAGAAATAACTCATTAATTTAACAGGTCTTTCTCAGAAGGGTTTAACTCAGCTCCTATAACTGCTTATCTAATTACTTTATGTCCCGTCCTCTTTATATGCAATACAGTTTTTTAAGCTTAGGATGCACCCTGTCTCACTCCTAACCCAGATATATCTGAGATACATGCAAAAAGAAAGCCTTTGTCTGAGTAAAAGTTAAGTTTTATTTTTCACATTCACATTTGTGTTTTAATTAAGAAAACACATAGAAGGCTGTATTCATATGCCACTGTTGACAACATCATTTAAAAAAATGAAATTATTACATTACTGGCACATAAATGTGTGATGGTTCTATGCCAGGATGCTTATTGTTCTTGGAACAAGGAATTAATAGCCTAAAATTGGCATAGTAAAAATAAAGAAAGGCAATACCTAGTACTTGTATGGCCTGGTGAACTTTGTGCCACTCTTTTATTTTACTGTTTTTGAGGGAAGGAGAGACATAATTAAAAGTGGTAACTTATTGGGTGAATTAACTGAAGCTTTCAGGGATAGATTCAGGCATGGCTGGGTCCAGGAACTCAAATAATAAATCAATTCAAGTTGTCTCCCTTCCCAGTTCCCTTCAGTCTTCCCTTCCCTTTGAAGACTGATTTTTAAAGATTTGGCTGTGTTTTCCTGCTCTACTGCACAAAACATTGCAACTCCAGGCTTATTGCTAGCTCTCTAACTGGTAATAACAATTCCATCAGAAAGAGAATTTTGCCTGTGTGTCATTATTTAAAAAAAATAAGAAAGATAAGATTAACCACCATTTTGTTAAGTAGGGAAATAGTCCAACAGAAGTTCATTGGCTTGCTATTGATAGTGGGTTTTAAAACAGGAATCTTAACTTCCTTGCCTGTTGTTCTATCAATCCATACGTATAAAAATCTCTCATAGTTAGCTAGCTAGGAATTTTAACTACATTAATATTCTCCCATGCAAAACAATGCAGCAAGGCCTGGATGGCGGGAGACTTCTCCAGTTTGGTGTTAACCAAAATAGACTAAAACAAACTATAATTTAATAATCACTTCAACTTTAAAGCTTTGCAGAGATTGGGATAATACTTACAAAACTTAACACAAATATCATCCAAACCTTTTTTCTGTTTAAAACTGTGCAGCAAAGCTGAAATAATAATGGAAACTTTTCTCTTGGTGGCTGAACTCATATCACCCTATTAGAACCAGATCTTAACAGATCCTCAGCTATCTAATTTCAGGCCAGAATTCTTTACTGTGAGCCAATGGTATAAAGTTTTATTTGTTTGCTCCAGGGAACTTCTTTCTCACAAAAGCCATGTAACAATCGACTTTGGAAATCAAAGTGTTTTAAAGAAAAATATTCTTTAGAATTTTGCAGAGACCTCCTTAAAGGCCCCTAATCTGTTGACCTCCAAAGTTTATGATATACTTGTTTAATATTTGAAAATTAACATTGCTAAGAATCCACATAGTTGAGCTGAAATCTGCTTTACCTCAGTAATGCAAATGGTTATTTTAACAATATTTTCCCCAATTCTTCTATTAGCTTTCCAGAAAGCATCATTTTTTATAAGTTTTTCTTCTATATCTCCTTAGTTTCCCATAAATGTTTAAGTGATCATATTTTATTTAAAACAATACAAATGAATGTCATTTTGATCTCAGTATTGGTGAGTAACCATTTAATATGAGTGATGCAAAACCTGCAACTCAAATCTTACAATCTCCTGGCACTGCATTTTCATCTCCCATAGGAAATGTTGGATGTAGTCATTTTTAGTGTTGTTCATGTAAACATTTAGTGTTTTACCATTACTTCCATTTTAATTTTCCTCCACATTTTACTTCCTTTGAAATAACAGATTATAGTGTTTTCTTTTTATCAGCTTAGCATGCAGGAGTAGTTAAAAGTAATAAAAAAGAAGAACTTAATTGTGCTTTTAAATATCACATTATAATATTTCCAATATGCATTCTATGCAAAATTCAAATAAATTTAGCCTCTTTGAAGTATTTGGTAACTTATTTATGGAAGTTAGGTGATGCAACCTGAGATAATTTTACATGAATGGCATAGAAATGTAAGCAACTTATCACATTTCACCATGGCATTATCTAGAGCAAGAAGTAGTGGAAAGAATATGGCATTCTACATATGACATGAGTGCAGAGAATGCCTTAATATGGCTCCTACCATAGTCATTTTTCCATAAATACTAGTGTTCATTTTCCTTTCCCTTCCTTTCTCTTTCCTGCTGGAAAGTAAAATTCAAGTGCTGCTAGAGCTCTTAGTGGGGCTCAAAGTTGCAGGCCTGTGACTGGGCACATGCACATTCATTGCCATTTTGTAACTTCTATGGCAAGCTCAATGAAGTGGTAGAACACTGGTCTAGTAGTCAGGGTTTCTCCATCACTAACTGGCTAACTCAGATACTAACCTTCAGAAGTCATTCACCCTCTCTCTCACTTATTTTAGTAAAATAGTAATATTTGCCTGTTCTTCCTCATCAGTATGATAGATCCATACCCTCTGACAAGCATTACATGTACAAGATATCATTATTACTATGCCCTACAAAATACATATGGAGTCAGCATTTGTGTTTGCATATGTAGATTTTAGTAGGGGCATTTTATATTTGGCATATAATTAATGTATAAATTTCTCTAAAAATATGCTCTTTCATATATAGTTATGGCAAATATATCTCTATATTTTATCTCCATATGAGAATAGAAGGGTATCCATACTTTTTAGGGTGGGTCTTATAAGAACCAGGCATTAGATAAGGTGGAATAGGGTATATTAAAGAAGTCACAAAAACGAAGTGAGTTGAAAGCAAGCAAGATAAGTTGATATGCCATCATGATAGCACTTGCAAAGAAAAGACAACCTGTACTGGTCTGTGTTTTGATTAAAATGTAAATCAGAAAGGTTTTAGGGCTAATAAGTCCAATTGGTTATTATTTTCAAGAAACCTCCATTTTCTAAGAAAGTGCCATATCATAAAAATAAGCACCATACGCTTCTGAAAAATGACTCCAAACCAGTACTTTTATCTAGACAGAGAGGAATGAAATGCTTAGTATTTTATTATCTACCCCTGTCTTGCAGTGGTGTACTTTCCCACTTTTAAATTAGTAGCTCCATGTTTGTCCTACAGTACTAATAACTAATGGCCCCAAACCAACCTCACTACTGTTGCTTATTTGATTCAAAAACATCACATTCTGATCATGTTTCCACATTTGAGGTAGAGTGCATACAATCAATTGTACATGTAATTTGAATTGAACCTAAGAGTGAAGTGGAGCATTAACCAGCATTTCTCTATTATTCAGATTAGAAAAACATCGTCTTTCAGATATGACTTTATTTAGTGCCAAATAATATAGTGCCTATTTGAAAATTAGAAGCACATCAGTAATTAAGTAACTTAAAGGAAACATAAAACTTAATATTTGGCTGTAGAAATCAGTTACAAACTATTGCCGTTAGTTCATGAATAAGTGAGCTACTTCCAAAGAAAGGTTTGATAGCTCCAAGTATGCTTGTGATAAAGCCTATTAGTTCTTAAGGAAATCCCATTGTTTATATAAGTGAATAAGTGGTGAGGAAACACTTGGAAGAAAACATGAGCCCTGGGTAGGAAAAATAATGTTTTCTAAACACAAATTTAAACCTTCAAAAGCATTATAAACTCATTTGTTGGTAGTTTTAAAAAAGAAATAGTGTAAAGTTACTTTAAATAACCATCACGTCAGGGAAGGAAATCTCATCCCAAGGGGAAATTTCAATCATTAACAAATATTTTGACTCAAAGAAAATGGTGTGGCTCTTTACTCATATTTTAGACTGTGAATGGGGAGGAAAAAACCTTTCTAAATGCCTTCTTTATTAAGCTAGTCATGCATTTCAGTGCAGGTTGAAAAACAGTAGAACATGCACAAGGGGCTCATAAGCATATTTCAGAGTTAGGGAATGTCATTTACACCACTTTTTATATTGTCAATATCACCCCCAGAGAATAAGATTAAGCTTTAAACTACTGTAAATCTACAGCTTTGCTCCCTTTTGTATAATTTCTGTTTTAATAGAATGAGACTCACATCAGTGAATGTATGATTAAGGAATGTCTAATAAAATAATACATTTATTGCACACAGATTTATTCAAATCTTGAACATATATAGCACAACAAAATACTATAAAGCCAGTTTGTAGTTTTCACTGAAGTTCATTGAGTAGATTTTGGATTTTCTTTGTTGGAATGAAATTTTGACCAGGTCTTGTTGTTTTTTCTGTGCAGCCTGAACACTGATGCCGGAACTCCAACTGATCATAGGCACGAATAGGGTGCTGTAGCAGTTACCTGCTTATCTGATGTTGTAATTCCTTAGAATTCATACTCAAATTCTTAAAATATGGAACCTTCAATTACTATTTGTTCATTACTGATAAGTAGAACCCTACACATACAGAAAAAATGTGCTAGAGAATGGGCTTCACAGGTTTTTAGAGGATAATCATGATGATTGAATATGATACTTTACATTTCTAAAATCCCTTTCTTTCATGGAGTTCATAGTGCTTCACAAACATTATCACATTAATCCACACAGCATCCTAGTGGGGTAAGTAGGTGGAATAATTTTTGAGAGAGAAAATGCTACTTCTAAATGGTGTGACAGAAATGTAAATGCAGACACACCCACTTTAAGCCGTAATTACTATGAAATAGCTTTATATTTGGCCCACCTGGGATTTAACAGGAATTCCATAAAAAGGTAATTCATTTGTGTAAATGATCAACATTTGTTACCACTGCTTTGGCTCTCACCTTTCTAAAAGAAACACGTTGCCTGTAGTGTTTTCTAAGGGAATATAGAGAGGTCTAGTTTGTAGATTTTACCGCACCTGTTTCTTCCTTTGATCTGTTGGTGATGGAGCAAGTCATTTAATCCCTTTCTACTAGCATATTCCTTATCTGTAAAGAGGCAATGACAAAAACACATAACTGAGCTACTGAAAATACCCCTTTTATTCTTTTCTGTTCTCCTCCCACCTCCAGTTCTTCTTCCTCCTTATTAAGCTATCAATAAGCAAACAGACGGAAAAGCATGTAGATATAAGAAAGGAAACAGGCAGATATGATGGGTCAGTCACATGGAGATTTCCCACTGCTCACTCTCTGGTCTAGACATGGCCAGATGCCTAAGACGTTCCAGTGATTAGAACCAAATGGGTCATTTGCCCTGAATTGCCCAGAAAATGATCTCAAATATTTTTTAACCATTTACTTAATGGAGACCTGGCCAAAGGTTGGAGGTAAATACCTGTCCTCATTATTTTCATGCCTTCTAAAATCTAATAGAGCAGTATTCCAGTATATTAAATGGTACTCTAGTAATCAAAATAATTTAATGTCCCTCCTAAAGAGCCCTCCTTACACCAAGCAAAATCTAATTCATTATGTTATTTTTACATCTGCCCTAGAATTAAGTTCCAATGTGACAGAAGCACCATGCATCTTATGCAAAAGACCAACTGAGTGTTTATCCATTTTCTATAATCAGGTCCCTGTGGCAGTACATGAAATTTCTGTTGGAATGGCCCCCTACCCTACACATTTTAAAATATTACATTAAATCCTATTAATATGACATTCCAGCCATCCCACGCTCTGAAGGAATTTCTTCTAAGGCACAAGTGTGTGGCTTCTGGTGCTTTCTACAGACTGTAGAAAGGTGTCTTGTGTAGAGCAGCTGTGCTGCTTTGACCTAGTTCAGTGAAATAATACCAAAATAGAAATAAGTCACACAGAGGGACTGAGGCAAATAAAAATTTATAAAACTTAAAAAAATGGTCTTAATATCAAACCCTGAATTCAATAACAAAGAGGTATAACTAAAAATATAACATGCAAAAATGTCTCATTATTTGATTGTTAAGTAGCAGATATTAAAGTAGAGGGGAAATGGAACAACATTTTCAAATTAAGTCACTTAAAATCAAACTAGTCTCTTTTTACAAATAGATATATTTAACTGACTTTGGTTGAACTGTAAGAAATCCTCATATGTTTTCTTCTGAGCCTTTTCCCACATATCTGCCTTGGTTATGGCACTTGATTTTAGTTTTTTCCTTCCATAAGCTTCAGAGATATACCACAGAAGGCAAGGGTCACACTTCCTGGAGTTTGGAACATCCAGGTGTGGCTCTTTAAAGATAATTCAACTGATCAGCAGAGGCTTGTCTCCTTTATGGTGGGAGCGACACTAGGCTCCTGAGCCATGGGGTATGGCCACGGCAGGCAGTGCTATGCTAAGGAAAGGACTGTATAGGTCTTTGTTTTAATTTTTCAAATGGCCACATTTGTGTATATTGAATTCCTCCATTTACATATCTGACAAATTGTAAAGTAATAAAGTCTGTTAGCTCTTCCCAAATGTCAGTGTGTGTCACTCCTTCCTGAGCTCCCTAACATTCCTCTGGAGACAGTTTGTTGGATGTTCTTCCTGATATTTAATCTTGTTTATATCCAGAATGCATATTAGTTCATCTCTGTTTGGAGCTCAAGTACAAACCCTCTTAAAAGCATGAAACATTCAGTTACTAATTAGCTGTTTCCTGTTCCTAATGAAGTGAGCATGCCGGGTTTGGATTAAAATTCAGCTACTACTCTCCTCTGTTTATGGTTCCAGATGTTTTTGTTTTATCTAGGAGTTTACTTTGACAGCTACTACTAAATGATAAATCACTCATATTATAGCTGAAATGCATTTTGAAATTGAAATGTGGCAAACTTTCAGACTGCTCCAAGGATCAGTGTCGGTTAGCAGGTCAATATTGGCTCCTTCCTTATGATCAGTACTGGCAGATGTAAAACAGTAATAGAAGCTGTTGTCAACATTATACAGCATGCTACACAAGACTCTATTTTGCTACTATGCTCTAAATTAGGAAAAAAATGCCTTATTCCTATGAAATCTCAATTTATTGTATTCTGGATAAAAAAATTGATTCGTTCGTTTTAATACTGTCTTCTTGCTGGTTTAGTTTTTCTTTGGATTTTCGAGCTGCTGTGGAAACAATTCCTGATAGGCCTTGTAAACCAGCAGATTTAATGAAGGGTGTGGGCAGATACGTTTGTCTCTTTTTGTAAAGAAAATAATTGAACATAATAAAGGAGGGAGATTTTTCAGAAACTGCATTTTGCTAAAGGACAAATGGTGATTGCTTTTTGCCATTTGTTACTGTGTTTATGTACCTTTTTTTACAGTATATTATTTTGTTTTGTCATTGCTTTCAAGTTTATAATGTTCACAATTTGTATTGTATGATTTAAGCTTTAGCTATATTGTATAAATTTCAATCCTAGTAAAATGACTGCCTTTTGATGTTGAAGAGATTTCCTTTGACACCTAGGTTGTGTATACAAAGGATGAGGTAGACTGGAAAACTGAGCAACTATCTGGTGAATTTTACCAGAATAAATATTATCAGATGCCATGAAAGAGTCTGAACAATTTGCTGGGGTGGCAGACTAATTTGCTGGGGTGACAGGCTACTAGACAATTACCAAAAAGTCAAGTTTGTTTTCTTCACTCCATGGAATAAATTTAGGTGAATCCACAGGCTCTTCAGTCAAATATCTGGTTGCCCTCTAGTGAAGTCTGACCCTCCAGGTTGTCTGACTAACATAAACCCAAATTCCCTTATTCTTCTATTACTTTACCACATCTTTATTTTCAGTTTTGTATTATTCAGGAAATTCCACTGACTTGTCATAATACTCTCTACACAGAAAAAAATCATTATTTTAAAAATTCTATACACTAGGCTTAGAAAGGGTGTATTTTCCTCCTGACAATGCTAAGCTTTGACTAGGCTGAACTGATATTTGAGACAAGGCTTATCAGCCCAACAATGATACCGTATTCTCCTTTATATGTGAAGAAGATGATACACTGGACTCATGAATGTAGACTTTGAGTGTTTCTTTAGCATGGGTGTTGGATTTGTACTGACCATCCATGCTTTCTTTTCTTGTTCTTCTTTTGTGACCAAAGGCCAATTTTTATGAAGTAGCTGGACAGAGACTCAGGCTGTAAGCCATGACTATGGCAAAGAGCAAAGTTAGGCAAAAAGAGGTAGAGTCGTTTTTGAAAATTGTTTCCAACTATCATTTTTACTCACACCATCAAATATGGATGATACGGATTATTTTGATTGCCAACGTTTAAATAGATATTGGTTTGAACAAACACTATGGTTAAAATATATTCAGAACTAGTCTCCCTTCATGCAGTATACACAGTCTCAGGGTCAACCTGGGGAGAGGAAATTTTCAATGTACAAAGCTGTCCTTACCTTAGATCATAACCAGACACACTTTCCTCCCTGTTTTGGTAAACTGTAGGAATCTCAAACATACCATTATGTACGAAAGGAAAAGCTAATGTAGATAACTATAGACACCATAGTTTATAAAAAGAGTCTTACTAGACTTCGATATCTTCAGTACTGTAGAAAGAACAGAGGCTGTAGCTACTGAAAGTTGAAACTTGAAGGATCTTTGAGAACTGACATATTAACATTTAGAAATGTTAAGAAATTAAAAATTTTACTGATACTAAATCAAGCCTATTACAACAGATAATTTAGGTTCCTGAAGATAGAAATTTAGTATTTTTAAGCACGTATCAGAATTATTCCTCAGAACTAACTTGTTTTCTTTTTTTTAAAGGAGGTAACTATTACTGTTTAGCAATGGCACAACAGTTTTATTCGGCCTGAAAGGTCCTCGCTGGCTTTACATAAATGAAGATGCTTGTGATTCCAGTTTATCTCTGAAACTATTCAACATGGAGTTGTTTCAATTGTGTTTATCAACAAAGATTTGTTTACTGAAGCAGCTATTCAATCTATATTACATTTAAAAGAAAAAGCAACGTGTGTACATTTTAAAAGCAATGATGTAAACTTTGTCCTTGCATTAGATTGACCAATTTAAGAATATGAGCTAAATCCTAATGGCTAAAATAACTTGATCATATATGATGCTTTTCTATACTCACTTCAGCTTGGCTTTTTTGTCTTTTAAGGGAAAAAAATTCAGTAGTGTATTAGAGACTAGAAACTTATACGTATGGTTTCTCTGTTCTACCATATATTAAGTTAAAGTACATCTTCTTTGTTAAAAATGTACTTGCTAAACTTCAGTATAATAAAAGCATTTTGACTTTGTCAGTTTTCCTGAGTTTTTATTTTCAAATTTCCAACTGCATTCATTGAAGTAGAGCTGGAGTGCAAATCAAAATGTAGGAACTAAGGTATCTGCAAAGCTTCCTCTAGTTTGGTTATTTCCAAACAAATATGAACATACATCTTAGTTCAGTTCACCTACTTAAACAGGCCAATATTCTTGTCCTCAGTTGTTCTGCTGAAGCATGCTCGATTGTCTTTTCCTGGCTCTGTGTGCTTACTGACCATGCTTCCAGGAGGAAGCATTGTACTGGGAAGCAGGAAAAATGTGGTGAATCAAGAACTGGAAAATCTTTTCTGAATATCTATTCTTTCTTCTGGAACTGCCTTCATTGGAGAACAAAAAGAAAATGGAAGGGGCATATATCTACTCTGACCCAAAGAAATTCCAAACTCCCTATACTTTCAAACATCCATTACAGCATAATTAAACACCAGAGTCAGATTGAAAAAAAAAAAACTAATGAAAAAAATAAAACAAAACCAAAGCCCAGCCCTGCAGTTATATGAACTATCTTCACCTTCTCCTTGGCTCATTTCCACTAAAATCCTGGAGCCCCACCCAAATTCTGGTTCACCAAAGATCCTCTTAGCTTTTCCCATACAGTGCCACTTCCACTCAGTGCCCTGTCTTGTCAAAAGGTGTGTTGTATTCCACAGATGTTTCCTCTCATCATCACCTCCTCACTATTTTCCTTTATGGAAGGTTTAAGAGTCCTGAGAAGACTGCACACTCTTTTCCTTCTGTAGAGAAGAAAGATCCTTAAGGGCCTGTGTTGGTGAGCAGGCCTGCTCTCATAAGTATGCCCTCCTCCCACCATAACACTATAACCTGGGTACCAAATAGCCAATCATATGATATGCAGGGTTGCATTATTTAAAGCTTAATGTAATGGCCAGAGGAGACCTGTGTTAACAGCTTCCCAATTTTCAGGGTTCCAGATGCCCAATTCTGTACTGTCAGTGCTTGAGCCTCATCTGGTATCAGTTATTTGTACTGGCTTAACATTGATGGGGGAAATTTGATTCTGGGTCAGGTGGATGGCTGGGACTTCTTGAGAAGTGGAAGCACTATAGGAATCTCCTGTTTATTTGGTGTTCACTTCACTGGCCCATCTGGAGAGAATGAGCCAGGAAAATACTAGGAGTGAAGCTCACTCTGCAGCTCCAGGTTTCCTGGGGTAGGATTCTTTGCCATTTCAATGCAAACCCTTGGCCACCCTTCCCAATCCTTCTCTTTATCATTACTCCTTCCTCCAAGAACATAAAAAACTTAGCCCTAAGAAAAAGAGCTAGGAATTCCTTCATTGCAGGTTTTACTGTATGCTAATTCTCAGATATAAACCCTCTTCTCAGATTGGGAGGATCAGTGTTACATCATTCTTCTTGTGCTCTCTTTGGAGAACATCCAGTTTACCTTCATCCTGAGACTGTGGCTAGAGTTGCTGGATCAGTCTCCTGCAAATTTCAGGGACTCTGACCTCATGTTCACTGCTTGTGGAATAGCAGTGGGATAATACACTCTTCCCACCTCCAGACATACTCATAGTACCTTCATCTATAATTACAACCCTAGTATAAGGGTGTCTTCCCATAGGTTTCAAAGCACCTAACTTTCTGGGGATCCAATTGTGTCACTCTTCTCAACTAACTTACACATGAAGATGTAAACCCCAAGGGATTTGGACATGAAGGACCCCTCCACCAACAAACACAAACTTTGTGCCTTCCTGCTCAGGGAAAAGTGTCTGTGGATGGTGCTCCAAAAATAACTTATAATAGAATCTTAGACTAGAGAATGAGAGGGGAGGGTCCTTAAAGGCTACTGATAGTCTAATATCTCAAAAATAGACACACAAATATTATTTGAACAGTTATAATGCCAAAGAGCTACTTTTGTTAGATATCTCTATTAGAAAGATCAAAGCTGATATTGAACAAAAATTTTGCCACTTCAATTGAATATGATGGAGGGAAACTGCCTCAAATCACACACATACCTAAGTAACTTCTTATTTAAAAGGATAGAAATCAATGAGATCTTACAGGTAATGTAAAATGAACCAGCATAGTTTAATTCCTGTTTGCACTCTTGCGCGTGTATATACACATAAAGCACATCTGCTTTATTTGCCAATGAATTAGTGACATCAAGTCTGGACATTTTTTAAATTTCATCTGATTCAAGTCTTTTGAGGTACATGACTGTCTTTGTGAGTTGACTATCATTGGGAAGGGTGCTAGTTACTTCAAATATAAAATGCCTAGATGTTGACGATAACTCTGAAGCTCAGCTCTTTTATGGTTTAAACAAATTTTCCCTCTCAACCCACAATGGCCAGCTAAGATTTCCCCCATTTATTATATAATTTACATTTCAATCCTCTAAACATTCTAGTTTTAAACTAAACAATAGTAAAACTGAGAACACAGACCTGGGACCCTATTTTAAATCTTGATGCATTAGAAATATGGGAGGCAGAAATTCCAGGAAGGCAAATGTACTGATTTATCAATGGTAAGGCTGCCTAGGATATCAGGCATATTTATTAAAACCTTTGGAAGTGATATATGCCCCATTTGACAGTTTCCCTCACGTATTTGAATCAGAGAGCTGTGGTGACCAATATGCACTACAATAAGCACAAATGTTGTTGAACTCAGCTAACAAACTTTTCAGGCGATGCCATGATAATTCATTGTGTTATGTTGGGGGAATATTTTTTCAACTTACGGTGAATTTTTAGAGCAAGTTAAACCTATAATTCTTTAGGTAAAATTTATGCTAAAAATTTGGTGGAGCTTCATCTTGGATTGCCATGCCATTTAAGATTAGCAGGATGAGAAGATCTTTGAAATTACAGAGCAACATAAACACAACAAAAAATCTATCTTAATTAGTCAAAGGGATAATTAAAAGCAAGTATTTAGGTGTAATTTAATGTCTAACATTGAAATTAATTCTTTGTACATCAAGAAATTTCCAATAAAGTTGAACAGGATTTACATTATAAACTATTAGAGGTCACTGTAAATGCTAAATCATTAAATGCCAATATGTATAGAACAAAGACTGAAGGAGAAAGAATATGTTATATGCGAAAATAATTGACAGGCATTATGAAACTTGACTAAAATTCTAAAAAACGACTGTGACTGAGGGGTAAGCATGAAGAAAAGAGGTCAGCGCCAGCTAAGCCCAAAACTAAGAAATTAGGGTGGTGTGTACTATTTGTGGAACAGTGAAGAATCCATGGTAAGGGAGCACAGAATTCTTGTACAACTTTAGTGAGAGAAAAGGTTTGATAATTAAGATGGGACTGAATTATACAGCACCTTGAATAAGTAGCAAAGAACGTAAAACAAGACCCCATTTGAGAGATTAATCTGAAAAGCAGTATGGGATAGATTGAATGGAAAGAGTACAAGTAGAGACACAGTTATATGTCATAAAATACCACTTTCATAATTTATATGTATATATTCCTAATTTAAAAGCAGTTGCTATTCATTGTAATTAAGGATGACACCCTATCAATTTTCATAGATGTTTAAAATCCCAGTTAAAAATGAAAATGTTAGTTATCCTGTGGGTCAACCAATATGAAGAAAATGTTTTTGGGAAGATTTAATATTTGGATTTACATATTAAAAACATGAATAAAATCACAAGCCATAAGCTGAGTTTTATTTGAAATAGAACATTTCAGCTGAAATTTCAGTTAACCTTCACTAAAGCAGGCAATCCTTGAATTCTAGATGGCATAATAACGGAACATATTTCATTTATGAGCCATGGCTCTAGCATTGCCTCACCTCCCTTCCTATCATGCAAGGTTTCACTCCTTTTTCTATTTTCAGATGCAGGCTGTTCTGCCACTTGAGAAAATAAGTTCCCAATGAACCCTCACCCACCCACCCTACCATCTGCACTTCCCTGTCCAGCCTAACCCCAATGTCAGAGCCTCTACAAACATCATGGTCCCATGAAATGCCCTGCTGCCATTGCTCAGTGGGCTGAATTGAGAAATAAATAATTCCACATCCTGCATCTAAGGATACATTGTTTTCTACATCCTATGGGTGTAATTTGGAGCTCATAATAAGATGTAATTTTTCCTATGGAAAAGATTGTTAGATTAATAGGTAGCTGGGAATTTTAAAACACTGACAGTACCATTTATAGATCAGCTATCCTATTAGTTTAATTGTATTTTTTGTTGGCTTAAGAAGGTTAACATTACAAATGACAGGATTCATATGGAAAAATGTATTTTTTCATTCTGAATAATCAAATCACCAATGAAACTCTTGAACACATTCCAGTTGGAAATTAGAGGTCGCCTAACAGGAATACTACAAAATCAGACTTTGAGAGAGAACAAGGTGGGGCACATAAGTTAATTTTTCCAATGACTGAAATTATTTTTTAAAAGTCACTGTGTTCCCAACCATATATGGTCAATTTATATATGATAAAGGAGCCATGGACGTACAATGGGGAAATGACAGCCTCTTCAACAGCTGGTGTTGGAAAAACTGGACAGCTACATGTAAGAGAATGGCACTGGATTATTGTTTATCCCCATACACAAAAGTAAACTCGAAATGGATCAAGGACCTGAATGTAAGTCCTGAAACCATAAAACTCTTAGAAGACAACATAGGCAAAAATCTCCTGAATATAAGCATGAACAACTTCTTCTGAACGCATATCCTCAAGCAAGGGAAATAAAATAAAAAATAAACTCATGGGACTTCATCAAACTAAAAAGTTTCTGTACGACAAAGGACACCATCAAAAGAACAAAAAGGCATCCAACAGTATGGGAGAATATATTTGTAAATGACATATCCAACAAGGGGTTAACATCCAAAATATATAAAGAACTTACACGCCTCCACACCCAAAAAGCAAATAACCCAATTAAAAAATGGGCAGAGTATATGAACAGACAGTTTTCCAAAGAAGAAATTCAGATGGCCAACAGACATGAAAAGATGCTCCACATCATTAATCATCAGGGAAATGCAAATTAAAGCCACTATGACATATCACCTCACACCAGTAAGGATGGCCAGCATCGAAAAGTCTAAGAACAACAAATGCTGGCGAGGATGCGGAGAAACGGGAACCCTCCTACACTGCTGGTGGGAATGTAAGCTAGTTCAACCATTGTGGAAAGCAATATGGAGGTTCCTCAATGAACGAAAAATAGAAATATCATTTGACCCAGGAATCCCACTCCTTGGAATTTACCCAAAGAATACAACTTCTCAGATTCAAAAAGACTTATGCACCCCTATGTTTATTGCAGTACTTTTTACAATACCCAAGATATGGAAGCAACCTAAGTGTCCATCAGTAGATGAATGGATAAAGAAGATGTGGTACATATACACAATGGAATACTATTCAGCCATAAGAAGGAAACAAATCCTGCCATTTGTAACAACATGGATGGAGCTGGAGGATATTATCCTCTGTGAAATAAGCCAGGCGGAGAAAGACAAGTGCCAAATGATTTCCCTCATTTGTGGAGTATAGCAACAAAGCAAAACCGAAGAAACAAAATAGTAGTGGACTCAGAGACTCCAAGAAGGAACTAGTGGTTACCAAAGGGGAGGGATGTGTGGGGTTGGGTGGGGAGGGTGGGAGAAGGGGATTGTGGGGTATTATGTTTAGTACACATGGTGTGGGGAATCACGGGGAAAACAGTGTAGCACAGAGAAGGCAAACAGTGAATCTGTGTCATCTTACTACACTGATGGGCAGTGACTGAAATGGGGTATGAGTGGGGACTTGATAATATGGGTAAATGCTGTAACCACATTGTTTTTTCATGTGAAACCTTCATAAGAGTGTATATCAAAAAAAAGTCACTGTGTTGTACATTACATCCCCAGGACTTAATTTATCTTATAACCATCTTTACCCATTTCCTACACCCCGGACCCCTGCCTCTGGCAACTATCAGTCTGTTCTCTGTATCTATTAGTCTGGGATTTTTTTTTAGATTCCACATTTAAGTGAGTTCATGCAGTATTTGTTTTTCTTTATCTTACTTATACCACTTAAAATAATGCTCTCAAGGGCCATCCAAGTTGTTGCAAATGACAGGATTTCCTTCTTTTTTATGGCTGAATAATATCTCTAGATTTATCTACCTAGATAGATAGATGGATTGTTAGATATATAGATAGACAGATAGATTGATAGATAGATCATTCAATAGATAGAAAAATAGATAGATGGATAGGTAGATAGGTCGATAGATACATATAGCTATAACATTTTCTTTTCTGTTCATCCATTGACGTGCATAAATTTATTTTTCCATGTCTTGGCTATTGTAAATAATGCGGAAAAAAATCGTGGAGGCCCATATATCTTTTCATGGTAGTGATTTCATTTCCCTTGGATAAATACACAGAAGTGAAATTACTGGATTATATGGTATATCTATTTTTAATTGTTTAAATTAGAACTTCCAGACTGATTTCCATAGATGCTACACCAGTTTACATTTCCACCAACAATGCACAAGGATTCCCTTTTCTCTACCTCACCTGCATTTGCTATTTCTTATCTTTTTGATAATAGCTATGCTATTATCACCTAGGAAGATATCTCACTGTGGTTTTGATTTGTACTTCCTTGATGATTAGTGATGTTGAGCGCCTATCCATGTACCTGCTGGCCATTAGGATATCTTCTTTCGGGACTTCTGGCTGAAATCATGGCTGAATAGGTAGGCACAATGGAAAGCTCCTCCCAAATACACACCAACGAAGAATGTACAACAAAAATAACTAACCAAGAAAACAACCAGAAGATTGCAGAAAAGACCATCTACACCTAGTGAAAAAGTCAAGGATAAAGTGGCAGAGCAGCAATCAGTGGGACTCAAAAGCCTTTCCCCTCTCCCAGTCCACAAACAGTAGGGAGAGGAACAAAGTGGGAAGAGGATAAGTGCTCAGGACATCTGCAAATCTGATGCTGGAGATCTGCTCTGGGTGCACGAATCCACATTGCATTGGGCTTTGATAATTAACTGGGTTGGACAGCAGGGATTGTTGGAGAACTCTAGCAGTGTGAGACTACTGTTGCTTGTGGAGGAGAAGCACACTCCATTGGTTCCACTGAAACCCAACACAGAACCAGCAGTTTGAATGATTTACATGCAGGGGGAATGGTGCCAGGGGGGCAGGGGATGGACAGAGCCCTCTCTGGTGAGTGAAAGGATGAGTGGATGATGCTCCCCCAACCCTCCAAGTGTAGGTGGTCAGGCTCTCATGGGAGATAGTCCGAGTATCTCCATACACCTCACTAGTGGCTCAGTACAAAGGCACTTCCATGCATACCTGCTCAGCCCAGTAGCAGTCAGACTTTGCAGCCTGGCAGGCAGAGGGAGACTATGATGCTTGGCAGGCAAAGGGAGGCTTTCTCAACTTTCCCTTCCCTCTATCAGCCTAAATGGGGAAGTGCCTGTGGAAGCCAGTTCAAAATACTCCTTTCTCCTCACTGGTGGCCCAGTCCTATGCCACACTCCCCCCCACACATGCTCCACACACCCAGTTGGCCCAGCAGCACCACTATTTCTGCCTGGCAGGCAGTGGGCAGCACTGTCCACAATGATCCCAGCAGAAGCACTGCTACACAGCCCACAAAGAGACTCTGCTTACAGATAGCAGCCACTGCCAGCAGACAGGAGGAAAGGTGGCCCCACCCACAGCCCACCAATTGCAACTGTAGCTGCACCATAAAGAATAACCAGGCACTGAATAATAAAGAGTCTTCAGTCTGGCAACACAGGATGCTTTCTTCAGAAATCCATTACTTTCTGGGCCAGGAGGCATAGTTGATGTATGTAATACAAAGAAAGAAACACACAAAGCCAGAAAAAATGAGGAAGCAGAAGGATATGTTCCAAATAAAAGAACAAGATAAGACACCAGAAAGAAGGCTAAATAAAAGAAATGGAGATCACCAGTATTCTTGATAAACATTTAAAAATAACAGTTATAAATATGCTCACTGATCTGTGGAAAAGTATTGACAATATCATGGAGGAGTCCAACAAAGATATAGAAGATTTGTAAAAAGCCACTCAGAGCTGAAGAATACACTAACTGAAATGAAAAATACAATGGAGGGAATGAATAATGGATTGCTGCAAGTAGAGGAGACAACAAGAAGATAGAAAGTAGGTAACAGGAACACAAGGAAGTTGAGTAATAGAGAAAAAGGAATCTCTAGAAATGAGAGGATGCTAAGAGAGCTGTGTGACAACTCCATATGAAAGAATATTTGCATCTTAGGAGTACAAGGAAAAGAGAGAGATGAGTAGAAAGTCTCTTTGAAGAAATAATTACTGAAAACTTCCTCAATCTGAGAAGGAAATAAACACTCAGGTCATGGAAGCACAGAGAGTCCCTAACAAAAGAAACCCTAGAAACAGAATAAAAAGACATTTAATAATCAAAATGACAAAGATTAAGGATAAAGAGAGGCTACTGAAAACAGCTAGAGAGAGGCAAATATTACTTACAAGGTCAGCCCCATAAGGCTATCAGCAGATTTCTCAGAAGAAACTTTACAAAAGAGAAGGAAATGGCATGAAATATTTAATTGAAACAGAAGGACCTTCCACCAAGAATCCACTATCCAACAAGGTTATCATTTAAAATTGAAAGAGATTAAAATTTTATCAGATAAATGAAACTTAAAAGAATTCACCACCACTAAAAAGGCCTTACAGTAAATGGTAATGGGATTTCTGTAGATGGAAATGTTATTAAACCTAAATATTTTTCATCAGAGAAAGGGTAGTATATCATTTACTAACTAAGCAAGAATGAAGTTTAAAAAAAAACAAAAAAATACCAAAAGTAGAAAAATCAAATATACACAAAATCAGTCAAGGGATACACAAAAAAATGCTGATTATGACATCTAATAAATAAAGTATGGAAGAGGAAGAAGAATCAAAAGGAAGTACTTTCAGACTGAGTTTGAAATAGGGCAACCATTAACTTAATATACACATATATTTAGGAAAAACTGAATCACACTAAAGAAAACTATCCAATAACAACAGCAGGGTATAAGAGAAGAGGAAAGGATCAGAGACAGACTACAAAATCAAACAGAAAACAATTAATAAAATGGCAATAAATACATACCTATCAGTAATTACCTTAAATATAAACAGACTGAATGCACCAATCAAAAGCATAGGGTGACAAAATGGATAAAGAAACAAGACCCATCTATATGCTGCCCATAAGAGACTCATTTCAGACCTAAAGACAAACATAGACTGAAAGTGAAGGGATGGAAAAAAAATATCTTTCATGCAAATAATGGGAAAAAAGCATGAGTAGCAGTACTTGTATCAGACAAAATATACTTCAAAACAAAGAAAGTAACAAGAAACAAATAAAGACATTACATAACAATAAAGGGATCAGTCAAACAAGAGGACATAATGATTATAAATATCTACACACCTAACATGAGAGCACCTAAATATGTAAAACAAATACTAACCAAACTAAAGGGAGAACTAGACTGCAACTCAACCATATTAGAGGACTTTAACACACCTCTTACATCAATGGACAGATCAACAAGACAGAAAATAAATAAGGAAACAGAGGCACTGAAAACAAACTATATCAGATGGACATAACAGATATATACAGAATATTCCACTCAAAAGTAACAGAACACACATTTTTCTCAAGTGCACATTAAATGTTCTGCAGAATACATCCCATATTAGGACACCAAAAGAGCCTCAATCAGTTCACAAAGATTGACATTGTATCAAGCATCTTTTCAAATAACAATTGTATGAAACTAGAAATTACACAAAGAATACAAAAAAAAACCCCACAAGCACATGGAGGCTAAAGAACATGCTTCTAATTCATCAATGGATCAATGAACAAATGAAAACAGAAATCAAGCAATACAAGGAGAGAAATGAAAACATAAATACAATGGTTAAAAATATGTGGGATGCTGCAAAGAGGTTCTAAGAAGGATATACATAGCAATACAGCTCTACCTCAAGAAACAAGGACAATCTCAAATAAACAGTCTAAACACAACTAAAGGAACTAGAAAGAGGTGAACAAATTAAACCCAAAGTTGATAGAAGGAAGGATATAATAAAGATCATGGCAGAAATGAGTAGAGAAAAAGAAAACAGAAAAACTCAATGAAACCAAAAGCTGGTTCTTTGAGCAGAAAACAAAATAAACAAACACTAAGCCAAACTCATGAAGAAAAAAAGAAATAAGACACAAATAAACAAAAACAGAAATTAAAAGTTAATAGCTACAGCTGACACCACAGAAATACAAAGAATTATTAGTGAATTCTATGAAAAATTATATGCCAATAAATTGGACTACCTGGAAGAAATGGAAAAATTCCTAGAAAAGTAAAACCTTCCAAGAATGAACCAGGAAGAAGCAGGAAATGTGAACAGACCAATTACCAGTAACAAAATTGAACTGATAGTCAAAAACTCTCCCCAAAACAAATATCTATGTACAGATGGCTTCACAGCTGTATTCTACCACACATTTAAAGAAGATATACCCTCCTTAAGGTATTCCAAAAAACAGAAGAGGATGGAGTGCTTCCAAACTCCTTCTGTGAGGCCAGCATCTCTCTAATACCAAAACCAGACAGGGACACACACACTTCAAAAATTATAGATCAATATCCCTTATGAACACAGATGCAAATCACCCCAAAAATATTAGCAAAGTGAATTAAAATAATACATCAAAATGATCATCCATCATGTCCAAGTGTGATTTATTCCACAGATGGAAGGATGGTCCAATATTTATAAATCAATGTGATATACCACTTTAACAAAAAGGATAAAAGGCACTTGATCATTTCAACAGATACTGAAAAAGCACCTGACAAAATTCATTCATGATAAAAACTCTGCACAAAATGGGTCTAGAGGGAACATACCTCAACATAATAAAGGCCATATATGACAAACCCACAGCTAACATTATACTCCATGGCAAAAAGCTGAAAGTTTTTCCTCTAAGGTCAGGAACAAGACAAGGATGTCCACTCTCACCACTTTTATTCAACATAGTACTGGATGTCCTAGAAATGACAATCAGACAACACAAAGAGATAATAAGCATCCAAATTGGTAAAGAAGTTAAACTGTCACTATTTGCAGGTGACATGATATCATATATAGAAAATGCTAACTTCACCAAATATTAATTGGAATAACTGGATTCAGCAAAGTTGCAGGATACAAAATTAATAACAGAAATCTGCTGCATTTCTATATACTAACAATAAACAGAAAGAGAAATCAGGAGAACCATTTCATGTACAATTGCATCAAGATGAATAAAATACCTAGGAATAAACCTAATCTAGGAGGTGAAAGACTCTGAAAACTATAAGACACTCATGAAAGAAATTAAAGAAAACACAAATAAATGGAAATCTACACTATTCTCATGGATAGGAAGAATTACTATTGTCAAAATGGTCATCCTGCCCAAGACAGTTTATAGATTTAATGCATTCCCTATCAAAATACCAACACCATTTTTAACTTAACCACAACAAATAATCCTAAAATTCATATGGAACCAAAAATGTCCCCAAATAGCCAAAGAAATCCTGAGAAAGAAGAACAAAGCTGTTGGTATTACACTCCATTACTTCAAGCTATATTACAAAGCCACAGTAATCAAAACAATATGGTACTGGTACAAGAACAGACCCATAGATCAATAGAACAGAATAGAAAGCTCAGATATAAACCCACACATATTTGGTCAATTAATATATGATAAAGAAGCCACGAATATACAAAGGGGAAAACACTCTTCTCAAAAGCTGTTGTTTAGAAAACTGGACAGCTATATGCAAGAGAATCAAATGGAATTGCTGTCTAACTCATGTGCAAAAGTAAACTGGAAATTGAATGTAAGACATGAAACCATAAAACTGTTAGAAGAAAACTTAGGCAACAATCTCTTGAATATAAGCATGAGCAGTTTTTTTCTGGACACATCTCCCAATACAGTGAAACAAAAGAAAAAAGCTTATATAAAGGATTTTCCATTCTTCCATGATCTCTCTCTAATCCTGACATGGTGTTTTTAAATTTATTTAATATTATTCTATAAAAAATATAAAATTGTTGACATAAATTTTACCATTCTTTTTTATCATGTGTTTATTATTATTTATTACCAGTTTTAAATGAAGAAGTCGGCCTTGCCAGCACCGTTTTCTCCATCTAGCGAACTACTACCTCATCCTTTGAAACTCAGCATAAATATTTTCCTCTCTATATATTCTCCTCAAAGCCTATTTTTCGTCTGTCTCATAGCCCTTTGCACTTTTTCCTTTCAATGTAAAAAAGCTTTGGAACCAGACAGGCAGGTTTAAATCGCAACTCTATCTCTGTGACATCATACAATATATTCAGTCATGCTGAGCCTTAGTTTCCTTATCTTAAGTGTAGATAATAGTCCCCAATTCACAAGATTGGTGTGAAGCTTAAAATTATTTAAATAGTTTGAACAGTGCTTAGCACATAGGAGGCACCCAATTAATGGTAGCTTGTAATTATTAGCAGGAAACAGTATAGTAGAATATTTTTGTTGTTTTCATCTCCCTGCTAAACTAGAGATCATCTATAATCTGTAATTCCCCAAATATCTACCATAATTCAGTATATTCAGTAAGATTATGCTGAATGAGTAAACTAAACTTTTATTGAGCACTAGGCACAGTGCCTGTTACACAGTACTCATTCTTTTAATGTTTTTTGTATTCCATGAGAAGGAGTAATTGAATGTTTTAAACACCTTTATGTGCATTCCAGATGAACATCATATTGACTGCTATAAATACACAGTAAACTCCAATTACATCTTCTTCTGTTCAAAACAATTTTTTAGAACTCAAACAAATATTTATTCACGTACCTCCTAGATTTAATTAAAATCAGAGTTCCAAGTTGCAGCCTAAATTAGGAAGCCAAGGGATAGAGGTGGAGGGATTGAAAGGAAGAAATTTTCCTTCAAACCCCAATTTTTAAAAGGAAAATGTTGGGAAGAGGAAATTCTCTATCAAATGTTTCATCGTTCCTATATTAGACATTGAGGATCCTGGAGGTTTTAAAGGGTTTCTGGTTTGGGCCAAGATTTTTTTTAAATACCGTAGTTCAGGATGCCCTATGGAAGGCTTTGTTTTTCTTTCTTATTGAGGCTAGATCCTAGAGTACAACAGTAAAATAAAGAGAATAACCCATCCTTCTGAATTCCAAGTTGTTAGTGTTTCTATAGTAAAAGAAAATGTTGATGGAATGACATCTGATGTTCTGTCACAGTGGAGCCAACTTTTCAACACAACTAGAATGTCAGTTCATACCTATCTGTATTGCTAACCTTCCGTGAACAGTTAGCATGAAGCCTCTGAGCTTCAGTCTATCAATTCTCATAGTGCTGATTGTTAGAAGGAATAGTACTATTTCCTCTTATGATTGAACTCTCAATGAATTTACATTCGTGTAATCTAAGTATTAAAAATAAAAGTTAATGGTACACATTTCATGGAGAACTTTGAGATCCAACTGCCTGCATATTCTTTACATCATATAACCATAATCTTAGTACTCTCCCTCAAATCTTTGCAATTTTAAAGCCTCCAAAAAAAGTAGTTTCATAAAGTATGAGTCACAACTTCCCTCTATCAACATAAAGATAGTCAACAAATTAGTTTTATAAGGAAAAATATATTCTTGCCTATTATTGTACCTTTCCAACTCCAGATTAATTTTAACATAAAGTTTCATATGTACTTAAAAACTTTTATTATTTAATTGGATTAGTGGTAAATTTTTAGAACAACTGGCCAAGAATTTTTTCCTTTAGAATTATTCTCTTATGTTGTTCTTTCTCTAAACAGCACTGACATGAATTTGGTGAGTATGTCATTGATTTCTAATTTACCCTTCCAAGAAGAGTTTTAAACATTAAGCTACTGGCAAATAACATCTAGGGAAGTAATAAGCTTTACAGAAGAAATCTGTTGTTAAGTTCTTATTAGCTTGCTACTGATAAATATTCACAGGCCAGAATATGAAGCACAAATATCTCAGCCTTACCTAATCAAATGGCTTGTAACTAATACTTTGTTTTGCTTATTCTTTTTTCAGGCTTTCAATACGAGCAAAATACAATTATCAATGAGCAACCACTGGGTCCTAAATATGACATTCAGATTAATTAATAAGAACGCAAATGTTGCCTTTGTGTAACTCCCATGTGAATCAGGCTGTCAGAAAACATCCCTACATGATGAATAATATTTCCATTTCAGGGATGCCAAAGAGCTCCATGATAGTAATGTATCTCAGTAGGATTTTCTTTCATAGTGAATGTTCCCCTATATATGAGGAAGACCCCAGTGATGGATATGGAAAAGAGTAAAGTGTTTACCTGCAACTGTCGTCCTGAGAGATCATTTGTTGAGGCCCTAAGGCACTACAGTAACTTTCATGCCATAATAGCATAACTCAAATGGCATCTGCATAGAATTACTTTATTATGCAGATTAATGTTTAAAATACTCATTTGTAACATGGCCTATCTCACAATGCCTAATGACAAATTACAACAGTTGATTGCTGTCGAATACATTCAAAGATATTAATTGTGCTTAGTGTTAATGAAGATGTGTGGAAAAGTCACTCACACCTTGCAATAGATAGTGTATATACTTAAACAATTTGGAGGACAGTTCATCAATATGTTTCAAAAGCTTTAAAAATGCACATATCCTTTGGCTTAGTAATTATATTTTATACATTTATTCTATAAAATTCTATCAATAGCTATATGAAAATGAATATACAAGATTATTCACAACAGCATTTTTTTGTATCAAGAGAAAATGAAATATACCTTAAATGTCCAACAATAGGTATTAAATAAATAACAGCACTTCCATTTAGGGGATTTCTAGGGAGCCATGGATGGTATATATATATAAATGAGCTTAAGAAGATGTTCACAATGAATAAACCAATTACAGAACTGTGGATTCCATAATCACACACACACACACACACACACACACACACACACACAGTGTAAGTACTACACTGTAAGAATGTAAGTGGTACTGTATATAGAGTTGACTTTTTTCTTTTCCTGGATTTTCTAATTGTGCTACAATAAAAACAATGATATTTTAGGTGTATTTTGTTTTAAATAAAAATATGTATTAATAAATATTATGCTAAGAAATCCAGAACTAGGGTCAGTCATATTTTATTATTCAGTATGTGTCCTGACTAATTCATAGAGAACTTTATTTATAAAAGTTAGACACCAATATTCAAAATGCAGAAATACTCCCAAATGCATTGTAATTTTAACATTTTTTGTCCTTTTCTCATTAGACAAACAATATAATCTCATTGTAGATAATTTTTAAAACATGTAAAAATGCAAATCACATAAATTCTGCCTAAAATTTTACCACCAATATATAACTAATAGCTTTTGAATTACACTTTCATCTCATTTCCATTTGTTATAAAAATAAAGGTATGAATAGGGATTCAAATCTTTTAAAAATTGGAATCATATTGTACATACTATTTGGAATATAACACATAGCTGGCTCTTGTTATCTAATATAATTCCGTGGGAAAAATCCTGTACAAACACCTTTGAAACAAAAATCAGTCAAAGGGAGAAATAAAGTTTGTTTCTTACAAGTCGTCCAATTCTGCTTTCCCATGTCTCTCCCGACCATGCTGCAGAAGAAGAGCCCCTCATCCAACCTCTCCTGTCCAGATAAACCCTCACTCGCCCTTGAAATTACCTATTCGTATGAAGATGGACTACTTCTCTCCACCACCTGTAAAAACCTATTGTATGGAGATGCACTAAAGTCCAGGGAGAGATTCTGGAAATACTGCAATTTTACCCACATCCACTGACAATTTCTGTCTTTTAATTGGTGTATTTAGACTAATCATTTTTAAAGTGCTTATTAATATAGTTGGTTTAATCTACCGCATTTTTAACTATATTCAATCTATTTCCCTTGTTATTTGCCCCTAATTTTGTCTTTTACTATTTTTCTGCTTTCTTTGGCTTTAATTGAACATTTCATATAATTTAATTTTTGTCTCCTTACTTTATATAAGCTTTTTTTATGGTGACAGTGTGTTTAGGTTTTTTTTAATTAAGGTATTATTGATATACACTCTTTTGAAGGTTTCACATGAAAAAACAATGTGGTTACAGCATTTACCCATATTATCAAGTCCCCACTCATACCCCAATTCAGTCACTGTCCATCAGTGTAGTAAGATAACACAGATTCACTGTTTGCCTTCTCCATGCCACACTGTTTTCCGTGATTCCCCACACCATGTGTACTAAATATAATACCCCACAATCCCTTTCTCCCACCCTCCTCAACAAACCTCCCACACCCCTCCCCTTTGGTAACCACTAGTTCCTTCTTGGAGTCTCTGAGTCTGCTACTATTTTGTTCCTTCAGTTTTGCTTCGTTGTTTTATACTCCACAAATAAGGGAAATCATTTGGCAGTTGTCTTTCTTTGCCTGGCTTATTCCACTGAGCATAATATCCTCCAACTCCATCCATGTTGTTACAAATGGCAGGATTTGTTTCCTTCTTATGGCTGAATAGTATTCCATTGTGTATATGTACCACCTCTTCTTTATCCATTCATCTACTGATGGACACTTAGGTTGCTTCCATATCTTGGCTATTGTAAAAAGTACTGCAATAAACATAGGGGTGCATATGTCTTTTTGAATCTGAGAAGTTGTACTCTTTGGGTAAATTTCAAGGAGTGGGATTCCTGGGTCAAATGGTATTTGTATTTTTCGTTTATTGAGGAACCTCCATATTGCTTTCCACAATGGTTGAACTAGCTTACATTCCTACCAGCAGTGTAGGAGGGTTTCCCTTTCTCCACATCCTCACCAGCATTTGTTGTTCTTAGTCTTTTGGATGCTGGCCATCCTTACTGGTATAAGGTGATATCTCATTGTGGTTTTAATTTGCATTTCCCTGATGATTAGTGATGTGGAGCATCTTTTCATATGTCTGTTGGCCATCTGAATTTCTGCTTAGGAGAACTGTCTCTTCATATCCTCTGCCCATTTTTTAATCGGGTTATTTGCTTTTTGGGTGTAGAGGCATGTAAGTTCTTTATATATTTTGGATGTTAACCCCTTGACGGTTACGTCATTTACAAATATATTCTCCCATACTGTTGGATGCCTTTTTGTTCTGTTGATGGTGTCCTTTGCCATACAGAAAATTTTCAGTTTGATGTAGTCCCATGAGTTCATTTTTGGTTTTGTTTCCCTTGCTCAAAGAGATGTGTTCAGGAAGAAGTCGCTCATGCTTATATTCAGATTTTTGCCTATGTTGTCTTCTAAGAGTTTTATGGTTTCAGGACTTACGTTCAGGTCCTTGATCCATTTTGAGTTTACTTTTGTGTATGGGGATAAAAAATAATCCGGTTTCATTCTCTTGCATGTAGCCATCCACTTTTGCTAACACCAGCTGTTGAAGAGGCTGTCTTTTCCCCATTGTATATCCATGGCTCCTCTATCATATATTAATTGATTGTATATGGTTGGGTTTATATCAGGGCTCTCTAGTATGTTCCATTTGTCTACGGGTCTGTTCTTCTGCCAGTACCAACTTGTCTTGAGTACTGTGGCTTTGTAGTAAAGCTTGAAGTTGGGGAGCATAAAACCCCCAGCTTTATTCTTCCTTCTCAGGATTGTCCTGACTATTTGGGGTCTTTTGTGGTTCCATATGAATTTTAGAATTATTTTCTCTAGTTCATTACAAAATTCTGTAGGTATTTTGATAGGAATTGCATTGAATCTGTAGATTGTTTTAGGTAGGATGACCATTTTGACAATATTAATTCTTCCTATCCATGAGCACGGGATGTGTTTCCATTTACTGGTATCTTCTTTAATTTCTCTCATGAGTGTCTTGTAGTTTTCAGAGTATAGGTCTTTCACTTCCTTGGTTAGGTTTACTCCTAGGTATTTCATTCTTTTTGATGCAACTTTGAATGGAATTGTTTTCCTGATTTGTCTCTCTACTAGGTCATTGTTAGTGCATAGGAATGCCATAAACCTCTGCACATTCATTTTGTATCCCACAAGTTTGCTGGATTCAGATATTAGATCTAGTAGTTTGGGAGTAGATTCTTTAGGTTTTCTTATGTACAATATCATGTCATCTGCAAACAGGGACAGTTTAACTCCTTCCCTGCCAGTCGGGGGTTTCTTTGTGTTGCATGATTTCCATGGCTTGGACATCCAGTACTATGTTGAATAGAAGTGGGGAGAGTGGGCATCCTTGTCTTGTTCCCGATCTTAAAGGAAAAGCTTTCAGCTTCTCGCTATTAAGTATAATGTTGGCTATGGTTTTGTCATATATAGCCTTTATTATGTTGAGGTACTTGCCTTCTACACCCATTTTTTTGAGAGTTTTTATCGTGAATGGATGTTGAAATTTGTCAAATGCTTTTTCAGCATCTATGGAGATTATCATATGTTTTTTGTCCTTCTTTTTGTTCATGTGGTAGGTGACGTTGATGGATTTTCGAATGCTGAAGCATCCTTGCATCCCTGGAATAAATCCAACTTGATCATGATGGATGATCCTTTTGATGTACTTTTGAATTCGCTTTGCTAATAATTTTTGAGTATTTTTGCGTCTATGTTCATCAGGATTATTGGTCTGTAGTTTCCTTTTTTTGTGGTGTCTTTGAACAATTTTGGTATTAGAGTGATGCTGGCCTCATAGAATGAGTTTTGAAGTATTCCCTCTTCTTCTACTCCTTGGAAACTTTAAGGAGAATGGGTATTAGGTCTTCACTAAATGTTTGGTAAAATTCAGCACTGAAGCCACGTGTTCCAGGATTTTGTTCTTAGGTATGTTTTTGATGATAAGTTTAATTTTGTTGCTGGTAATTTGTTCAGATTTTCTGTTTCTTTCTGTGTCAGCCTTGGAAGGTTGTATTTTTCTAGAAAGTTGTCCATTTCTTTTAGGTTATCCAGTATGTTACCATATAATTTTTCATAGTATTCTCTAATTGTTCTTTGTTTTTCTGTGCTGTCCGTAGTGATTTTTCCTTTCTCGTTTCGCATTCTATGTGAGTAGACTCTCGTTTTTTCTTGATAAGACTGGCTATGTGGTTATCTATTTTGTTTATTTTCTCGAAGAACCAGCTCTTTTCGTTGATCCTTCCTATAGTTTTATTCTTCTTGATTTTATTTATTTACGCTCTAATCTTTATTATGTCCTTCCTTCTACTGACTTTGGGTCTCATTCGTTCTTGTTTTTCTAGTTTCATTAATTGTGAATTTAGACTGCTCATATGGAAATGTTCTTCTATCCTGAGGTAGGCCTTTATTGCAATATACTTTCCTCTTGGCATGGCCTTCGCTAAGTCCCACAGATTTTGCGGTGTTGAATTATTGTTGTCATTGGTCTCCATATATTGCTTGATTTCAGTTTTTATTTGGTCATTGATTCATTGGTATTTAGGAGCATGTTATTAAGTTTCCATGTGTTTGTGGGATTTTGCATTTTCTTTGCGTAATTCATTACTAGTTTAATTCCTTTGTGGTTGGAGAAGCTGGTTGGTACAATTTCAATCTTTTTGATTTACCAAGGCTCTTTTTGTGGCCTAGTATATGATCTATTCTTGAAAATGTTCCATGTGCACTTGAGAAGAATGTGTATTCTGCTGCTTCTGGGTATAGAGTTCTGTAGATGTCTGTTAGGTCCATCTGTTCTAATGTGTTGTTCATTCCTTTGTCTCCTTACTTATTTTCTGTCTGGTAGATCAGTCCTTCAGAGTGAGTGGTGTTGAAGTCTACTAGAATGAATGCATTCCATTCTATTTCCCCCTTTAATTCTGTTAGTATTTGTTTCACATATGTAGGAGTTCCTGTGTTGGGTGCATAGTTATTTATAATTGTCATATCTTCTTGTTGGATTGACGCTTTTATCATTATGCAATGTCCTTCTTTGTCTCTTGTGACTTTCTTTGTTTTGAAGTCTATTTTGTCTGATATAAGCACTGCAACTCCTGCTTTTTACTTCCTATTAGTTGCATGAAATGTCTTTCTCCATTCCTTCACTTTTAGTCTGTGTCTGTCTTTGGGTTTAGAGTGAGTCTCTTGAAGGCAGCATATTGATGGGTCTTGTTTTTTTATCCGTTCAGTGACTCTATGTCTTTTGACTGGTGCATACAGTCCATTTACATTTAGGGTGATTATGGATAGGTATGTACTTATTGACATTGCAGGCTTCAGATTCGTGGTTATGAAAGGTTCAAGGTTAACTTCCCTATTATCTAAGAGTCTAACAACTCACTTAATATGCTATTGCAAACACAATCTAAAGATTCTATTTGTTTGTTTCTTCCCTCCTCCTTTTTCTTCTTCCTCCATTCCTTATATATTAGGTATCATATTCTGTACTGTTTGTCTATCCCTTGATTGACTTTTGGGATTGTTAATTTCATTTTGCATTTTATTAGTAATTATCTGTTCTATTTTCTTTATTGTGGTTTTATTACCTCTGGTGACAGCTATTAAACCGAAGGAACACTTCCATCTACAGCAGTCCCTCCAAAATACCTTGTAGAGATGGTTTGTGGGAGGTAAATTCTCTCAGCTTTTGCTTATCTGGGAATTGTTTAATCCCTCCTTCAAATTTAAATGATAATCTTGCTGGATAAAGTAATCTTGGTTCAAGGCCCTTCTGCTTCATTGCATCAAATACATCATTCAATTCCCTTCTGTCCTGTAAGGTTTCTGCTAAGAAGTCTGATGATGGTCTGATGGGTTTTCCTTTGTATTTGATCTAATTTCTCTCTCTCTGGCTTCTTTTAATAGTCTGTCTTTATCCTTGATCTTTGCCATTTTAATTAGTATATTTCTTGATGTTGTCTTCCTTGGGTCCCTTGTGTTGGGAGATCTGTGCACCTCCATGGCCTAGGAGACTATCTCCTTCCACAGACTGTGGAAGTTTTCAGCATCACAACCTCAAAGACACTTTCTATCCCTTTTTCTCTCTTCTTCTTCTTCTGGTACCCCTATAATGCAAATATTGTTCCGTTTGGATTTGTCACACAGTTCTCTCAATATTCTTCATTTCTTAGAGATCCTTTTTTCTCTCTATGCCTCAGCTTCTTTGTATTCCTCTTCTCTAGTTTCTATTTCATTTATCGTCTCCTCCACTGTATCCAATCTGCTTTTAATACCATCCATTGTGCTCTTCAATGATTGGATCTCCAACCATAATCCATTCCTGAGTTTTTGAATATATTTCTGTACCTCCATGAGCATGTTAATGATTTTTATTTTGAACTTCCTTTCAGGGAGAGTCATGAGGTCAATATCATTTAAATCTTTCTCAGGAGTTGTATTCATAAATTTACTCTGGACCAGGTTCCTTTGGCGTTTCATATTTATGTATGGTGCCCTATAGTGCCCAGAACTCTGCTCTCTGGAGCTGCTCAGCCCCTGAAGCAATGTCAGGGATTGTAGGGGAGTGGTATTGGTGCTTCTGGGGAGGAAAGAGCTGTTTCCTGGTTCCTGGCTGCTATGCCTGTCTCCACTGTCTGAACCAGTGGGCTGAGCTCACATTTACAAGCCTCTGTGCTTTGCATTTTTGGTTGCTGTAGACAGATCTTCCCTCTGAGTGGCCTAACACCAGGGTAGGGTTTCCCCACTTGCAAGCCCAGTGAGGCTGACCAGGAGAAATTTGCACTTGTCTGCCTGTCACAGAAGGGGTTCTTGGAGCTCTGTAGGCAGCCAGGTTGCTGAAGCACCTGAAGATTGTGAAAGCTCCCAATCTGCTGGGCAGAGTGCACCTGGACAATTTTATCTACCTGTCCTTTCTCCTGAGCAGTAAGCTCTGTGTAATCCTTGCCTCTTTATCAGCCCTCTTGCTAAGGGTTTCTTTGTTAGGAAGTCTCTCAGACTGCCTGCCTTTCTTTAGTCCCAGAGCAGCTGGGTATGGATCCCTGCTTTCCACAAGAAGCTGGAATCTTAGTCTCTCCAGGAATTCTGCCTGTCTTAGCTTTCCAACCCCCTAATTACGAGAGTATCATGCAAGCACCATGAAATGTAGGTCTGTGCTCCTAGAGCAGATCTCCAGAGTTAGGTATTCAGCATTCCCAGATCTCCACTCCCTCCCTGCTCCATTCCTCTTCCTCCCATAGGTGAACTGGGGTGGGGGAAGGGCTTGGATCCTTCGGACCACAGCTTTAGTACGTTATCCTTTTCCATGAGGTCGGCTCTTGTCTCCAGGTGTATGCAGTTTGTTGCTGTCCCTTTTCCTGTTGCTCTTTCAAGAGTAGTTATATTAGTTATATTTTCACATTATATGCGGTTTTAGGAGGAAGCCTCTGTCTCACCTCTCATGCTGCCATCTTGAATCCAAATCTTATATAAGTTTATTTTAAAAAAATTCTAAGTGGATGCCCTAAAGAGTATACATTTACAAATTTTCCATAAGACATAATCACTGAATATATTATTGTTATTTTTATTTTGAATAAATGGCTATCTTAGATCTGTTATATCATTCTTTTTCACATTGCATTTCAGTTTTGGAAGTATGTGAGGACATATCTTCAAGTTCACTGATTCTTTCCTTGGCCATGCCTACTGTACTGATTAACCCTTTAACATTCTTTCCTTCCTTTTTATAGTGTTGCTGAATTCTAGCATATCCCTTTAATTCTTATCTCGCTCTTTACATACACATTAGAGTCTTTAGTATATTATTATAACTATTTTAAATTCAGCTTATAATGTCAAAGTCTTTGCCATATCATAGTCTAGTTTTGATACTCATTATGCCTTTTAAGACTATGTTTTTTGCCATTTAGCATGCCTTACAATTTCTTTTTAAAATTCAGATATTATATATTGGGAAAAGGAAAAGAGGTACAAACACTTTAATACAAGTTTTATGTTTATATGTTTGGGAGATAGTTTGATTTTACTCTTTGCTGGAACTTCAGGTAGCAGATACTAAACTTTTCTCTAGTTTCATTGTTTTTGTTTACCCTGTTGTCTTTGGGTTTCTCTAGAGACTTCTTATTAAATATGGTCTGAACTTTAAGGTTCTTTAAGTTGTAATCCACTATTATTATATAGGATCATCAGTGATATGGTGGCAAGGTGTGAGGGAGAGGAAGCATTGTATACTCCTCCTTTGACTAGGTCTCAGGCATTGAGGAGCATGTGTCCCTGGGCTGTACCTTTCACAAGTGCTTCTTAGATCCACCCCCACACCCATTAGGTTGACCAGGAAAACAAGAGGAGACTGGGTTTAGATAGTTCCCTTTCCCCAGGTCTGCTAAGCTCTGGTAAAAAAAAATAAGTTAGTCTCTGGTAGACAGTTTCTTTCTTTTATTTTTATGAAATATATATTTTTAATTTTTCTACATGCTGGGTTTTTTTGGTATCATTAATGTACACTCACTGGAACAACATTATGGTTACTAGACCCCCTATTATCAAGTCCCACCCACACACCCCATGCAGTCACTGTCCATCAGCGTAGTAACACGATATAGAATAATTACATGTCTTCTCTGTAAATACTGCCTTTCCTGTGTTGCCCCACCACTACATTATGGGAGTTAATTGTAATGCCCCTTTTCCCCCTTATCCCTCCCTTCCCAAACATCCTCCCTAGTCACTTTCCCTCTGGTAACTGTTAGTCCATTCTTGGGTACTGTGAATCTGCTGCTGTTTTGTTCCTTCAGTTTTTTCTTTGTTCTTATACTCCACATATGAGTGAAATCATTCGATACTTGTCTTTCTCTGCCTGGCTTATTTCACTGAGCATAATACCCTCTAGCTCCATTCATGTTGTTGAAAATGGTAGGATTTGTTTTCTTATGGCTGAATAATATTCCATTGTGTATATGTACCACATCTTCTTTATCCATTCATCTACTGATGGACACTTAGGTTGCTTCCATTTCTTGGCTATTGTAAATAGTGCTGCGATAAACATAGGGGTGCATATGTCTTTTTCAAACTATGCTGCTGCATTCTTAGGGTAAATTCCTAGGAGTGGAATTCCTGGTTCAAATGGTATTTTTATTTTGTATTTTTTATAGAAACTCCATATTGATTTCCACAATGGTTGAACTAGTTTTACTCCCACCAGCAGTGTAGGAGGTTTCCTCTTTCTCCACATCCTCACCAACATTTGTTGTTATTTGTCTTTTGGATGTTGGCCATCCTAACTGGTGTGAGGTGATATCTCACTGTGGTTTTAATTTGCATTTCTCTGATTAGCTATGAGGAGCATCTTTTCATTTGCCTGTTGGCCATCTGATTTTCTTCTTTGAAGAAGTGTCTGTTCAGCTCCTTTGCCAATTTTTGAATTGGCTTATTTGCTTTTTGTTTGTTGAGGTGCATGAGCTCTTTATATATTTTCGATGTCAACCCCTTATCAGATATGTCATTTATGAATATATTGTCCCATACTGTAGGATGTCTTTTTGTTCTGCTGATGGTGTCCTTTGCTGTACAGAAGCGTTTTAGTTTGATATAGTCCCACTTGTTCATTTTTGCTTTTGTTTCCCTTGCCCAGGGAGATATGTTCATGAAAAAGTTTCTCATGTTTATATCCGAAAATTTTTGCCTATGTTTTTTCTAAGAGCTTTATAGTTTCATGACTCACATTCAGGTGTTTGATCCATTTTGAGTTTACTTTTGTGTATGGGGTTAGACAGTTGTACAGTTTCATTCTCTTACAGGTAGCTGTCCAGTTTTGCCAACACCAGGCGTTGAAGAGGCTGTCATTTCCCCATTGTATATCCATGGCTCCTTTACCGTATATTAATTGACCATATATGCTTGGGTTTATATCTGGGCTCTCTATTCTGTTCCAATGATCTATGGGTCTGTTCTTGTGCCAGTACCAAAGTGTCTTGATTACTGTGGCTTTGCAGTAGAGCTGGAAGTCAGAGAGCATAATTCCCCCAGTTTTATTCTTTCTTCTCAGGATAGCTTTGGCTATTTGGGGTCTTTTGTCATTCCATATGAATTTTAGAACTACTTGCACTAGTTCATTGAAGAATGCTCTTGGTATTTTGATAGGGATTGCATTGAATCTGTAGATTGCTTTAGGCAGCATGGCCATTTTGACAATATTAATTCTTCCTAGTCAAGAGCATGGGATGAATTTCCATTTATTAGTGTCCTGTTTAATTTCTCTTAAGAGTGTGTTGTAGTTTTCAGGGTATAGATCTTTCACTTCCTTCATTAGGTTTATTCCTAGGTATTTTATTCTTTTTAATGGAATTGCTTTTCTGATTTCTCTTTCTGCTAACTCACCATTAGTCTATAGGAATGCAACAGACTTCTGTATATTAATTTTTTACCCCTCAACTGTGATGAATTCAGATATTAGATCTAGTAGTTTTGGAGATGATTATTAAGGGTGTTTTATGTACAATATCATGTCATCTGCAAACAGGGACATTTTGACTTTTTCCTCGCCAATATGGATGAATTTTATTTCTTTGTGTTGTCTGCTTGTAGTGGCTAAGACCTCAAGAACTATGTTGAATAAAAGTAAGGAGAGTGGGCATCCTTGTCTTGTTCCCTATCGTAAAGGAAAAGCTTTCAGCTTCTCGCTGTTAAGTATGATGTTGGCTGTGGGTTTGTCATATATGGCCTTTATTATGTTGAGGTACTTGCCCTCTATACCCATTTTGTTGAGATTTTTTTTCATGAATGGATGTTGAATTTTTTCAAATTCTTTTTCAGCATCTATGGAGATGATCATGTGGTTTTTGTCCTTCCTTTTGTTGATGTAGTGGATGACATTGATGGATTTTCGAATGCTGTACCATCCTTGCATCCCTGGGGTGAATCCCACTTGGTCATGATGGATGATCTTTTTGATGTATTTTTGAATTCGGTTTGCTAATATTTTGTTGAGTATTTTTGCATCTATGTTCATCAGGGTTATTGGTCTGTAATTTTCTTTTTTGTGGTGTCTTTGCCTGGTTTTGTTATTAGAGTGATATTGGTCTCATGGAATGTGTTTGGGGGTATTCCCTCCTCTTCTACTTTTTGGAATACATTAAGGAATACGGGTATTAGGTCTTCATTAAATATTTGATAAAATTCAGCAGTGAAGCCGTCTTGTCCAGGGATTTTGTTATTGGGAATTATTTTGCTTACCAATTCTTTTTCTTTGCTGGTAATTGGTCTATTCAGATTTTCTATTTCTTCCTGGGTCAGCCTTGGAAGGTTGTTTTTTTCTATAAAGGTGTCCATTCCTTCTAGGTTATTCACTGATATTTTCTTTTGAGGATATGCCATGGTGAGGAGGAAACCAGTCCTAAAAATACCTTTCAACCAGTCAGACCCATTTTCAATTTCTAATTTCGTATAAGACAATAAATCTGTGTTCTTTTAGAAAAAGAAGGGAACGGGAGGGAGAAGGAGGAGAAGAAAAATAAAGAGAATGTTCTCAGTGTATTTCAAAAGGTTAAAAATTTTCTATCCCCTTGCCAGAAGTATGAGAGTATTTTTCTCTAACCTTCACTTTGAGGACTTGTGTGAAAAATCAACTAGGCCCAGATGTATGTGTATATTTCTGGAATATCATTTATGTGTCATTGACCTGTATGTCTACCCTTTTCCAGTTCTACACTGTTATGATGAATATAGCTTTATGATAGTTTTAAAATTGGGGAAAGAGGGTCTTTTAACTTTGTTCCTTTTCAATATTATTTTGGCTGTTTGGGGCTTCTTGTATTCCATATGAATTTGAGGATCAGCTTTTCCATATGTTCAAAAAAAGGGTGTGAATTTTGATAGGAATTGTTTGAATATGTAGATTTTTTTTGGGTAGTACTAAAATCTGATCAAAATTAAATACTTCCAGCTTTGAACATGGAGTTTCTTTCCATATATTCTAGTCTTCTTTAATTTTGTCAAGCAGTGTGTTCTCCTTTTCAGTGTATGAACTTTTATCTCCCTAGTTAAATGTATTCTTAGATATTTTGATCTTTTAGGTCCTATTTTAAATGGGATTGTTTTCTTTTGTTTTTTTTAAGTATCATTGATATACAATATTATATTGGTTTCAAATGCACAACACAGTAGTTAAACAGTTACCTATATGAATAATTCCTCATCCTCTATAGTGTCATTACTCTCTACCAATGTAGAAACATATTACAGAATCATTGACTATATTCTTCATGCTGCACTACCGTCCTTCTGACCAACTTGTATTGTAATTGTGAATGATTGTGTCCCTTTATTGCCCATACCCTCCCCTCTCACCCACCTCAGCCTCTCCCCCTTGATAACCACTAGTCACTTCCCAGGGTCTATGAGTCTACTGCTGTTGTGTTCCTTTTGTTTTGCTTTGTTTTTATATTCCACAAATGAATGAAATCAAATAGTACTTGTCTTTATCTGTCTGGTTTATTTCATGAGCATAATACCCCCTAGCTCTATTCATTTTCTTTCAAATGGCAGGATTTCTTTTCTTTCTTTGGCTGAATAATATTCCATTGTGTATATGTACCACCTCTTCCTTATCCATTCATCCATTGATGGATACTTAGGTTGCTTCCATATCTTGGCTATTGAAAATAGTGTGTGGATAAGCAAAGGAGTGCATATATCTTTTCAAATCAGGGATTCTGTTTTCTTCAGGTAGATTCCTATAAGTGGAATTGCTGGATCAAATGGTATTTCTGGTTATATATTTTGGGTAACCTCCATGCTCCTTTCCATAGCAGTTGCACCAATTTACATACCCACCAACAGGGCAGGAGGGTTCCCATTTCTCCGCATCCTCACCAACATTTGTTACTTCTTGTCGTTTTGACAGTGGCCATCCTAACTGATATGAGCTGATATGTCATTGTGGTTTTAATTTACATTTCCCTGATGATGAGGAATGTGGAGAATGTTTTCATGTTCCTGTTGGCCATTTACATTTTTTCTTGGGGGAATGTCTGTTCATGTTCTCCACTCAGTTTTTAATTGGGTTATTTGTTTTTTGGGATCGAGGTGTATAAGTTCTTTATATATTTTGGACCCTTATCAGATGAGTCATTTATAACTACGTTCTCCCATACTGTCAGATGACTTTCTGTTCTGCTGATAGTGACCTTTGTTGTACAGAAGCTTTTTAGTTTGATGTAGTCCCACTTGTTAATTTTTTATTTTGTTTCCCTTGCCTGAGGAGATGTGTCCAGGAAAAACTTCCTCATACATATGTTCAAGAGATTTGTGCCTCTGTATTCTTCTAAGAATTTTATAGTTTCATGACTTACGTTCAGGTCTTTGATCCACTTCAAGTTTACTTTTGTGTATGGAGTTAGGCAGTAATCCAGCTTCATTCTCTTACATGTAGCTGTCCAGTCTTCCAAACAACAGTTGTTGAAGAGGCTGTCTTTTCCCTATTACATATTCATGGCTCCTTTATCATATATTAATTGACCATATATGCATGGCTTTATATCTGGGCTCTCTATTCTGTTCCATTGATCTATGGGTCTGTTCTTGCATCAGTCCCAACTGCTTTGATTACTATAGCATTGTAGTACATCTTGAAGTCATGGAGTGTTGTCCCACCAGCTTTGTTCTTTCTCAGGATTGCTTTGGCTATTCGGCATCTTTCGTGGTTTCATATAAATTTTAGAACTATATGTTCTAGTTCACTGAAGAATGCTGCTGGTATTTTGATAAGGATTGCATTGAATCTGTAAATTGCTTTGGGGTGTATTGTGATTTGCACAATATTAATTCTTCCTATCCATGAGCATTGGTTAGATTTCCATTTATTAGTGTCTTTAATTTCTCTTATGAATGTCTCATAGTTTTCAGAGTAAAGGTGTTTCATCGCCTTGGTTAGGTTTATTTCTGGGTATTTTATTCTTTTTGATGCAATTGTAAATGGAATTGTTTTCCTGATTTCTCTTTCTTCTAGTTCACTGTTATGATATAGGTATGTGACAGATATCTGTATTAATTTTGTATCCTGCAAAATTGTTAAATCCAATTATTAGTTCTAATAGTTTTTTAGTGGAGCCTTTAGTATGTTCTATGTATAATGTCATTTCATCTGCAAATAATGACAGTTTAACTTCTTCCTTACCGATTTGGATGTCTTTTATTTCTTTGTGTTGTCTGATTATCATGGCTAGGACATCCAGTACTATGTTAAATAAAAGTGGTAACAGTGGACATCCTTTTTTGTTCCTGTTCTTGGAGGAAACACTTTCATCTTTTCACTATGGAGTGTGATGTTACCTGTAAGTTTGTAATATATGGCCTTTAGTATGTTGAGGTAGGTTCCTTCTTTACCCATTTTGTGGAGAGTTTTTATCTTGAATAGATGTTGAATTTTGTCATATGCTTTCTTAGATTCTATGTAGATGATCATATGTTTTTTTCCTTCTTTTTGTTAATATGGTGTATGATATAGAAGGATGAATATTTGCACAATATTTATCTATTTAGGTGTTCTTATGTTGGGTGCATGAATTTTTATAATGGTTATAACAATCCTTGCATCCCTTCAGTAATTCTCACCTGTTCATGATGGATGATCCTTTTGATGTATTTGTGAATTTGTTTTACTAATATTCTGTTGAAGATTTTTGCATCTATGTTCATCAGGGATATTCATGTATAATTTTCTTTTTTTGTGGTGTCCTTGTCTGGCTTTGGCATTAGAGTGATGCTGGCCTCATAGAGTGAGTTTGGAGATTCCCTCCTCCTCTACTTTTTGGATACTTTAAGAAGGATGGGTATTAGCTCTTCTTTAAATGTTTGATTGAATTTAGCTGTGAGCCATCTGGTACTGGACTTTTATTGGGAGTATTTTAGTTACCAGTTAGATTTCATTGCTGGTAATTGGTATGTTCAGATTTTCTGTTTCTTCCTGGGTGAATCTTAGAAGGTTGTATTTTTGTAGGAAGTTTTCCATTTCTTCTAGGTTGTTCAACTTATTGGCATATAATTTTTCATAGTATTCTCTATTAATTATTTTTATTTCTGTGTTATCTGTTTTGACTATTGTTTCTTCATTTACTGTATTTTTAAATTTCTGTACTTTCTTTTTCTTGACAAGTCTGGCTACGGGTATATCTATTTTGTTTATTTTCTCAAAGAACCAGCTCTTAGTTCAGTGATTTTTTTTCCTATTGACTTATTCTTCTCTATTTTATTTTTTCTCCTCTGATCTTTATTATGTCCCTCTTTCTACTAACTTTGGGATTTATTTGTTCTTCTTTTTCTAGTTTCTTTAATTGTGAGTTTAGACTGTTAATTGGGATTGTTCTTGTTTCTTGAGGTAAGCCTGTATTGCTATGTACTTCACTCTTATAACTGCTTTTGTGGCACCCCACAATTTTGAACTGTTGAATTTTTGTTTTCATTTGTGTCCACATATTGCTTGATTTCTGCTTTCATTTATTAATTGATCCACTGATTATTTGGAAGCATGCTGTTTAGCTTCCATGCGTCTGTGAGCTTTTTTATTTTTTCTGTGTAACACATTTCTGGTTTCATACCATTGTGGTCTGAGAAATTACTTGATACAATTTAAATCTTTTTAAATTTATTGAGGCTCTTTCTGTAGCCTAGTATGTGATCTATTCTGGAGAACATTCCATATATAATTGAGAAAAATGTGTATCCTGCTGGTTTGGGTGGAATGTTGTATAGATATATGTTAAGTCCATCTGAACTAATGTATTGTTCAGTGCCTCGGTTTCCTTACTTATTTTCTGTCTGCTTCATCTGTCTATTAACAAGAGTGCAGTCTCCTAAAATTAATATGTTGTAATCTATTTCCCACTTTAATTCTGTAGTATTTGTTTTATCTATTTAGGTGCTCCTATGTTGGGTGCATGGATTTTTATAATGGTTATATCCTCTTGGACTGATCACTTTATCATTAAATAATATCCTTCTTTGTCTTTTGTTACTTTCTTTGTTTTGAGATGAAGTTTGTCTAATATAAGTATTGCTGCTTCTCCTTTTCTCTCCCTATTATTTGCATGAAAGACCTTTTTCTATCCCTTCATTTTTAGTGCGTGTATCTCTTTGGTTCTGAAATGAGTCCCTTGTAGGCAGCATATAGATGGGTCTTGTTTCTTTATCCATTTTGCCATCCTATGTTTTTCATTGGTGCATTTGGTCCATTTACATTTAAGGTATTTATTGATAGGTATGTACTTATTGCCATTTTATTAATTGTTTTCTTGTTTTTATAGCTCCTTTCTGTTCCTTTTTTCCTCGTTTATACTCTTCTCCTTTTATTTGATTATTTTATTCAGGACTGTGATTGTATTCCTCTTTTTAATTTTTGTTTATCTATTATAAACTTTAGTTTTGTGGTTACCAAAGGTTCTACGATAGCTTCCTGACTGTATAACAGTCTATATTAAGTTGATAATTGTTCTATTTCAAACGTAATTTAAAATACTTCTTTTTCTTCTTCTTCCTTCTTTACACTTTACATATTAGATGTCATAACCTGCACTTTTTATGTATCCTTTGATTCTGTGTATAGTTGGTTTTACTTCATTTTTTATTTTAATTTCACACTTGCTTCATAATTGATTGGTTTACTACCTTCACTGTGGTTTTATTTTTACTGGTGAGAACTATTTAGCTTTAGGAATGTTTCCATCTATAGCAGTCCCTTTGTCATATCCTGTAATGCTGGTCTAGTGGTTATAAATTCCTTGAGTAATCTTTTATCTGGAAATTATTTAATCTCTGTTTAAAATTTGAATGATAGTCTTGCTGGGTAGAAGATTCTTGGTTGGAGGTCCTTCTTTTTCAATACATGAAATATTTCATGCCATTCCCTTCTGGCCTGTAATGTTTCTGCTGAGAAGTCTGCTGATAGCCTGATGGGGGTTTTCCTCATAAGTAATATTATTTCTCTCTCTGGCTGCATTCAGTATTCTCTCCCTATCCTTAATCCTTGTCATTTTAAACATTATATGTGTTGGTTTTGTCTTCCTGGGGTTCGTTTTGTTATGCGCTCTCTGCACTTCCATGACCTGAGTGTCTATTTCCTTCCCCTAATTGAGGAACTTTTCAACAACTTTTCCTCAAAGAGACTTTCTATCCCTTCGTCTCTTTTCTCCTTCTTGTACCCAGATTATTCAAATGTTGTTTCATTTAGATTGGTCACACAGCTCTCTTTTCCTTCTTTCATATGTAGACTTATTTTTCTTTCTGTTCCTTGGCTTTATCGTGTTTTGTTCTCTAATTTCTATCTCCTTGGCTGTCTCCTCTACTTGCCACAATCTATTCATTCCCTTCATTGTATATTTCACTTCATTTACTGTAATCTTCAGCTCTGAGTGTCTCTTTTTCAGGTCTTGTATCTCTTTGCTGATGCCCTCCCTGAGGTCATCAATACTTTCCTACAGATCAGCGAGCATATTTGACTTTTACTTTGAAATATTTATCAAGAAATTTGTTGATCTCCGTTTTTCTGTAGTCTTAACCTGTAGTTTCATTTGAAACATATTTCTCTGCCTCTTAATTTTGTCAGAGTTTCTGTGTATCTTACTTTGTATTAGATGGATCTGTTATGCATTCTGGGTGAAAGAGTAATGGCATTATGAAGAAGACATCCTGTGGTGCCCAGAAGCTCAAGACTCTGCTCTCCAGTGTCTGGTTCTCCTTTGCAGTGGAGCCCCATTTGCTGTTGTAGGTAATGGGTGGGGCTGGCTTTCTGTATGTCTGCAGGCAGTAGCCTCAGTCAGCTGTGGTTGGCAGTTTACCTCAGACAGCCCTTTGTGATCAGAAAAGTTGCTTCTGTTGTGATCTTTGTGGGTGAGACCACCCTCTGCCTGTCCTGCAGTGGTGGTAGGGCTGTAGTGTTAATTATGTGTGGAGTGGTTACATGGATCTGGGACAGGGTCAGGCACATCGACTCTCATGGTGACAGGGCACACTGCTGCAGTGAGTTTCACAGTGTCCCCTGGCAGCAGCAAGGTGCATAGCACCAGGCTTGGCTACCTTCAGGAAGCAGGAGCTTTGGACCTAGTTGCTGCAGACACATTCCCCACTGGCCTGAGATAGGAATGAGGAGGCTGGGAGAACCTCCCTCTGATACTTCTGGACTGAATGTGCTGGCATGCCAGAGATGAGCTGGGAAGTGCCTCAGGGCTGAGCCACTAACTAGAGGGATGAGCACCTGGGGCTCCTGAGACTGCCTGACCTATTGGGCCCAGGAAGGACTATGGAGGCATTCTACACCTGCCATTTCTTCTTCAGAGAGAGCTCCATTCAACCCTCACTCCTCTGGCACCCCTCCCACTGCTGGCAAGTCTTTCAAATTGCCACCTCTGCTTTGAGTCTCAGCAGGATTGGTGGAACATGCCTGTCTTCCACAAGTAACTGGAGTCTTAGCCTCCCAGAGTGTTCCAAATTTCCCTGGTGCCCAGCTGTGCTAATCACCAGAACCCAATGCAATGTGGACTCATGCTCCCAGAGCAGATTTCCAGGGCCTGGTGTGCAGAGTTTTGAGTGCCTATTCCCTCCAGGCTCCATTCCTCTTCCTCCTACCTGTGGGCAGAGATGTGGGAATGGCTTGGGTGCTCAACTACAACTCTGCCAATTTACCCCTTTCTGTGTGGTCTTTTCTTCTTCATCAGGTGTAGGTGGTCTGTTCTGAAGTCTTCAGGTCATTTTCAGATTTAGTTGTATTTGCTGTAATTGCTTCCATGGTATGTTTGTGGGAGGAGGTTTCCACCTTGCTTCCCTTCTCTGGCATATTTTTTTTCAGAAATTCCTACTTTTTTTAATTGAAGTATAATTGACATACAATATATTAGTTTTTGGTGTACATTATAATGATTAGACAATCATACACATTGCAGGCTATTCACCACAATAACTGTAGTTACAATCTGTCACTATGTAAATTTATTATAATAATATTGACCATATTCCCTATGTTGTACTTTTCTTGCCTATGACTTATCTGTTTTATAAGGGAATTTGTACCTCCTTATATCTTTCACCTGTTTTGTGAATCCCCCTACCTGGCTTTGACATTACCAGCTTGTTCTCTGTGTCTATTTCTAGTTTCATTTTATTTGTTCATTTGCTTTTTTTTTCTAGATTCCATGTCATATGGGTATTTATTTTCTCTGTCTCACTTATTTCATTTAACATAATCTTGCCATTATGTCTAATGTCATTATGTCATATTTGCTCATGTCTAAGTAATAGTCCATTTAATATACACACCACATTTTCTGTATTCATTTGTCTATTGATGGATACATATTGAGATGATATAAAATTATCTAGAACAAATAATTCCAAAATTTGTATGGAACCACAAAAGACCCAAAAAGCCAAAGCAATCTTGAAAAAAAGTACAAAACTAGAAGTACCGTACTCCCTGGTTTCAAACTATACTACAAAGCTATAATAATCAATACAATATGGCACTGGCACAAATTAGACACATAGATCAATGGAACAGAATAGAAAGCCCCATAATAAACCCATTTATATGGTCCATTATACTACAACAAAGGAGAAAAGAATATACAACAGGGAAAAGGCAATCTCTTAAATAAATGGTAGTAGGAAAACTTGACAGCTACATACAAAAGGATGAAACTAGAACACTTTCTTGTACCACATACAAAAATAAAATTCAAAATGGGTTAAAAAACTAAATGTAAGACCCGAAACAATAAATCACCTAAATGAAAGTATAGGGAGTAAGCTCTTGGACATTGGCCTTAGCAATTTTTTCTAAATATGTCTTCCCAGGTAAGGGAGATGGAAACAAAAAATAAACTAGTGGTGAGATGATATAAAATGGTGAGATGATATAAAGACAATCATGAGATGATATAAAAATCATAGCAAAAAGTGGAATATGAGTCAGAGGATGAAATAAGGTCATCATTTTGGAGGATAAAAACTTGATGATTGCTAGAGATGACCAAAAGTGGAATTTTATGGGATGTGTAATGTGTAATAGTTGGTATTACTGGTGTGAGCACCCAAGGGCAAGAATTAAGCCAGATGATGGCCTGGGGCAATAGCTTGATTCATTTGGGAAACATTTACCTCAAAGTAATTTAAGGAGAGCATTTTCAAGGAGGCCATTATGATGCTAAATCAGGTCAGCTGAGCTGGTAGCCTAGATGTAAGTTCAAAAGAATATTATGTTGGAGAGCCCATTGTTGGATCTCCTGGGAGGTAAAGTGGGCACCCTGGTCAGAGCCAATATCTTACAGACCCAATGGGTCTGTAAGATTAGATAATATGCAAATGAATATAATTATACTTCTCTCTTTGTGATTTAGAATCATTTTATTTCTTCATTTTGCTTGATTGCACTAGGTAGGACATCCAGTACTATGTTTAATAAAAGTCTTTTATCCATTTTGTTGGCATATAATTGTTCATGGTACTATCTTATGATCTTACATATTTTTGTGGTATCAGTTGTAATATTGCCTCTTTCATTTATGATTTTTCTTATTTCAGTCTTTATTAGTTTGTCTAGCTAACAGTTTGTCAATTTTGTTTATATTTTCAAAAACAAACTTATTTTCCTTGATTTTTTTGATTGTTTTTCTGGTCTATTTCATTTATTTCTGCTTTGATCTTGTGATTTTCTTACCTCTGCTATGTTGTGCTTAGGGTTTTCTTATTTTTCTAGTTTCTTGAGATATAAATTTTTGTTGTTTATTTGAGATCTTTCTATTTTGTTAATATATGCATTTGTTACAATAAACATCCATCTAAGAACTATTTTTGCAACATCCCATAGGTTTGGTGTGTAGTGTTTCCATTTTCATTTGTTTCAGGATTTTTTAAATTTCCTTTTTATTTCTTGACAAATTTGTTCTTCAAGAGATTATTTCATAGTTTCCATATATTTTTTAATTTCCCATATATCCTCTTATTAAATTCCTTTAGCATACTTCCTTTAATTTTTCTTTGCTCTTCTACCATTCTTCATTCTTCTTCCCTCATCTCCATGTCAGTGTTTTGATATTCATGATTCCTCTTCCATTTTTCTGTAAATAGCCTTCTTCCATGGCTTCAATTGGACCCAAAGAAATAGTCTTTGTGAATAATAAGTGATATTTAATTTCCATGGTATATTTTCTTGTCTTCATTTATTTTCACCATGTATATAAATTCATTTTCCAATTAAAAATGTAAATAACTTAAAATACCAACAACAATAATAAAGCTTGAAATGTTTTGGAAATAGGAGGAAGTTTTTTCTGGCAACTATCCTGTCATTGAATTTATGGAGCTTCTTACAGTGTCAACATATGAAACATTGGAAACAAACTTCATCACATTTTCACCTCAGGTTAAGTCTTCTGTGAATTATAACAGATCAGATGCCAAATTATCTAATTCTGAGTTACACTTTTGGTGTAGATATCATAAAAGAAAAATTTTATATAAGAGATTTAGGAAAACTTAACTGTGTAAAGAAAGTAAATTTCTTTTCCCAAATAAAGTAAATTTTACTGTGTGGTCTTAGTTGATATGTAGTTATATATATATTTAGAAATCTCAGTACATTTGTTGAAAAGCAAATAATTTTGCTATGTATTTATTACATCTTGATCATTAGAAACAATTCCTCAAATGAGTGCTTTCAAGATTCAGAGGATTATTTATAATCAAATGTTTGTGATTCATTATCAGATATCCATTTAATTTAAGTAGTTAAAGTTAAAAAACAAATTGATTCCTGGACTTTTATCAGTAAGTGTGTTCAGATGTCTATAACACTTTTGTGCCTATGCCATAGATTACCTTTTTTCAAATTTTTTAAAACTGAAAGTTCCCTTGTTCTATTTCATGTTTCACAAGTGGCTGAAGCCAAAGAAGATGAAAATTTCAGTTATAAGAATATCAATTCTTCTCTAATATATTACTGTGGTATATGAAGTACTTTTAAGTATAATTCTATATGATTTTATTCTCCAGGAATCATGCAGGAGGTACTATATTATGATGCTATCTTATTCAGTAATAGCTATGTTATATCTTACTGAATAAGATATATCTTAAAATACATTTCTTAAAAAAGCAAAAGTTTGGACATCCCATTAAAACCATGAGAAACATCAAAAGTGATCTCATTAAAGGAAAAGTCTATCTATATTAGGCCCTATATTATTAAAATTATGGAAGTGTGTTGTTTGATATGATCCAACACAAGTATTTTTTCAGTCAGTAAAGTATGAACTACAAAGAAAGACATGACTCTAGAGAATTCCATTTAATTTAAGTAGAAACTTCATTCAAAATGTTAATATAATGTACTAATAATATAAAAGCATATACAATCATTGTTCTTTTGAAACAAAAGGAATGGTGAAGTTTTGATCTTTCTAAAAACTTAAGGCATTGAATTAGCAAGACTTAACTCATTAGAGTTAACTTAATATTATTTATATGGATGTATATAGTTAAATGCCTTGAAATAAAATTGAACTATTTACTTAAATTCATGTACACTACTCAAAAAACGTAGCTCTTCTTGAAATTTTCACTAACTATTCAAACACATGCTTTTCTAATCACAGTCATTTTCCCCTTTGTTTGTAAGCAAATTGGTATTTACTATTAAATAGAAAGAGCCTGAAAATATCTCATATGAAGAAAAATTCATCAGTTTATTAATTTTGTATCCAACAACTTTGCTGAATCCAGTTATTAGTTCTAATAGTTTTCTGGTGGAGTCTTTAGGGTTTTCTATATATGTTGTATCATGTCATCTGCAAATAGTGACAGTTTTCCTTATTCTTTACCAATTTGGATGCCTTTTATCTCTTTTCTTTGTCTGATTGCTGTGCCTAGGACTTCAATTACTAGGTTGTATAAAAGTGGTGTGAGTTGGCATTCTTGTATTTTTCCTGATCTAGAAGGAATAGCTTTCAATCAAGAAAATTATGATATGTAAAGAGCATGTTTTATTATAATGCCATATAACTTATGTGATTAGTTTTATTCTTCTTAATCAGAAGCCTATGGGGAAAAAATTCCAGACCCATTAAATGAATATGAAATGAATTTTCCTTAGAGATTAAACAGGTACAGAGAGAGGGCTCTGTACTGACAGATACATCTGATTCCATGTAGTAATTACCAATAGTAAAAAGGCCAGAAGTAACTTTTGAGAGACACAAAATTTTGCTTCATCATATTTGAGACAACTTGGAGAAAGCCAGTCAATAATAAAGCTGCCTAAGACAGAGAAAGACAAATATAGTATATCATTTATGTGTGGAATCTAAAAATTCCTAACTCATAGAAACAGAGAGTAGAATGGTGTTACCAGGGGTTGGGGAGTAGGAAAACTGGGAAATATTGGTCAAGAGTAGAAATATGCAACTAGAAAATGAATACAGTCAGAAATCTAATGTACAACATAGTGATTTTAGTTAATAATACTGTTATATACTTTAAAATTGCTAAGAGACTAGATGTTAAGTGTTCTTATGACAAAAAATAAATGATAATTTAGTTATGTGACATGGTAGAGGTGTTAACTAATTTAACAGTGGTAATCATTTTGTAAAATGTAAATGAATCAAATAAACTCATTTTACACCTTAAACTTACACACTGTTATATGTCAATTATATCTCAATTTAGAAAACCACACATGTAATAAAAATGGTTATAAGTGTGAAAAAAAAATGGGTCTGTCGATTAAAATAAAATTTGTTAAAATAAAAATATATAAACTTCAAGTCCATCATAAGTCAACTAAAATATCAAAGTCAAGATTAATTCATATGAACTGCTGATATTTCTACTCCCAAATGAACAAGAGTACCCCTATTTCCTCACAACAAATGAATCAGCCATGGAATAAAATGGCTTCACTTTGAAGTCAAATAGTGTAAATTACAGTGGCATACAAAAGTGGTTACAAATCAAATAATTGAGAAATTACACATCTTAAACTGACACTAATAGGTAGAAATGACGTCATTGAGAAATATCTATTGAACATCTTTATATTAGAAGGTGAATCAATCCACAGCTATCTACTGAGAACCTACAGTGAGTATAATATATACTGTGAAGTACACAAGAAAAGGTAATTGACCTATTCTGAAGAAATTTTGATCCTAGGAATTTTGTGACATAGGAATTAATTAGGGAGCAAGACCTGGTTAAACTGATGAAAACAATGGCGATAGGAATTTTAAGGACCTCTGTTCCACAAGGACTGCACATTTAATTGTTTGAGCCTCACATTTCTAGAGCTTAATTCTGTCTTTAGAAGAGTCCTATTTAATGGGCCTAAGAAAACTAAGATATTAAACAAATATAAAATCTTCCTATTGCAAAATTCTGCTTCCTTGATTTTGTTTTAGTATTCTATCACTCTAGAATGATATTAGGTGGTTGATTTGTTATTTTCCCACCTCAAGTAGCTATTTTTCCCACTTGGCAGAAAAGTGTAGAATGCTGAGCTCTGATGACAGGATTGTTGCCACTGCTGTGTGTGGAAGTATTAGAAGAGGAGTGAGAAAATATAGGGAGAGAGGAACAAGTGAAGAACACAGAGGTATGAAGAAATTTAGAAAAATAGCTTGGGAATAAGAATTTGTTCTTTGAAATCCAGTGCTATATGGGATAATGCAGAACCATATAACTTAAATACATGAAAATGTCATCAAACGTCATTTTAAAAGGGAGAGCATTGGTCAAACATGTCACTTAGGGGTAGGATCAGTTGAGGCTTTTAAAATAGATCATTGGTTTCTGTTTGATTTTTCTAACAAATGTACCTCTCCATTTATTTGTTTTTAATTATTTTAATATTTTAATGTATTTAATATATATTAATATGCCTTATAAATGTATTTTTGACAAAACATTTTGTGTTTCAGTGTTTTATCACTTCAAATATCTTTAAATGTAACTTTTAATCCTAAGATCCTTCAATATAGAGTAACCTATTTTAGCTAATACACCCACAAAGCACCAGTTTGCTTACAGCCTCTTAGTACTCATAATGGAAGGCCAAATGGGTCAATTTATAAAAAGTCTACTTTCTACAATTTCTGAGAAATTTTCCTTTACAAGGGACCTAAACTTTATGTCTTCAAAGTGGGGCACAAAGAGATTTAATCATGCAGACATCACAGATTTTAATGAGTTACAAAAGTCACAGAAAAATATCAAGACAAAGTCCTGCAGATTTGAAAAAGTGCATTGCTAATAAATATGCCACCCCTTAATTGATCTAGAACTAGTTACCAGTGTGAGATGACTCACAAGACAAATGCACATTGTTTTTGGGGGAGGAAGAATTAATAGCTCACCACAGTTGTGAAGAAACTTTGTGTCTGGGGACAGATATTCCTACATGAAAAAATAATGAAGACAACATTTGATGTAACATAAACCACACCAGAGGCTTTGCATTGCAAAATAATCTCTTTAGTTCTATTTTATGCAAAAATAAACTTATTAAAGTTATCAAAGGTGAACTTTTATAACATGGTGGACTGGCCTGACAAAGACCCTTCTAACAGTCAAATTCCATAGAAATAATGGGCAATTCAAAACAGCAAAACAAAACTTAATACAGAGCTGAGTTTGGAAAAAAGAAAGGAAAATCCCCAGTGGGTGAAAAGAAAGAGGAGATCCAAAGTCAGGAAATCAAGTATAAGAACAGATGCTGCAGCAGTTCCAAAAGTAGCTACAGAAGCAAAAGCAATAATGGCAAAGGGACGATTTAATAACCATAAGGGACTAGGATATATGACCTTGGGCATAATAGAGAAGGAGAGCGAAGGAAGACCTGAAACTTCTGTGAAAGAGTCAGAAAAACTCCACTCACTGGATGAGGGAAACAGTGAGAAATTTGCCTTTCTTGAGTCTAAATAGAGAAATATACTTTCTTACAAAAATGTAAATCCAAACCTGGACTACATACAGTTATAGCCTAGAAATTGACTACTGTGTGGCCTGGGCATCTTAAGCCATGAATTAACATGAAATCTGGTCACAGAATACCGCAACCTTTAGAACTCCTGGCAAAGGCAAATGAAAAAGCCACACTGTAGGCATACTGCTATAACTGAGAGCATGGAAAATGCCTAGGTGGCAGGGAGTCCCTACTTCAGAAGAACTTATAATAAAATGTTACTGTGGTCATCAATAGGGCTATTCAAAATATGTTTTTGTTTTTATTCCTGGCAAATGGCAATATTACAGTTCCTTTGTCCCTTTTGATTGACATGTGCGCATATAACCTGCTTTAACCAAGTAAATGTGACCAGAAGTATTGCATTTAGGTGTAAGATTTAAGAACTGGTGTTCAATTTGTCATGTTTTGTTTTTATTACTGTTCTTTTTTAATTGAATTTTTTTTTACAATTTATTTTATTTTAGTATCATTAACCTACAATTACATGAGCAATATTGTGATGATTAAACTACCCCCTTCATCAGGTCCCCCCCACCAACCCTATTACAGTCACTGTCCATCAGCGTAGTGAGATGAGATACACAGTCTTATATTAGTTTCTAACACACAACACAGGTGTTCAACAGTTACCCACATTATTAAACCCTCACTCCCTTTAGTTTGGTTACTATCTGTCAACATAGGAAGATGTTAAAGAATCACTGACTATATTCTCCATGCTGAAACTATTATCCCTGTGACCAACTTATATTATTATTGAGAATTTTTGTGCCACTTTATCCCCCTCACACTCCCTACCCACACACCCACCCCAACTCCTCTGGCATGGTAACCACTAGTGACTTATTGATGTCTATGACTCACAGCTATTTTTTCATATTCCACAAATAAGTGAAATCATATGGTATTTGTCTTTGTCTGCCTAGCTTTTTTCACTGAGCATAATACCCTTTAGATCCATTCATGTTGTTGCAAATGGTAGGATTTGTTTTTTTATGGTTGAATAACATTCCATTGTGTATTGTACCACCTCTTATTTATCCATTCATCTAGTGATGGACACTGGTTGCATCCATGTCTTGGCTATTACAAATAGTGTGGCAATAAACATAGGGGTGCATATATATTTTCCAATCAGAGATTTTGTTTTCTTTGGGTAAATTCCTAGAAGTGGAATTGCCTGGTCTAACGGTATTTCTATTTTTAGTTTTTTTGAGAACCTCCATACTGCTTTCCACAGCAGTTGTACTTTCTTTTTGTTCTTTTAGGGTTATCTGTAAGTCTCTAAATAGTGGACACTCTGTCTATTATGTCCAGAATGGAGCCCCAATTCAATTGCAATGGAAATGTAAAGCGATCAAGAAGGAAACCTTTGTTATTTTAGTCCAATGCAACTGTAGGGTTGTTTATTACTGCAACATAATAGACTGAAATAGAAATTATGGGAAGCTTCATAAGAAAAGCTTGAAGTATTTGGTCGCTCAGTAAGCAACAAAGAAGTTACTATCAAAGGCTGGAAAGGTGATTAGCTCTACTATGCAGTAGCGAAATGTAAATAGCTTTCCTGCAATACATGAAAGATGAATCATGTACCTGGTCAAATTGTGATTGTAGAGGAAGTTGGAAAACAGACTCTTAGGAGTATGTGCTGCTTGTTGTTGGCTATACTTGGAAAAGTGTTATAAGAAAGAGATGAGTTCAAAAAAGAACTGATCCAATTAAAAACTGAAATCACAGGGATTAGAAAGAATATTCAGTTCATAGAATTGGAAAAGACTATGTCTCAGACCCAAAAGGTGAAAACTGAGAAACGCTCTAAGCTGATTAAAAATTATCTTGGCAATGAGAATCAATCAAATGTATGGCCTTGACTCTCATTGTTAAAAATCCTCTAAAGGGGTTAGGATGGCACTGAATGACTTATTTTAACTGGAGAAATAATTTTCAGATAAAAGAGATTAAAGGTGTGGTTCTCTCAACCAAAGCCTGAAATCTACCTTTCATCTTCTGAAATTATATCAAGAAAATTATGAGAATTATGGAAACTAGAATGCAAATTATATCTTATCCACATCTATACATATATTTATATCTTTATCATATCTATAGCATATCTATATCTACCAACTATTTTCGTATTTATCTATTGAGAGAGATATGTAGACACATGAGAGCCAGGAAATAAAAAGATATGCATCAGTGAGATGGGAATTGTGCCTAGAGGATATGTTAGTAATCAAGAAACAGTGCTGTGGTCAAAAAAGATGTACATATGAGAATCATTTAAGCAATGACTATAAAAATAGTTCAATGTAATAAAGAATAATATGGGGAATGAAAAATACTTGATGAAACTAAATCTTAGACAATATAAACATGGAAACTGATAAAGGATGATCAGAGAGAGTTTTTAAAAATTGAAGTAGTTAACATAGTATTATGAAAGTAACAGGTGTACAACATAGGGATTTGATACTTATAAACATTAAAAAATGCTCACCATGGTGAGTTATCATCTGTCATAAAGCCCAGTTATTACAATATTGACAATATTCCCCACGATTTTTATCCACATGATTTATTTATTTTGTAATTTGAAGTTTTTGTCTCTTTATTCCTTTCACCTATTTCCCTACCCCCCTTCCTTCTGGTAAACACCAATTCGTTCTCTGTGTTTATGAGTCTGTTTCTGGGTTGTTCATTTATTTATATTCTATATATAAGTGAAATTATATGGTATTTTTCCTTCTCTTATTTTACTTAGCATAATACCATGTAGGGCCACCCATGTTATTGCAAATGGCAAGATTTCATTCTTTTCTTTGACTGCATAATATTCCATTATGTATCTATACTGCATATTCTTTATCCAGTCATCTGTTGATGGATACTTAGGCTGTTTACATGCCTTGGCTATTGTAAAAAATACTGCAGTAAACATACAGGTGCATATATCTTTTTGAATTAGTGATTTTGTTTTCTTTAGGTTCATATGTTTGACTAGACATCACAGTCAAGACAGCAATTAGAATAGTCTAACAGACACACATGAAATTTCCTAGTTGATTGTGTCATTCCTAAAAGTGAAATAGATGGAAAGTTGACTGAATTGTTACTTGATCTATATAGTGGGAGTGTCAGGGTCAAGTGAGAAAAATTTTAACGAATCATAAAAACAGAAGAGTATATGTCTTCAACTGATTTCTACACTTGAACCAGTTAATACCGCAGAACCTCCTGAATAAAAGGGAGGCCATGTCACCTTGAGGAATGACCCCAGTATACTACCCAAAACGTATACTGTTAATCTTTCTCCTAGCCTTCATCAAGGGGACATAGTTCTTACCAGCATAACTCTGCACTGGTGAAAATAAAATAATTAGACTTTTGGAGGATTGCTGGAAACTGCCTCTGAACTGACACTATTCCAGGAGACCCAAAATGTCACTGGGGTCCACCACTCAGAGCATGGGCTTATGAAGGACAAGTTATTAATGGGGTTTTAGTTCAGGTCTATTTCATACTGGGCCAAATGAGTCCATTAACTCATCCTGTGGTTATTCTCCATTTCCAGAGTGTGTGATTGAAATAGACATGCTTAGCTGGTACAATCCCTGTATTTGTTTCCTGACATATAGAGTTATGGTTATTACGGTGGGAAAGGTGGAAGCCTAGAAATGCCTCTACCTATGAAAATGTAAACCAAAAGCAATACTGTATTCCTGGAGGGATTGCAGAGATTAGTGCCACCATCAAGGATTTGAAGGATACAGAGGTGGTGATTCCTGCCATATCTCCATTTGACTCACCTTTGTGGCCTATGCAGAAGACAGATGGATCTTGGAGAAAGACAGTGGATTATCAAAAGCTTAACCAGTTGATGACTCCAACTGCAGGTGCCATAACAAATGTAGTCTCATTGCTTGAGCAAATTAATATATCCCCTGGTACCCATTATGTAGCTATAGATATGACAAATGCATTTTTCTCCATTTCTTTAAGTAAAGACCACCATAAACAGTTGCTTTCAGTTAAAAACACCAGAAATACACATTTACTGCCCTACCTCAGGGATATTTCAACTCTCTTGATATATGTCATTATGTAGTTTTCAGGGATCTTGATCACCATTCCCTTTCACAGGATATCACACTGGTCCATTACACTAATGACATGCTTATTGGACCTGGTGACCAAGTAGCAACTACTCTAAACTTACTGGAAAGACATTTGTGTATTAGAGTATTGGAATTAAATATGAGAAAATACCAGGAGCCGTCTACTTCAGTGAAATTTCCAGAGGTTCAGTGGTATGAGGCATGTTGAGATATCCCTTCTATGTTGAAAGATAAGTTAGTTTATCTGGGTCCTCCTAAAACCAAAAAAAGAGGCACAATTCCTAATGGGTGTCTGGATTTCGGAGACAAACATATTCCTCATTTGGGTGTGCTACTCCAGTCCATTAACTAATCTGAAAAACTGCTAGTTTTGACAGGGGTCCAGAATAAGAGAAAGCATTCTCAAACAGGTTCAGGTTGCCTATCAAGCTTCTCTGCCTCCTGGTCCATATGGTGCTTTAGAGTCAGTGGTAGATAGAGGTGCTATTTGGGACTTCTGGCAGGTGCCTATAAATGAATCATAGCACAGATCCTTAGGATATTCTAACAAAATCATACCAGTACCCTGCTTTGAAAGACTGCTCTTGGCCTGCTACTGGGCCTTAATAGAGACTGAATATTTAACTCTGGGTCACCAATTTACCAAGTGATGTGAGCTAATCATTTGGGTATGATCTGACCTAACAAGCCATAGAGTTGACCATGAACAGCAGCACTCCATCATCAAATGGAAATTGTACACACATGACTGGGCTCCAACGGGCCTTTAAGACACAAATAAGTTACATGAAGAAGTGGCCCAGATGCTCATTGTACCCACTCCTGCTATCCTACCTTATCTCTTACCTCATGGGGAATTGCCTATGATCAATTGACAGAGGAAGAGAAGACGCAGGCCTGGTTTATAGGCTGTTCTGCATGATATCCCCTCCCCCCCAAAAATGTGGACAGCTGTAGCCCCCAGCCCCTTTCTGGGACATACATTAAGGATAATGGTGTATAGAATAACCTCCCAGTGGGGAAAATTCCAATGCAGTGCACTTGATTGCTCACTCTTCTTGGAGGGAATAATGTCTTGGCATGCAATTTTGTACTGACTCATGGGCTGTGACCAATGATTTGATTGATTGGTGAGGAGCTTGCAGGGAATGTCCCTCAAGCTGTGACAAGGGAAGTGGAAAAGGAAGTATGTGGATAGATATCTCTGAATGGGAAAAAAACATTAAGATATCTGGGTTCCATGTGAATATTATCAAAAGATAACCTTGACAGAGAAGAATTTTAATAATCAATAGATAGAATTACCCATTCTGTGGATACCGGTCAGGTTCTTTCTCCAGTCAACCCTACCATCACCCAATGGATTCCTGAAAAGAGTTGTCACAGTGGCAGGGATGGAGTTTGTGTATTGACTCAGCAACATGGACTTTCACTTAATCAAAGCTGACCTGCAGTGTCCAATCTGCCAGCAGCAGAGATCAACACTGAATCATGATATGGCACCATTGCATCATTTCTTGGGGGTGATCAGCCATCTCCCTGGTGGCAGGTTGATTACACTGGACCATTTCCATCATGGAAGGCACAACACCATGTTTTACTTGGAATGGACCACAACCTTGGATATGTATTTGCCTTCCCGGCATGCAAAGCTTCTGCCAAAATTATTATTTGTGGACTTACACAATGTTTTATCCACAATCATGACATTTTGCATGGCATTGCTTTTGATTAAAGAACTCACTTCACAGAAAATGAAAAGCAGCAATTGGCTCATTCTTATAGAACTCACTGGCCTAACCATGTTCCCCACCATCCTGAAGCAGCTGGCTTCATAGAATCATAGAATTACCTTTTGAATACTCAGAGGGCAACTAGGTGGCATTATCTTGCAGCATTAGGAGCAGTATCCAATATATGGTGTTCTACCTCCCATCGTCAGAATTTATGAGTCCAAGAATCATGGGATGAAAATGGGAGTTGCACCAGCCACTATTACTCTGAATGACTGACTAACACAATTTTTGCTGCCTGTTCTTGTGATCTTATGCTCTGCTGGCCTGAGGTCCTAGTTCCAATTGGGATAATACTTCTATCAGGAGACACAGCAATAATCTTATTTAACTGGAAGCTGAGACTCTTTGGGCTCCTTATCTTTCTGAATCAGCACGCAAGGAGAGGAGTGACTATGCTGACTGGGTTGTTTGGCCGTGAGCACCAATAGGAAATAGGCCTATACCCTATAGTGGAGGTAAAGAAAAGTGTATCTGGAACACAGGAGATCCCATAGGGAATCTATTAGTATTACTATGCCCTGTGATTAAGGTCAATGGAAAACTACAATAATCCAATCCAGTCAGGACTACTATTGGCTCATTGGCTCATACACTTTGGGAATGTTTTAGGTCACCCCAGTCACCCCACTAGGTAAGAAACCATAACCAGCTGAGGTGATTGCTAAAGACAAGGGGAATACAGAATGAGTAGTCGTAGAAGGAAGTTGTAAATATCAGGTATGAACATATGACCAGTTATAGAAATTAAGGCTGTAAATTATGAGTATTTCCTGCTTATTTTCTTGGTATGTTTATCTGCATGTGTATACAAGTATTTTTATTTTCTTCCCTCTCTTATCACCTTATCATGTAACATAAGTTGTCTTGACTTTGTATCACAGTATTTGAAACTTTACAAAATTGTATTCAAGTTATCAGATATTAAGAAGACTAAACATCAGTCAAGGACTTGGCCTTCCCTTCTAAGGAAGGGGTAGGTTTTCAGTTGTATGAAGGATAGTTGTGTCATAGTAGGCAAAATTATAACCTGGTTATTTTATATATTTGGAAATTAAGTATAGGTTAAGGAGATGCATATGGGTGCCAAACTGACAAGGGGTAGACTCGTGTCAATTAATTTCATGCATCAACTTGACTGGGTAATGCGATGTCCAGATATTTGGTTGCACATTATTTTGGATGTTTTTGTGAGGATGTTTTTGGATTAGATTAATATTTACTACTCAGTAGACTGAGTAAAGCAGATTTCCCTCCTTAATGTGAGTGGGACTTTAGACTTTCGGTCCCTAGACTTCAGAAAAATATGTCCTATTGGTTCTGTTTCTCTGGAGTAACCTGACAAATACATCATACAATCGGAATCATACAGTATGTAAGTATTCAAGAATGGCTACCTTAACTCAGCATAATACCTTTGAGATTCAACCAAGTAGTTGCATTATATCAGTAGTTCATTCCTTTTTATTTCTAAGTGGTATGCCATTGGATGGAATGACACTTGGGTTGTTTCTAGTTTTTGGTGGCAAAGCTACTATAGTCATTAATGTACATTTTTTTATGTGAATATATGTTTCTTCTAGGGTAAATATCCAAGATAGGGGCTAATTACTCTTAATATTTAAATTTATAAGAAACTACCTAACTATTTTAGAGAGGGTATTACCATTTTGCAGGCCCACCAATAATGAATGAGAGTTTCAGTTACTCTGCATCCTTAATGGCACATAATAATGTTAACTTTTTTCTGCCATTTTAATAGGTGTTTAGAGGTATACTATCATGGTTTGAAAAAATGTATAATTATATTAAACTTCATTTCATGTGCTTATTTGTTTCCTTATTTCCTCTTTGGTTTATTGTCTGTTCAAGTACTTTACCCATTTTTTATTGGAAATTTTTTATTGTTTAACTTTAAGAGTTCTTTATATATTCTGCTAGATAACATTTGTTGGATACACAACTTGCAAAATGATTTCATGTGTCTGCAACTCATCTTTTCCTCTTTTCGTATTGTTTGCATGGTAAAAATTTTGTGTTTTAAAGTTCACTTTATAAATTTTTTGTCTCAGAAATTGTGACTTTCGTATCAGAAAGATTTTCTTCTGAAAGTTTCTTTTTATTTATTTTTGAATCATTAATATACAATTAAATGAGCAATAAAATATTTATGGTTATAAAACTACCCGCTTCATCAGGTACCCCACACCAACCCCATTACAGTCACTGTCCATCAGTGTAGTGAGATGCTATAGAATCACTACTTGTCTTCTCTGAGTTGTACTGTCTTCCCTGTGCTCCCCCACCTACATTATCGCTACTAATCATAATGCCCCTTTTTCCTCCTTGCCCCTCCCTTCCCACCCATCCTCTCCAGTCCTTTCCCCTTTGGTAACTGTTACTCCCTTCTTGGGTTTTTGAGTCTGCTGCTGTTATGTTCCTTCAGTTTTTTTCTTTGTTTTTATACTCCACATATGAGTGAAATCATTTGATACTTGTCGTTTTCCACTTGGCTTATTTCACTGAGCATAATACGCTCTAGCTCCATCCATGTTGTTGCAAATGGTAGGATTTGTTTTCTTATGGCTGAATAATATTCCATTGTGTATATGTACCACCTCTTCTTTATCCATTCATCTACTGAAGGACACTTAGGCTGCTTCCATTTCTTGGCTATTGTAAATAGTGTTGCAATAAACATAGGTGTGTGTCTGTCTTTCAAATCGGGCTGCTGTATTCTTAGGGTAAATTCCTAGGAGTGGGATTCCTGGGTCAAATGGTATTTGTATTTTGATTTTTTGAGGAACCTCCATACTGCTTTCCACAGTGGTTGAACTAATTTGCATTCCAACCAGCAGTGTAGGAGAGTTCCCTACTTTCCACATCCTCGCCAACATTTGTTGTTGTTTGTGTTTTGGATGTTGGCCATCCACACTGGTGTGAGATGGTATCTCATTGTGGTTTTAATCTGCATTTCCCTGATGATTAGTGATGTGGAGCATCTTTTCATGTGCCTGTTGGCCATCTGAATTTATTCTTTGGAGAAGTGTCCATTCATGTCCTCTGCCCATTTCTTAATTGGATTATTTGATTTTTATTTGTTTGGGTGTGTGAGTTCTTTATATATTTTGGATGTCAACCCCTTATCAGATATGTCATTTATGAATATATTCTCCCACACTGTAGGATGTATTTTTGTTCTACTGATGGTGTCCTTTGCTGTACAGAAGCTTTTCAGCTGATATAGTCCCACTTGTTCATTTTTGCTTTTGTTTCCCTTGCCCGGGGAGATATGTTCATGAAGAAGTTATTCATGTTTATGTCCAAGAGATTTTGCCTATGTTTTTTTCTATGAGCTTTATGGTTTCTGGACTTACATTCAGGTCTTTGATCCATTTTGAGTTTATTTTGTGTGTGAGGTTAGACAGTAGTCCAGTTTCATTCTCTTACGTGTAGCTGTCTAGTTTTTCCAATACCAGCTGCTGAAGAGGCTGTCATCTCCCCATTGTATATCCAAGGCTCCTTTATCAAGTATTAATTGACTGTATACATTTGGGTTAATGTTTGGATTTTCTATTCTGTTCCACTGGTCTGTGGGTCTGTTTTTGTACCAATACCAAATTGTCTTGATTACTGTGGCTTTGTAGTAGATCTTGAAGTCAGGGAGCATAATTCCCCCTGTTTTATTCTTCCTTCTCAGGATTCCTTTGGCTATTTGGGGTCTTTTGTGGTTCCATATGAATTTTAGAATTATTTGTTCCAGTTCATTGAAGAAAGCTGGTGGTATTTTGATTGGGATTACGTTGAATCTGTACATTGCTTTAGGTAGTATATCATTTTGACAATATTTATTCTACCTAGCCAAGAGCATGGGATGAATTTCCATTTGTTAGTGTCCTCTTTAATTTCTCCTAGGAGTGTCTTGTAGTTTTCAGAGTATAGGTCTTTCACTTCCTTCGTTAGGTTTATTCCTTGGTATTTTATTCTTTTGGATGCAATTGTGAATGGAATTGTTTTTCTGATTTCTCTTTCTGTCAGTTCATCATTAGTGTATAGGAAAGCAACAGATTTCTGTGTGTTAATTTTCTATCCTGCAACTTTGCTGAATTCAGATATTAGTTCTAGTAGTTTTGGAGTGGAGGCTTTAGGGTTTTTATGTACAATATCATGTCATCTGCAAATAGTGAAAATTTGACTTCTTCTTTACCAAGCTGGATGCCTTGTATTGCTTTGTTTTGTCTGATTGCCATGGCTAGGACCTCCAGTACTATGTTGAATAACAGTGGAGAGAGTGGGCATCCCTGTCTTGTTCCTGATCTTAGATGAAAAGCTTTCAGCTTCTCATTGTTAAATATGATGTTAGCTGTCGGTATGTCATATATGGCCTTTGTGATGTTGAGGTACTTGCCCTCTATATCCATTTTGTTGAGAGTTTTAATTATGAATGGATGCTGAATTTTGTCAAATGCTTTTTCAGCATCTATGGAGATGATCGTGTGGTTTTTGTTCTTTTTTTTGATGTGGTGGATGATGTTGATGGATTTTCGAATGTTGTACCATCCTTGCATCCCTGGGATGAATCCCACTTGATCATGGTGTATGATTCATCTGATGTATTTTTGAATTCGGTTTGCTAATATTTTGTTGAGTATTTTTGCATCTACGTTCATCAGGGATATTGGTATCTAATTCTCTTTTTTGCTGAGGTCATTGCCCGGTTTTAGTGTTAGAATGATATTGGCCTTGTAGAATGAGTTTGGGAGTATTCCCTCCTCTTCTATTTTTTGAAAAACTTTAAGGAGAATGGGTGTTATTTCTTCTCTATATGTCTGGTAGAATTCAGCGGTGAATCCATCTGGTGTGGGGGTTATGTTGTTGGGTAGTTTTTTGATTACCGATTCAATTTCATTGCTGGTGATTAGTCTGTTTAGTTTTTCTGTTTCTTGCTTAGTCAGTCTTGGAAAGTTGTATTTTTCTAAGTTGTCCATTTCTTCTAGATTTTCCAGCTTGTTAGCATATAGTATCTCATAATATTCTCTTATAATTCTTTATATTTCTCTGGGGTCTGTCGTTATTTTTCCTTTCTCACTTCTGATTCTGTTTATGTGTGTAGATTCTCTTTTTCTCTTAATGAGTTTACCTAGGGGTTTATCTATTTTGTTTATTTTTTCAAAGAACCAGCTCTTGGTTTCATTGATTTTTTTTCTGTTGTTTTATTCTTCTCAATTTTATTTATTTCCTCTCTGATCTTCATTATGTACCTCCTTCTGGTGATTTTTGGCCTCCTTTGTTCTTCTTTTTCCAATTTCATTGTGTCTTTAGATTATTCATTTGGGAATTTTCTTCCTTCTTTAAATAGGCCTGGATTGCAATATACTTTCCTCTTAGAACTGACTATGCTGCGTCCCACCGAAATTGTGGCTTTGTGTTGTTGTTGTCATTAGTCTCCATATAGTCTTTAATTTCTGTTTTTATTTGGTCATTAACCCATTGATTAATTAGGAGAATGTTGTTAAGTCTCCATGTATTTGCGAGCCTTTTTGTTTTCTTTCTAAAATTTATCTCTAGTTTTATACCTTTGTGATCTGAGAAGTTGGTTGGTAGAATTTCAATATTTTTGAATTTACTGAGGTTATTTTTGTGGCCTAGTATGTGGTCTGTTCTGGTAAATGTTCTATGTGCACTTGAGAAGAATGTGTATACTGCTGCTTTTGGGTGCAGAGTTCTGTAGATATCTGTTAGGTCCATCTGTTCTAGTGTGTTGTTCAGTGCCTCTGTGTCATTACTTATTCTCTGTCTGGTTGATCTGTCCTTTGGAGTGAATGGTGTGTTGAAGTTTCCTAAAATGACTGCATTGCTTTCTATTTCCTCCTTTAATTCTGTTAGTATTTCTTTCACATATGTCAGTGCTCCTGTGTTGGGTACATATATATTTATAATGGTTATATCCTCTTTTTGGACTGACCCCTTTATCATTATGTAATGTCCTTCTTTATCTCTTTCTACTTTCTTTGTTTTGAAGTCTATTTTGTCTGATACAAGTACTGCAACACCTGCTTTTTTCTCCTTGTTGTTTGCATGAAATATCTTTTTCCATCCCTTCACTTTTAGTCTGTGTATATCTTTGTGTTTGAGGTGAGTCTCTTGTAAGCAGCATATAGATGGGTCTTGCTTTTTTCTGCCTTCTGTTACTCTGTGTCTTTTGATTGGTGCATTCAGTCCATTTACATTTAGAGTGATTATTGATAGATATGCGCTTACTGTCATAGCTGGCTTTAGATTCGTGGTTACCAAAGTTTCATGGGTTGCTTCTTTACTATCTGTCAATCTAAATATTCTTGTTAAGTTATTGTAAACACAGTATGATGTTTCTTTATTTCTCCCCCTTCTTATTCTTCCTCCTCCTTTCTTTATATATTTGGTGTTTTATTCTTTGCCTTTAGTTAGTATTTCAATGGCCTGCTTTCTTTGCTATGATTTTATTTTCTCTGGTGACATCTTTATAGCCTTAGGATTGCTTCCCTCTTGAGCAGTCCATTTAATATAACTTGTAGAGGTGGTTTATGGGAGGTAAACTCTTTCAGCTTTCACTTGTCTGGAAATTGTTTAATCCCTCCATCATATTTAAATGATAGTGGTGCTGGATACAATATTCTTGGTTTGAGGTCCTTCTGTTTCATTATGTTAAATATATCGTGCCATTCTCTTCTAGCCTGTATGGTTTCTGTTGGGAAGTCTGATGATAGTCTGATGGGTTTTCCTTTGTAGGTGATCCTTTTTCTCTCTCTAGCTGCCTTTAATACTCTGTCCTTATCTTTGATCTTTGCCATTTTAATTATTATTTGTCTTGATGTTGTCTTCCTTGGGTCCCTTGTGTTGGGAGATATGTGGGCTTCCATGGACTGTGAGACTATTTCCTTCCCCAGCATGGGGAAGTTTTCAGCAATTATTTCTTCAAAGACATTTTCTATCCCTTTTTCTCTCTCTTCTTCCTCTGGTACTCCTATAATGTGAATATTTTTCCATTTGAATTTGTCACACATTTCTCTTGATATTCTTTCATTCCTAGAGATATTTTTATCTCTCTCTGCCTCAGCTTCTCTGTATTCCTGTTCTCTGATTTCTATTCCATTAACAGTCTCTTGCATCTCGTCCAGTCTGCTGCTAAGCCCATCGATTGCTTGTCTCATTTCTGCATTGTCTTTCCTCACTTCCCTCACTTCCACCCTTAGCTCTTGCATATTTCTCTGCAGATCCATTAGTATGGTTATGACTTTTATACTGAATTCTTTTTCAGGAAGATTGTGCATTTCCATCCATTCAGACTCCCTCTCTGGTGTCTTGGTCTGGATAAGGTTTGTTTGTACCATATTACTCTGTGTTTTCATGGTGCTAGAAGTGGTTGCTCGTAGGGGCCACATATGTCAGCTGGGCTCCTTAAGACTTTAAAAAAAAAAAGGTAGAAGTGAAAGAAAAGAGAAAGAAGAGAAAGAAAGAAAAGGAGATAAGTGAAAAGAGAAAAAAAACACCAAAAACAAACAAACAAAAAGACGTCCGCTGGGGATAGATTCTGTGAGGATGCTGTAGGTGGCGCTGTTGCACCACTATTCCAAAACTGCAACTGTGCCACTCAGCATGGCCCTTTGTAGCTCTGGCCAGGGCAGGAATGAATGGGAGACTGCTGATCTCTGTGGGAAGTCTCAGTAGGGCTACTTTTTTGCAGTCGCCAGCCAAAGGGTCCGAAATTCCCCAGGACTCCCAGCCTGCTTGGCCGAGTGTGCTGGAATGGTTCTGTTCCTCCATTGGGCCCCTATCTCTTTAAGACCCCTAATAAAATGTGCACACTTTTCTTTTGTCCTGGGGAGCTGGCTGCAAGGACCCAGTGCGTTCCCAGGCTCAGATCCTGCACCCTCTCTCTCTCCAATCTCCGATACACCTCGCGATGTGTGTCAGTGTTCCCGGCACAGGTCACCGGGGCTGGTTATTTTGCTGGCCTGTACTTCCACTCCCTCCTGGCTCTGAATCCTCTCCTCCCACCTGTGCACTGGGGTGGGGGAATGCTCAGGTCCCACCAGGTCACGGTTCTGTATCTTACCCACCTCACGGGGTGCCAAGTCCTCTCAGGTGTAGATGCAGGCTGTGTGCTGTCCTGTATCTTCTGGTCTCGTTTTTAGGAATAGTTGTATTTGTTGTATTTTCATAAATATATATGGTTTTGGGAGGAGATTTCTGCCGCCCTGCTCATGCCGCCATCTTCCCAGAACTCCTTTCTTCTGAAAGTTTTTAAATTGTATGTATTACATTTAGATCTACAATTCATTTTGAATGAATTTTATATAACGTATGGAGTTTAGATTGAATTTCTTTGTTTTCAGCATTTGTTGAAATGAATGTACTTTCTCCATTGAATTTTCTTTTCAGTGTTGCTGTTAGGTGCATATGCATGTAGGGTTGTTACATCTTGGAAAATTAAGTCTCTCATAATTTTGTAATGACCCTCATTATCCCTGGTAATGTTTTATGCTTTGAAATTTACTTTTCTGATGTTAATATATCCACCTCAGCTTTCTTTTGATGAATGTTTTTGTAAGAGATCTTTTTCCACCTTTTTAATTTTAACCTTCTTATACTATTTTATTTCAAGTGAGTTTATTGTGGAGAGCATAGAGTTTTGTCATATTTACTTATCCATTCTGGTAATCTCTGTAATTCCATTGATGTGTTAAGACCACTTTAATTTAATGTAACTTTTGATATGTTTACATTTAGTTTTAAAAATTTAAATTTGTATTTATCTTTTGTATTATGTCTATTCTCTTAATACAGATAGTTAGTGGTTGTTTAGGAATTAATATTTAAATATACGTACTTAATGTCATAGTCTAATTTGAATACATATTTTACAATTTTAGTGGGATTATAGAAGTCATAACATCATAGAGTCTCCCTTTGTGTTGTGGTTATGTTATGTATTATGTACATACCTTGAAAAATCCTATTATAAAATATAATTTTTGCATGTGACTGAAAAAATATTTTAAAGAAGTCAAGATGAGAAGAATAGTCTATTATAGTTATTCATCCAAATATTTAACATTTGTTCCTTATTCTTGATGTTCTAAGTTTCCTTCTGGTATTTTCTTTTTCTTTGTGAAGATACTCCTTTTGTATTTCTTTTAGAGCAGGTTTGCTGGCAACAAATCCTGTTAGTTTTCCTTCATTTGAAATTGTCTTTTTCTCACTTTTATTACTGAATGTTGTTCCCTTGGATGAAGAATGTTGAGTTGACAGTTCTTTTATTTCATCAGTTTAAAACGTTTTCCCTCTTTTTATGGTCTCTGGTTTTAGGTGAAAAAGTTTCTGTCATTCATACTATCATTCCCATATAGGTAATGCATCATTTTTCCCTCTGACTTTGTTCAAGAATTTTCCTCTGACTTCTGTTTTCAGCATTTGTTAATGTTATATGTGTGAATGGATTTTTTTTGTGGGGAGATTATCCTCTTTGGTATTTACTTAGTTTTTTTTTTAATCTGTAGGTTTATGTCTTTTGTCAAACTTAGTATGTTTTCAGCCACTTTTTTCCTCAAATATCTTCAGTATACTCTTTCTCCACCCTTTCTGGCTCCAAACACAATCATTGGACCTTTTGTTGGTGTTGCAAAGATCCCTGAATCTGTTTCTATTTTAGCATTTTTTTTACTCTGTTGTTCAGGTTGGGTATGTTCTATTGATTAATTTATCTTCAAGTTTTCTTACTATTATCTCTCATATATATTCTGCCATTGAGTACATCCAGCATCTTTCTTAGTTACTGTATTTTTTAATTCTAAATTTTCTAATTAGTTCTTCTTTATATTTCTTATTGTTTCCTGAAACTTTGTATTTTACCATTTGTTTCTAGAATGTTCATGATGACCTAAAAGCATTTTATAGTAGCTGATTTAAAGTCTTGTCAGACAATTTCAACAATTGTTCATCTCATTGTTTGTGTCTCTTTCTTTCCCCATGGAAATTGATATTATTGTGGTTCTTCATATGCCAAGCCATTTTGGATTGTGTCTTGGACATTTTGAATATTACATTGGGTTGTTCTGGGTCTTGTTTAAATACTATGAAGCAAGTTGATAGTACTGTATAAATAGGCAATTGACCTGCTTCATTAAGACTACAAGTTCCAAACTGCCTTTTGTGGCTTGTGATTTCAATGTCAGTACTGTTTTCAAAGCTTATACAATGCTATTTAGATCTGTCCTGTGTGTTTGTCACCCAGTGATCAGTCTGAGACCTGGGTGGAGTTCTCTATGTTAGCTCAGTTTTCAAAACCTTTTGTTATGCTAATTTATATTTGACCCATGTATGTGTAGGTCATAGGTAAACTCAGGAATTCCCAAACCAATTTATGTGTTTGCTTCCCTGAACTTTTCCTTTTATACTATCTCCCAAATAGTTTCAGTTCCCTGGGGCTCTACTGTTAAGTCCATTGGCCAGAAACCACTTACTTCTGAAATTGTGCTACAGCAGTGGGAAAACAAAGAAGGAGATAGGGAGAGAAAGAGAGAGAGAGAGAGAGAGAGAGAGAGAGAGAGAGAGAGAGAGAGA
>JAQQAC010016209.1:68638146-68733748 GCA_029783875.1 Phataginus tricuspis
AGAGAGAGAGAGAGAGAGAGAGAGAGAGAGAGAGAGAGAGAGAGAGAGAGAGAGGAAGGAACATGGTTTGGCTTTGACCTCTTGCCTCAGTTCCACTGTAGAATATTTACTTTACAGAGTCTTGACTCTGCAAGTTCCCATTGCCCACTGTTATTATTGCTGTTTGGTATTGCCTGGGGATGGGGTACAAGAGAAAGGAGTAAAAGAAAAAGAAAAGATCAGAGGATCTCATCTACTTGCCCTGAGCCTCAAAAGTTCAGTTTCTCACTCTTTGAGCCAAATTTACCCTGAATTTCTTTACCTCAGTGTTCACTTACAGATTTTGTACTGCATGAATTTAGACCAGGATATGCTATAAGAAAAAGAAATGGATAACTCACTGCCAGTTGAGTGATTCTTCATATTCTGGTATATTTCCCCTATTTGCCTGTTGTTATTTACTTTTCAGAGTTTTCAAATAGTGAGACCATGAATTTTGCTGTAGTTGTATTGATAGGGCAGTAAGGTAGTGTATGTTCATCTCATTTTACTCAAAACTGGAACTATGTTATAGTTATATTTTTATGTTAAATATCCTAATATAGTTGCATGAATTAAGTGCCTGGACTGGTGAGGAGATGGGAACAATTTAATTCATTCAATCATTCATTTTGGTTATTTGTTTATTAATGAGTCCCTGCTATGTGCCAAATACCATTGTAATCACTAGGGATATAGCAATAAACAAAACAATGACTGTACTACAGATGTTTTATATTTTAGTAACAATAAGCAAATATAAAATATGTAATGCAACAACAATGTTTGAAGTAAAATAAAGTGGGGTATGCTTTTGTTAGGACAGGATCAGACTATTTTCTATAGGTGTTTAGGAAAGACATCTTCAATGAGGTGAAGATTGAACATGTATCTGAAGGGAATGAAGTAGTGACTCATGCAGATATATGGGGCTAGAGAACTCCAGGAAGGGGTAGGAGAAGGCATTAGGAAAAGCAAGACAAGGTATTCAGTTTGCTGGGAACAGTCACGGTTATCTGTTGTCCTGATATATTACTTAATAGTACTCACTTTTACTTCCTTTCACTCTCATTAGTGTCTTGGTTTAGACAATATGTTGTATGATCAGGCAACCTAAGGCAAAAAAAGGCATAAGGCTTGTTTAAGGATCAGTAAGGAGGCCAGTATGACTGTATTATAATTAGTGAGCAAAATAATGTATTTTATTTACTGTAAATTTATTTGAAAGTTGGAAACCAGTCAAATGTCCAGGAATATAGCATAGTTTAAATACATTATGGTGTATCTATACAGAGAAGTAGTATGAGCTCATTAGAGGTTGCAAGAATGTTCACTGATTTCAAAAGATGTTTATAATATATGGTTAGATTGAAATATCAAAAGCTAGCATTTACATTGTACTGTTCCATGTACTTTATTTATATTAACTCCTTATAATAAGCTATCAAGTAGGCTACACTATTATATTAATTTTGCAGATTAGGAAACTTAAGGCCCATAAAATTTAATTGACTTTCCCAGTGTCTTAAGTGGCAGATATAGGATTTGAGCTCTATCTGCATGCTTAGCAAATAGACATTTTATTTAAATACACATATATTCAGCCAGAGTAATCTTTAATAACATAAGTCAGAGCATGTCACTTCTCCATTTCAAACCATCCAAAAGCACCCTATCTCATTCAGAATAAAACAAGTCCTTTCAAGGCCTACACCATTCTAATATGGATTGGACCCTCACTGCCATTATGATATTACTTGTTACCATTCTTCACTTCACTCTAGCACATGAGCCTTCTTGCAATTCTTCCTTTCAATACCTTCACACTTACTTTTCTTTCTTTCAAGAAATATCTGACTCCTGATATGGACATGGCTCACTCCTCACTTTTTCAGGTCTCTACTCAGACACTATTTAATCAAAAAGATTTCTTCTATCTTTAATAAAATAGCACACTGTACCTCTCAAGCCCTTTACCTTGCTTTATTTGGGTGACAGAAATTATAACTAGCTGACATTATATGTCTGTTTATTTATTTTCTATACACTTTGTTAGCATGTGAGCTTCACGAGGGCAGGAATTTTATGTGTTATTGTGAATTGCTAAATCCCCACCACCTGGAACAGTGCCTGGCACCTATTTTTGTGGAATAAATGAATGAATCACTTACAGATAGATGGCAAACTCCAATCTAAAAGGTTGATATTTATTCATTACTTTGATAAAACATTTATGGATTACCTGTTATGTGATAGGAGCTCCTAGATGTGCAATGAATGTCCTCAGGTTAACATAATTTAGTTTTAATCCATCCACTAACTTTAAGAGTCAGTTCTTTGCACTTTTAATTCCACATAAGAAAGCAAAAATAATTTTGTATTTTAAATAAATCTTGATATTATTAGAATTTTTCTCTATCTTGTATCCTCCACAAAGTAGAGCCTGAGGCAAAAACATTTGTCTATTACTTTATTAAGGAATGCAGTCCCAATGAGCAGGAATGAATTAAGGATGAATGAGGAAAGGAAGGGGGACTTAGTACATCAGTGTCTGTTAAAATGAAATTACCGTAACCTAAGACATAAGACCACAGAATGACTGAATGTGTAAAGCAAGACAAATATATACCTGTGAAAACATTAATCAAAAAAGTATAGCTTTATTAATATCAGAAAAATGAAGTATTAACCTAAACCATGAAAGATAAAGAGATTTGCTACATAATAATAACAGTTTAATTATCAGGAAGAGGTTATACTCTAAACATATATGTATATAATATATAAGAAAAAAGGATAAAAATATATTTTAAAGAACAAAGCTCTAAAGAGAAATTAATAAATCTACCAGTGACAAATATTAATATACTTTTCTACTTAATAGATCAAATAGTCAAAAACAACAATATAATGTACAAGCAGCTAATTAAAAAAAATTCATATCTAGAGAACATTGCACCCAAGAATTGCATAAAGCACATCTTAAAGCAAAGATTATTTTTTTTAATATTGGTCAATACCAAGTTCATACTGCTAGCCTCAAACTATTTCAAAGACCAAGATCTTACAGATTATAGCTTCTCACCAAAAAATGAGTAAAAGAGAAATTGATAAGAAAAGGATCATTGAGAAAACAACATATTTGCAAATAAGAAAACATATGTTACTGAAAAATATGTTGTTTGAGGAGAAATAAAAGATGAAGAAGATTATTAGAATGGAAAAATTATAAAACTACTGTATGACAAGCTGGTGAAATTAAGATAAAATCGTTTTTAGCCTCAAGTGTTTGTACTGGGAAAGAAAAGATGCTTGAAATTAATGAGTTAAACTTCCAAATAAAGAATAAAAAAGCAAGATGAACCCAAATTTATGAAGAAAGTAATAAAAAGACAGAATGAAAAATTAAAAAAAGAAATTACCATGAAGAAGTGTAATAATTTTAGTTGTTGTTCTTAGTAAAAGAAAACATTAGAGGAGAAAGTTTAGGAGGAAGCAAGCATGCAGATAATGAGGGCAGGGTCACTACTGAGTCCAATTGAAGGGTATAGAATGGGAAAATTGGTGGAAATAAATGACAAAGAAAATTTATTTCTCATTTTTTTCTAGAGCAGCCCTGCTTAAAGTGATATTTTTGTATTTTTTCATCAAGTATAATTGCTGTTGTTTCAAATGTTTACTCTTTTGTTAACTGAATTGCAAATATACCAAGGAAAAGAAACAGACAAACCCACTGTCTGGACATTCATGTTGGTGGTTGAATGCTGATTTTTATAAAGAAAAGCAATTCACCTCTCTGCCTGCTTCATCTTAAGAAATCTTTTGCATATGTGATGGGCTCAAGTTAACCTCTAAAAAATTTGGCTGTTTCTCCTGAATTTCCAGCATGCGATGTTAATAATTACTACCATCAAACGAAGAGGCAACCCAACTAATCTGATTCCCTGAGAATGCTCTGAAATGCAGGAGGTGTTCATGCAGGAATCACTATATTGATGGCCAAATGACACACTACTTTACTTTTCTCTTTAACATGTAATAGACTTTTTTTTAATTGAAGTATCGTGGATATACAATGTTATATTGGTTTCAAATGTTCACCACAATTCTTCAACTGTAACCCATAGAATTAAATCCTCAGCCCCTCTACTGTGGTTACTATCTGTCAATTGTAAAATAGTTTACTTTTAAGTGGATGGAAATTTGGGAACCAGATTTCATTCACAATGATAGTCATTAAGAACAAATTTTAAAAGGAAACCTCCCCTTCTTTTTAGAATTTACCCTAAAACTTCCATAAGTGTTTTGATTATTTGGATAACTTCTTTATTAGTAATAATTAAGTGCCTTTCTCTCTTATTGATGTTTCTATTATTACTAGTTGTAAAACAAAGGAAAAACCATCCTTTTGGCGTCAATAGACTGTTTACTATCAGTGGTTTGTGGGTTGGATGATTTGTAGAGAAATTATAATAAAAGTATGGCAAATAAATAATGCCATTATAATGTAACAGGTAGAGCAATATAAAGAGAATTGATAAATGTCAAAGCATTTATATATGAAATGTAATTCTTTTATAAACATATCTCATTATCACATAGTAATGTGACTCATTTATTCTTACATCAGGTATATTAAAAAACATTTGATTTTTACTTTAAATGTTGAATTCTTTTTATGAATTAAACAATTAAATAGATAGTCCTTTAAAAACATGTATCAATAAACATAATTCCAAATGTATGTTTCCCTGGGCTCATTCTCTGTAACCCATTTTTGGGTCTATGCATTTTCTTTACATTTCTGGACTCCCCCAATTGTCCATGCCCTTTTAGATGAGAGGGAGGCAAACAGGAAGGGTAAGAATAGAGAGTGGGATGAGGTTAAAGCTAGTAAAGAATATTACCTCAGGCCCCATGTTGGTCACTGACAGACTCTGTTACACAGAAAAAAAACATTTTTGATGAATAGACATCTAATTTCTGCGTGAATAAAAGAATCCTAAATTACTTGCAATCATTATTCCAAAAGGAAAAATTAATTGTAAATAACTAGAAGTCAATTAAAGCAGGCTTCTGCCGGGTAATGCAAATCTTTTATAGTTTTGTTTCAGTTAACTGCCTCATTAATGATTTATAGATATGTATACAGCTGTGGGAACCATAACATTATCTAATGCACTCAGAATAATTACATATGAAAAGAACTATGTAGCTCAAGGAAAAATCTCTGAAATTACTTACTGCTTTAACTTCAACCATATTAAAATGCAAAGCATTTAAAAATAGACTGTGATGGTTTATCATGTTTTTGACTCATAATTTGCCAATTTTTAAAATAAAAATTAGTATTTTCCATCATATGAAATTGTTTGCGTACTTCTTCAGCACATAGCATACAGAAACATCAAGGCTTATAAAAGAAAGTACACTATTTATTATTTAGAAGACAATTCATAAAACATACCTTCTCTTTGTGCATCTAAAGAATGAAAAATTACACTATAAAACAATTTGTAAGCCAAAAACACAGTCATCATTATCTTCTTCTTCTTCTTCTTCTTATTATTATTATTATACCAGAACACAGACAATTTTAAGATAAAAGTAACAGAACACCACTTTCCCACTAGATTATGTATACTTATTTAAGGTAATACTTTTTATTACATCCACTATTTCTTTACCACTGGATTGTCCCAAATCTATTTAATATCATTTGTGCCAATCCTTATCCATTTCTTCTTTGGTATTTTTTCTGCATTTTAAGTGTCTAAATTCTGTCATATATCACCAATGATTTCTTCACTCTGTTTTCTTCTGCATTTTATGGACATACATATAACTTTTAACATATAGGTTCTTAATTCTGACTTTATATTTGTAAATAATAAGTATTCCCAATTTCAGAGACTTCTATTTACCCCAGTGAAAGTTCAATGAAAACTGATTTTTAGTTTTCTGAGGATGTGCAAACAGAATATAAATTGATGGAAAACAATGAAAGAAAACTTAAAAAGCCATACATTTCTGGCTGTTAACATATTGCTAGGAATATGTATCCTATAGATTAATTACACAGAAGTCCCATTTGTTATTAGGTATGAGACACGCCAAATGCAAATAAATCTCACTCTCTTCCTGTCAGAAGTTCTATAAGCTTTAGGTGTGAAGCTTTATGTGACTTTGAAATAACTTGTAACTCATATACAGCACTTCCTCACTGAAGAAAATGATAGAATGTACACATCATTGCTAGGAAAACAAAATGTAATAATTCATTAAAAACAGATGAAGATCATAAACTTAAAAAGGGTTTTGGTATTGTCCCATTATGGCTGAATATTTATTTAAACGTTCAGCATAAAACCAAATCAATGCGTTTTCTGTTTCATAGCAAAACCATGGCTGTTATTAAAAACATGTTTAGAAAAAATGGAGGCTGGAAAAGATGACCAATATATCATTTTCATCTTTAATTTATATGATTGGGTGACCCATCTTTTCCATTTATTCACATTAATGCTATATTAGGTTATATCCTAAGATAAAAATGATATCATATAAAGAAATTTTAATACGTTGATTTTAGCAATGCAGTAGATAAGACCAAAATGAAATAATAATGAAAAAATAAATGTAATGATTCCAAGGAAATGGATCTTTTGGTCTGTGGTTTTAAATAACATTGTTTGCAGCATAAGACATGTTCACTGGGAAAATTTTATCCTTTTCATATAACTTTGTGTGATCTATATTTCCACTATTTCTATAGAAGCCAAATTTCATGATTTCATAACTAATGTACCTTTATTTTGCAACAATTCAGAAGGTATTATTTATAATGAAACTTTCTTCAAATCACTCAGCCATGGGGCATAAAGTCGTTTTCTCATTTCCTAATAATTATAGACTTGAACCATATAAAAATAAATCTTCAGATTTTCAGTTTTAAATTGAAAGGAAAAAAAACTGCCTAAGAGAATATTCCTCCTCTAATTCCCCCAGATTCTTAATTAAAAGAACAATTAATAAAAACCAGCAAATGTTTATAAGAAAAAAACAGCAAAAACTGTAAGAAAAAAGATTTTAAAAATTAATAACAAAAAGTGCAAAACCTAAACAAGAAGCACAGCCTAATATAATATAACATAAGGTAACATAACATGATATAATTAGCTTTAAAAATTGGCAGCCAAAGAAAGAGAGATTATATTGACACAGAGCAGGTACTAGAGAGGAGCGTGACAAGGCCCATCCTACTCCTACAATTTAGAAACCATAATGGTGATTTCAACAAAAGCCTGATTATTTTCACTAATTTTACCTAATGTGGAAAAGCAGACTAACTGGTTACCCTTCTTTTGACTCTCTTAAGGGAAACAGAAGCTGGAGAGATATATGTAAAAAACAGAAGAAATTATGGGACTGAATATCTATAACAGAAGGAAAGGTTCTAAGGTAAAATGAAGAATTAGTGCATTAAAATTTAAATTAAAGGATTCACCTTTATGTTAAGAAAATGAAATATACTTCCCAATGAGGTGTTGTGCATCTTGGTATACAAAAGATACAACTAAACCTGGGAAATGATCACCAAGCTTAGGGTTATCTTTTCTTCTTTTCATGACTTCTGACTACAGAAAAAGTGAACAGAACTTTAATTAACCACCCTCAAATAACTGCTTCTTGGGGAAAACTTTCAGCTCTCAGAAGCATTTTCAAAGGAAGTAAAGTCACCCACATTATATAAGACCAAAAAATAATGTCTGGACAAAACTAGAGAGACTCCTTAGGGTAAAAAAGCTAAAAATATTTTGCATTGAAATTATGGCAATGTTTATTTATTTATAGCAAAAGAACAAAAAGTGAAACACTTTCAATAAGAAGAACAGAGAAAGAAACTATACTAGAAGGAAACATAACTCAAGGAAAGTCACCACAAATGCTTTGTACTCTAGAACAACTTGGATAAAATAAACTGAAAAGCTAAAAGATGAGAAGAAAATTTTTGACTTAAGATAATATATCGAGGGTGAAAACTTCTTTATGTAATTAATAAACTATAAAGATCAAAGAACAGATATGGATAAAAAGCAAATTAATAACATGGAGGAAAAGCTTGAGATCATTACAGTGAACACAGCAGTGAAAGACCCAGTAATCAGGAATAAAAAGATATGGAAGGCAAAGAGAACGTCTTACGTGGATAAGTAGTGTCCCTAAGGAATTCAACATATTGATTAGGAAAATTATTAAAATATATAATAAAATCAAATTTCTATGAAATGAAGGAAGAGCTATAAAACGTGCCAGGAAAAACTGACACTATGGTGACACTAAGACACGTCCCATGGTTAAGTAGGAAGAGAAAGAGTGGGAGGTGGGGCAACATGTAAGAAAGCTAATGTCTATCATTTATAACAGAGACAATTAATACTGTGTAAACTTTAAAACAGAAATTAAATATACAAAATGAAAAAACAAAACTTTCTCTGAATATATTTTCTTATATTTAAAGATAAATATAATGGACAATTTCCTTTTTAAAAATGATTTAATTTAAATAAGATTGCCTTACAAAAAGATGTATATAATTAATATATAGAACTTGATGAGTTTGGAGATAAGTACACATCCACAAAACCATCACCACCATCTATGCCACAGAGATACCCGTCACTTCCAAAAGTTTCTTCTCACTCTTTTTACTTATTAAAATAATATTAATATTAATATTTTTGCATGTGATAACAACTTTTAACATAAGATTTACCCTCTTAGTCAGTTTTAAGTATGCAGTACAGTACTGCTAACTATAGACACTATGCTAGATAGATGATCTCTAGGACCTGGGACTTACACAAAATGAAATAAACCAGGCACGGAAGACAAATACAAATGATGCTACTTATATAAGGAATATAAAATAGCGAAGATCATAGAAGCAGAGATTACAAAGGTGATTGCTAGGGGATGAGGAGAGGGTGAAACTGGGAGATATTAGTCAATGGAAATAGTTTTTTATGATGAAGTAAAATTTATTTGAATCTTTAGCACTCCTTCAGTTTCACTTTCTTGTTCTATTGAATTCATGTAAACTTACATTGAAAAGTTTTTAAAAATAGCACGTGTTAGGATCCAATATTTGTAAAACACTATTATCAATTTATCTATATCTATCTATTTACCTACCTATCTATCCATCTGACCATCCATCCATCCATTCATCTTTATATTTTTTTTAATTTATTGCCTGGAATGATATTTAACTGGTGTGCATATTTGTGATAGTACAATATACTGTATGTGCTGTTCGCATTTTCTCTGTATACTTTCTTAATTGCTTAAATAATATATAATATGTATGCATTTTTTGCAAAAACATAAATTTATTTTTATTAAAAAACAAATGCAAATTGATAAAGCAAGATGGAATGGTTCCATGATTTAAGTAAATCATAATCCTCCAGGCCTTCATATAAAGAATTTTTATTTTTGGTACGAACATTGGATGATAGATATTCACCCTGTACTTTGGTAAAAATCATACCTGATGGATGCCTGGATATCATGAACAACAACTCTGAAAGTTATCCAGCATCTGCTTAAAAACCTTTAATGATCAAACACTTACTGTGTCACAGGTTGCTCTTTCTATTTTAGGATACCTTTACCTTTTAAGAACGTTTTTTTTAAACTGATGTGAAATAACCATCAGTCTTATGACTAACCCCTCTTCCACATGACAGCATTCTGATATTTGAAAAGAGCTTTTATTTGTCAGTCCCTTTCAATTTCTCTTCTCCAATTTCTGTAGTTCCTTTAATTTTTCTTCATGTCTCGGTGCTGTGAATACCCTTCCATCTGGTCATTTTCCTCTGGCTTCATACTTTTCAAAGTGTGTCATCTATAACTGGTACCATCAATTCCACTTTCTAGACATCAATATCTATTAACCCATTCCAGGACTGGAATTACCATTTTGGCATTTTGTGCAATCTTTACACTGACATAGAGTTCACTATTGTATATTTCTCGTGTTGGGAAAAATGTACTTGTCTTGTATTGTACAGTTTTTTTTTATTGGACCATTTGTACATCTTGTACATACCTTATTTATATATGTGATTATTATTCATATTTATTTCTGTTATTTTGATTCACATAATTCAGCTCATCAAGATGATTTGAAACTTTCTTCTGCTAACTACATATTTGATACAGATCCTGGCCACAAAACACACCAGCATGCTGTCAAGTCATCAAAAAAAAAAAAAATTTAAACCAAGGAGACACAGAAGCTACAATATTTTGAGTTGTAGAAGAAATGCTGGTTTCTGCTTAAAGATGATCAAGTATCTCCTTTAATTAAATTGGTAAAGATGATAATCTTAAGTGATCTACTACAACCATCCATCTAGTACAGGAATACCTATTATAGCATCCATAAAAGTTTCTACTTAAAGAGTAGGAGCACAAGGAGCACACCTCTCTACTGCTCAAGATATATAAATATTTTTCCCTTGTATCATCATATTTATCTAGGTAACTTTGAGCTTTCGTTTTCTGTTCTACTATTGAAATCAACACAGAATGAGTCTGCTCACTATTTTATATGAGAACTTTATAATATTTGAAAGAGTTATAATATTTACCTGTATCTTTCTCTTTTCAAGGTTAAAATATAAAATTCCTTCAAAATTTCCAGTGTAGTTTTTACTGTGAAACATTTCAAATGCAGAAAACATAGGAAATATTATAAACACCCACATACCAACTTCAACATTTTTATACTGTCCTAAATTTCTTTCCAATTATTTTTAAAAAAAAAAGCTGAAGGAACAAAACAGCAGCAGACTCACAGAGCCCAAGAACGGACTAATAGTTATCAAAGGGAAAGGGACTGGGGAAGAAGGGCGGGAAGGGAGGGATAAGAGGGTAAAAGGGGCATTACGATTGGCAGACATAGGGTGGGGGGGCACGGGGGGGACTGTACAGCTCAGAGAAGACAAGTAGTGATTCTAATCTCACTACACTGATGGACAGTGACTGTAATGGGGTTGGTGGGGGGGACCTGATCAAGGGGGTAGTTTAATCATCACAATATTGCTCATGTAATTGTAGGTTAATGATACTAAAATAAAATAAATTGTAAAAAAAAAAGAAATAAAATGTTACAGATACAGTTAGAGTACTATGCGTACCTCTCATGTATTTCATTTGCCTTCCTCCTCATAGATGATGACTCTATTGAATTTTACCAAATTTTATATTCATCATTCATACATACGTGAGTTTGTGTAATCACTTTTATTTTATATCTGTGTATTCATTAGCAATATAATAAATTTCTTTGATGTAATATTTTATATACACAATATCATACTGTCTTTAAAAATACAACTTTTATATTTTGTCTAATGATATGTTGAAGATTTCCATATTGAGGCATTTGATCTAGTTCATTCATTTGTACTGCTGAATAAATTTCATTGGATATATAAACCAAAATATGTTTATCCACTTTCCAACTGATGTATTTTTAGGATCACTTATTCTTTCAACAAATATTTATGGAATGTCAACTATGTGTTAGACAATTTTTTAAGTGGCAGTTATTAATTTTTTCCTTTCTGTCACCAGGAATCTTATTATGAGCATTTTTATATGTGTGTCATTGTACAAATGTTCAGGTTTTTTAGGCTAAATTGGAATTCAATTGAAAAGTGAAAATTTCAGGCTTTTACATATGGGCATCTTTAACTTTACTAGATATCACCAAATTGCTCTTGAGAATAGTTGTACCAATTTATAGCCCCACATTCATTATGTTAGACTTTCTGTTTCTCTACATCATTGCCAACAGTTATTGACTGATCAAATTTTTTGCCAGCCATACAGATGTGAATTAGTATCTTCAATTTAAAACTCGCATCAACTTGATTACTAATAAAGTCGAGCATTTTTTGATATTTATTGGCTATTTGATTTATTACCTATTAATACCATTTTACTGATTTTATTATCTTTATTTTTTTAATTTGTAAGTGTTCTTTCTGCCCTCTGCCACTGATGTGCATTGCAAACATCTTCTACTAATTTATGACTTTCTTTTAACTTTGTTTAATGCTTTATTGTGAAGAAAATTTTAAGTTTAGGGTGGCCAATTATTCATTCTTTCTCATTTTTTGTGTACTTTCTTCATGCATAAATCCTACCGTACCCAATGGACATCAAGATAATGTCCTGCATTCCTCTTCAAATGTTATGAACTTTTGTTTTCATATTTAGGTTTTTAATTTCTTTGACCCTGTTTTTTTCTTTGTAAATTAGACATAATATTTACATATGGAACTTCTGTAAGAATTAAATGAGATAACATTTATAAAAGCATGGTGTTATAAGAAAGAACACTAGCTTTTGTTCATCCTCAGAGGCCTCAGAGGGGCTCTGGGAAAAGCACTGCCTGGTTATAGGTACAAAGGCAGGCCTAGCATTTACAAACATATCAGCAGCAATAAGCCAAGGGGATTAAACACAAATTCCTAGTCAAGGCTAAAATTAAATAAATTTCCAATGTGTTTTCCATTTTCTCCTCAATGAGTTATTACATTTCAACTGTTTCATAGAAACCAAATTAACTTACCTTATTTTTCAATAAAGCCAAAGTCTTCAAGTGTGTGAATAAGATTTTGTTCTGCACATAAACATCCATGTATGGTGAAAGAAGGGAATGGAAAAGAGACCTTCTGAAGAGCATCCATTGCAAAATGAGTGGAAAAGAGAATAAGTGTTATGAGTGTGTGTGTGATATCAAAGTCTTTAGAGATTGTCCTAAGAGCATAGACAAAGAAATATTTATTCAGTCTATGCAATTGGAGAATTCTGAACCTTTCTGTAAGGTAACTTATTATATTATAACCATGTGGGCAAGTTCAAGGTTAAGGGTGCTCTAGAAAGTAATGCATGTTTTAAAAGTAAGCAACTAAGAGATGGATGGTAGCTTCATGAGAACAAAAAGAACAATAGAACAATAAGCTAAACCATAGGCTAGCTGATTCATAGGAGACAACCAGAGAGATAAGTAAGTAGAGACTTTCCCTGTTTAGAATAAAGGTCAACTTGGTCTCAAAAACTACCCCTATTAAAGGTGACTGTACATAATTAGATCAAGACTGTGAGGGACTTTGTGCTCCAAGGCATTGTAGAAAACAATAATCAGGCAGCAATTAGTGGAGTTTAACAGCTGAGTGGGACATCAAAAGATGGATAGTTTAACAAAGATACCCAGAAAAAAGAAATTTAAATAGAGCCTTGATAAAAATCCAAGGTTGACTGTGCACATGCCCAAGGCTACATCCTCCAAGGAGAAATATAAGAGGCCTCATACTGTGGAAAAAATAGACATCACCAAAATAGCTTACTAAAATCCCTCAAAATTAAACAATATAAATACCAAAAGAGAGGAAACCAGGATACCAGAGTTGCTGCTACAGTACATTATTTAAAATATCCAATTTTCAATAAAAATTCATGAGACATGCAAACAGGAAAATTTTACAAATACACTAAAAATAAATCAGGAAACAGAAACCACATGTGAGAGAGATCTGTTATCAGATTTAGTAAAGACTACAAAATAGCTATTATAAGTATGGGCAAGGACCAAAGAAAACCATGCTTAAAGTACAAAGGAATGCATGATGGCAATGTCTTATCATATAGAGAATGTCAATACAGAGAAAGAAATTTTAAAAACACCAAAGGAAATTCTGGAGCTGAAATGTATTAAATAAAGGGCCCAACAGTACTTGTAAATATCAGACAGAGTTTAAGAAATTTAAAATAGATTATAAAGATTATGAAATATGAAGAATAGAAACAAATATGAATTAAGAGAAATGATCAAAGATGCAGAGAAACATGGAACACCAAAGCCCACCAATATCTTCATAATGGGAGTAAAAGAAAGAGAGGAGGGAAAGGAATAGAAAATATATTTGAGGAACATATTGAAAACTTCCTAAATTTGATGCAAAACAGTAATGTACACATCTAAGAATCTCAGCCAATTCCAAGTAGGATAAACACAAAAAATCCACGCCCAGACACATCATAATAAAAATATTCAAATACAGACAGAAAACATCTTGAAAGCAGCAGAGAAAGTCATGTTTTTGGGAATGCCTTTTACCTATTTAATCAGTGCCTCCATCCCTTCTCCCAAGGTAGGGACCAGCTTGTTCTCTGTGTTTATGAATATATTTCTGTTTTAATACCTCACTTTCAACAATGGATAGAACAACTAGGCAAAGACCCACAAGGAAATGGAAGAACAAATAACACCATAAACCAAATAGACCTAGTAGACATCTAGAACACTCCAGCAAACACTATCAGAATACACTTTCTTCTTAAGTGTACATTGAATGTATGGTATAAACCATATTCTGGGACATATAATAAGCCTCAATAAATTTAAAACAATTGAAATTATACACAACATGTTCTCAGAAAAAAGTATGGAATAAAATTTTCAATCAATAACACAAAAAAATTTGGAAAACTAAAAAATATGCAGAATTTTTTTTAAAAACCTACATTCCTAAATAATAGGTCAAAGAAGGTATCACAAAGAAGTTAGATGATATTTTGGCATGCAATAAAATGAAGACAAAACATACCAAAATATATGGAACTCAGTTAAAGCAGTACTTTGGAGGAAATGTATAGCTGGAAATGTCTGCATTAGGAAGAAAGAAAGATGTCAAATCAATAACCTAATATTACACCCTAAGACTGGAAAAAGAAGAGGAAATTCAACTTAAAGTAGAAAAAAGGAAAACAATAAATATAAGAATATAAATTAATGAGATAGACAACAGAAAAATAATAGAAAAACTCATTGACATCAAAGTTTTTTGTGTGAGATCAACAAAATTGACAAATCTTTAGTTTCAATGACCAAAGAAAGGAAATAGAAAATATTTCAATTACTAAAATAAGGAAGAAAAGATGATAAATCACTACTGATCTTCCAAAAATAAATTCATACCAATATGGTACATGGCTTAGATGAATGAACAACTTTATAGAAAGACAAAGAAATGAAACTGACTGAGGGAGAAGTAGAAAATCTGAATGAAATTATAACAAGGGGTTGAGAAATTAATTTAAAAATTTGGAAAACAAAGCCAACACAGATGACTTCACTGGTGAATTCTAACAAATATTTAACAAGTATTAATACCAGTATATCACAAACTCTTCCAAAAAATAGAAGAGAGAATATTTCCAAACTCATTCTTTGAGACTAGTGTACCCCAATACTAGGAAAAAAGACATAAGAAAAGAAAATTATATACCAAAGTCTCTTATCATGTAGAGGCAAAATCCTCAACAAAATACCAGCAGACCAAATCTAACAACATATTTAAAAGATGCCACCATAACCAAGTGGTTATATTCCAAGGGTGCAAGGTTGAATTAATATACAAAATCAATGTAGTATACCATATCAATAACATGAAAGATGTAAACCACATAGTCATGGCAGCAGATGCACAAAAAATATCAGACATAATCGAACAGCTCCTCATGACAAAAATACCCAACATACTAAGAATAGAGGGGAGCTTCCTCATTTTGATAACAGGAAACTATGAAAAACCTGTAGCTAACATCATACTCCAAGACTGAATGCTTTCCCCGTAAGACTGGAATAAGCAAAGATGTCTGCTCTTGCCACTTTTATAGAACATTGTATTGGAGGTTCTAGTCAGATCAATTAGGCAAAAAACAGATAGAAGGAATCTAGATTGGAAAGGAAGGAGTTAAATTATCTTTATTTGAAAATGGCATGATCTGGTATGTAGAAACTCTTAAGTAATGCACACATACACACACTAGCAGTGCTAATATGAGTTCAGCAAATTTGTAGGATATAGGATCAATATATAATAACAATTGTATTTCTACACACTGTCAATGACTAATGCAGAAAATGAAATTAAGAAAATCGTTCATTATAAAATGGTATCAAAGGGAATAAAATATTTAGTAATACATTTATCAAAAAAAGTGCAAAACTCAGACTGAAAATTCTAAAACCTGGTTGAAATAAATTAAAGAAGATCTAAATAACATAATTGAATATATATCCCAAGTTCATGTATTAGAAGACTTAATATTATTGAAGTGGCAATACTTCTCAAACTAACCTACAGATTCAGTGAAATTCCTGTAAAAAATCCCAGCTGCTTTCTTTGCAGATATTAACAAGCTGATCATAAATTTACATAGAAATTCAAGGGGCTCAGAAGAACCAAAATCTTGAGACAAAGAGCAAAGAAGGGTTAACATTTCCTTATTTCAAAATCACTACAAAGCTACGTAATCAAGATAAGTTTGTATTGGAATAAGAATAGCCATATAGATCAATGGAATAGAATTAAAAGTCCAGAAATAAACCCTCACATTTTATGGCCAATTGATCTTTGCCTTGGATGTAAAGATGTTTGAATGGTTAAAAAATAAACTCTTCCACAAATAGGCCTGGTACAACTAGATATTCCCAAGCAAGTGAATGAATTCCCTTTCCACACCAAATACAAAATTAACTGAAATGAATCATAGACCTAAATGTAAGGGCTTAAAACTATAGCACTCTCAGAGGAAAATATAGTAGTAAATATTACTGAAGTTGGGTTGGCAAAGCCTAAGTCTTATGACACCAGATGCACAAGTGATGAATATAAAATGAAGAAAACAACTTCATTTACAAACCAATAAAAAACATAGGAATAAATTTAACAGTGTACATGGAAACTACAAAACGTTGAAAAATTTTAATGCTCTAAATAAATGAAAAGACATCTCATGTTCATGGATAAAAGATAATATTGTTTAGACGACAATATTAACCAAAGCAATCTACAAATTCAAAGTAGCCCCTATAGTTATCCCAGTGGCCTTTTTAAAAAATATAAGTGGGAAACTTGATCATAAAATTCATATGGAATTGCAAGGGACCATGAATAGCGAAAACTATATTGAAAAGGAAAAACAAAAAGATTCATCATTACCTATTTAAATCTTACTAAAAAGAGGGTAATCATAACAGCATGGTATTGGCATAAGCATAGACATATAGACCAATAAAATAGAATTGAGAATCCAGAAATAAACCCATACTTCAATGGTCAATCGATTTTTGACAAGGATGCCAAAACTATTCAGAGGAAGAATAACCACTTTAATAAGTGATGCTGGGACAAATAGTATCCATGTAAAATTAACTAAGTTGGTGCTACCTCTCATAGTACGCAAAAGTTAACTCAAAATGCACCCACAATCTAAATATAACAACTAAAACTATAAAACTCCTAGAAGAAAGTTTATGCATAAATCTCAATGACCTTAAATTTAGTAATGGATTCTTAGATATGACACCAAAAGCACCAGCAAGGTAAACAATAGATAGATTTGACAGGATCAAAATTATAAACTTGTGCATCAAAGAACATTATCAAGAAAGTGAGAAAACAACCTACGTGACGGGAGAAAAAAATTGCCAAAAAAATATTGGATAAGGACCTCATATCCAGAATACACAAAGAACACTTAAAACTCAAAAACAAAAAGACAAATAACCCAATTAAAAAATGTGTAATGGATTCAGACATTTATTGACAGAAGATATAAAAATGGCAAATAAGCACCTAACAAAGATGCTTAATACCATAGTCATTAGGAAGATGCAGATTAAAACCTCAGTAAGTTGTCACTTCACATTCAGTAGGATGGTTATAATTTAAAAAAAAAACATAAAATATAACAAACTGCAGAGAAATCAGAAAATTTACACATTTCTGGTGGAAATATAAAATGGTGTATCTGCTGTGGAAAACAGTTTGGCAGGTCCTCAAAATGTTAAACATAGCATTACCATATGAACCAGCAATTCCACTCCTGAGTATATATTCAGAAGTATTAAAAATAGGTGTTCAAACCAATACTTCTACATGGATGTTCATAGCAATGATACTCACAATAGCCAAAGTGGGAAAAAAACATAAATGTCCATCAACTGATGAATATATTAAAAATGTGGCACAGCCATGCAATGGGATATCAAGTAATGACAAAAACAAATCAAGTACTGATATATGCTGTGACGTGAATGAATCTTGAAAACATTGAAAGCGAAAAAATCCAGCCATAAAAGATCACTTACTGTATGATTCTATTTTTATAAAATATACAGAATAAGTAAATCCATAGAGACAGAAAGCAGGTTAGTGTGTCCCAGAACTGGGGGAAGTGAGGAAGGAGGAAAGACTGCTTAATGGATATGCTTAATGTGTATCTATATAATGGCATATTATTCAGCAATAAAGAGATATTATATTTTTGGGTGATGAAAATGTTTTGAAACTAGACAAAGGTGATGGTTGCACACTTTCTGAATGTACTAAATAACACTGGATTGAACTCTTTAAAATAGTTTCACTTTATAGGAATTTTTTCTCATTTGTAAAGAAGTACAACTTGAAAAATTATTAATAAATAGGACTTCATTATATTTAAAACTTTTGTGCTTCAAATGTAGGGATAAACAACAGAATGGGAGAACATTTTTTTCAAATAAAAAACCTAATGTGTTAAGTATCCAGAACCATTTCTTCCAATTCAATAATAAAAATATAAATAACCCAAATATAATAGTCAAACTATGAATAGGCATTTGTCTAAAAAGATATGCAAATGCCCAATATGCACATTAAATGATGCTTGATATCATTAACCATAATCAAATTGCAAATCAAAATGACAATGTGATACTACTTCATGAACTGCAGTATGAACAAAATAAAAAAGACACATAATAACAAGCGTTGGTGAGGATGTGGAAAAACTGAATCACTCCTATGGTACTGATGGTAATACTAAAATGAAGCAGCTGCTTTAGAAAACCTTTTGGATTTCCACAAAAAGTTTAAACCAACAGTTGTCATATGATCCCACAATCTATTTCTACCTACATACCTAAGAGAAATGAAAACATATGGTCACAGATAAAGTTGTACACGTGTATTCATTATAACATTATTTATAATAACCAAAAAGTGGGAACAAGCCTAATGTCCATCGATGAGTGGAAGAATAAAAACTAGTATGTCCACACAATGGCATGTTATTCAGCAATAAAAAGAGATGATATACTGACAGATGGTACAGCATGGATGAACTTTGAAAACATTGTGCTGAGTGGAAGAAGCCTTTAAGTAATATTAGGTCATATATGAAGATTCCATTTATATGAAATGTAAAAATATGCAATCTATGCTGATATAAAGTACATTAGTGGTTGCCTGGTGCCAGTGTGCTATAAGTTGCAAGCCATAGGGAATGACTTCTAATAAGCCTGAGTTTTCTTTTTTTATTCAAAAATTATTCAAAAGTATTCAAAAATTAAATTGTGGTGATAGTTGGACAATTCTGTGAACATACTAAAACCACTGAATTGTACACTTCAGTGAATTTTATGCTATGTGAGTTATATCTAAAAATCTGTTAAAATGACCACAGAAACACGAGTACGTCACCTCCCTTTGTTCATTTATCTGCCTTTCTTTGTGACATTATTAAACTTTATTGATTATTATTGTATATCTTGAAGTTCAGTAATCTAAATTGTGCAATTTTCTTCTTTACAAGACAGTATTGGCTTTTGTAAATCCTTTTTATTTGTTTATAAAATTTAGAATAATTCTGTCAATTTGTACAAAAAATTTTACTAGGATTTTGGTTGGTATTGAGTTAAACACAGAAAATCTAGAGTAAAATCAATAATATTGAATCTTGTAATCCATGAACATGGGCAATATCTCCACAAATATAGGTCTTTAATTTCTTTTAGAAATAATTTGTATATTAATGATTTTTGATGCTGTTGTATATAGTCATTTATATAATTTAAAAATGCTATCCTTTAAAAATTTTATTACCATGATATGAAAATGCAATTGAAATTTCTGTATTGACATTGTCTCCAGTAACTTTGCTAAATTACCTGATAGTTCTAGTAGTTTTTCAACAGGTTCTTAGACTTTTGTATGTATCAGTCATGTCATTTGCAAATAGAGAGATCTCTTCATTTGCAGTCTTTAAGACTTGTATACATTTCTTCGCTCATATCATTGGCTAGGATTTCCAATAAAATGTTAAATAAAAGTGGTGAGAGCAAACATCCTTGTTCCAGAATTTAGGAAAACATTCAATTTTCACCATTAAGTATAATGCTAGGAGGAGGATTTTCACAGATGTTCGCTGTCTGAGAGTTTCCTTCTAAATTTGTTGAGAGGTTTCATCATTAGTTGGTATGGAGTTTTCTTTAATGCTTTTTTTCCATCTTTTGATGGAAATAATCATTTGCTCATTCTACTTTATTGTGTGAGTGTGGTTAATTATATTATTGTGGTCATGCCACAGAACAATCTGGACCTCTACCTAACATTCAATGTGGATGTTCAGAGTGAAAATGTCACACATATCAACAGGACATGAATGGGGCTGTCTGGGAAGAGCAGGCTGTCTCATAACCAGGTCTTAAAATGGCTTAAGAGAGCAGAGAAAGAGTCTGGCATAGAATTTTTATGGTCTTTAAAGGCTGAGAAGGTACGAGGGTTCCTCTGTGTGATATATACTTCTTATAAGTCCCAACAGAGTGAGCATCCAGGCATTATTTGTTTTCCCAGGTGTGGAACAAAAGAGGAAGAGAAAGAGTAAGACTTAAAAGTTATGAGCAGTTAAATATTAAAAAATATGGAGGAAGACTATTATACGTTGCTTCTGCTGTTTGGTGACCAATATGAATCATGTTACATCCCACTGAATTAGCAATTGTTCAATAGGTCATTATGGTAATCTATGAGGCCTGGAGCCTGAGGCTGTTAGGGAGGTGAAAGTTCTGTTGTTCAAGAGCTGAGCATTTTGTATTCTCAGAAGTGAAATGAGTGTTTTGGTCACTATCAATGATGTCCAGAATTACAAAGGGGTGAGGATTACACAGGTGAGGTCTTGTTTTGTGGGTTCAGTAGGTGTAGAAATATGTATGGCCTTGATTTATATTTTGGGTGTCTGTGAGGGAGGAGATCCCTTATGCCCCAAAGGGAGTCAGACTCCTTACTAAATAAAATGTTTGATTTTCAAATGTTAAACCTACCTTATTTTTCCAGGAATAAATCCAAATTGCTCATGATGTATCTTTTTTATATATTGTTTGATTTATTTGGCTAATATTTTTGTTAATGTTGTTTTGTGTCTACGTTCAGGTGGGATTATTTATACTTTTAAGTATTTTCCATTTTTTAAAATAATATTCTCTTCAAGTTATTGGTATTAGATTTATTGTGGCATCACAAAATGAGTTGGGATAGTATCTCTCCTTTTCTGAAAGAATGCATAAAGTTGGTAGTGATCTTCCATAAATATTTGATAAAACTCATCAGTAAAGCCATCTGGACCTCAAGATTATTGAAGACATTAAACTACAAACTCAAATTCTATAACAAGTGTATTGCTGAGAACAAGACTATTCACATTTTCTATTTCTGCTGTGTCCATGTTGACAAATAATGTTTTCAAGGTGTTTCAATTGTTTCAAGATGTATGTATATTACATCTATTTTGTTGAATATATTGGCTTGAACTATGCTATATTATATTTTAAATATCTGCAAAATCTGTAGAGATGTCCCTCATTATTTTCTAATATTAATAGTCAATTTTCTTTCCTTTTTATCACTCTCAATAGGTGTATATTAATTTTATTAACCTTTTTAAGAATGAACATCTTAGTTGTTTTTATTTTTTTTTTGTTCTACTTTTTTAATTTTCTTTTTACCTCTGCTCTTTATTGTTTATTTTATCCTATTTACTGTGGAAAATTAGATCACTGGCTTTAAAATTTTCTTCTTACCTGCTATGAACATTCGAGCTATAATTCTCCTTAATTAAATCCACAAAATGTTGATATTTTAAAAAATACTTTGTGATTTCTCCTTGACTCATGAGATATTTAGGAAAGTGTTTTTCAATTCTGAATATTTAGGATATTTGAATATCATACTTTTGTTCACTTTTGAATTAATTCTCTGTGTTCCAAGTACATATGTTGTTTTGTATCTATGTCCATTTTGGATACTTGTATACTTTCGTTAAATTATTATTGTTATACAACCTTATATTGGTTTCAAATATACAATACAGTGGCTCAATAGGTACCCATATTACTAAATCCTCACACCCACTAGTGCAGTTGCTGTCTGTGAACATAGGAAGATGTTACAGAAGCATTGTTTACATTCTCCATGTTATACTACTATCCCTGTGGGAATATTTGTATTTTTAAACAGTTTCCATTTTTTAAAATAATATTCTTGTTAGGTTTTGGTATGAGATTTACAGTGGCATCACAAAATTAAATGGCTGATATCTCTCCTTTCCTAAAAGAATGCATAAAATTGGTATTGTACCAGTTGTATTGTGTGATTTTATTCTTGTCAAACTTATTGTGACTTTCTTTATGGCCCAGCATATTGTCAATCTTACAAGTGTACTTGAAAGAATTGTCTGTAGTTGTTCCACTTACACTTGAACGTTTCATGTGACCTTGAAAAGCATATGTTTTCTGCATTTGTGCTGTGGTGTGTTCTCTCAATGTCAAGTTAGTAAACAATGTTGATTAAATATTTTATATTCTCACTCATATTTTGTCAAGTTACTGAGTGACAAGGTATTCATATGGCCAACTGTTATGTGGAAATGTTCATTTTACCTTTTCATTCTATCAGTATTTGCTTCATACTTTTGATGCTAGATTTTTCAGTGCACTCACGTTTTCCTGATGAGTTGAGCTTTTTATCATGATAAATTCTCCCTTTTGTATATAGTAATACAACTTGCCTTGAACTCTATGCTATCTCATATTAATATGGCCACTCTACCTTTCTAATGACTCCTGTTTTAAAGCAATGTCAGAGTTCTCCAAGACCTTCCCCAGGTGCAGTGATTTGCCAGCAGGACTTACAGGACGCAGCACATAGTTGTACTTGCTGTTATGACTTGTTACAGTAATTAATAGGATACAAAGAAAGAACAGCAAAGAAAGAAAGTACTGGGGCAAAATCTAGAGGAAACCAGGTTCAAGCTTCCAAGAGTCCTTTCCCAGTACAGTCATGCAGAATGTGCTTAGTCATTCTAGCATCAAATTTTGACAACATATGTGAAAGCTATATGCCAGGGAAGCTTTTTAGAGACTAGGTGCCCAGATTTTTTATTGAGGGCTTATCGCATAAGCACCCTTTGCTTAGCCTGTACCAAAATTCAAGTTTCCCAGAAGTAAAGCAGGCATTCAACAAAAACTACATTGTACAAACAGTTTAGCTACAGTAAACCAACCGGTTGGGTAATAGGAACACTGCAGAAATACAAGTTCTCAAACACCAGTAAGGACCAATCTTGCAACTGAGGCTTTCAAAGGATAGCAATCGTAGTCCTTCTATATTACTTTATTTCTGCTCAAAACACTTTAAACTTATTGTACCTTTGTATTTAGAGTGAATCTCTTGAAAACAACACAGTTAGGTCTTATTTTTATCTAATAAGTCAATCCTGCCTTTTTATTGCACTGTTTCATCCATGTATATCAATTATGGATATGGTTCTTCTTCAGTTTACAGTTTGCTTTTTTTCTCATCTTTATTTATTGTATTTATAAAATATCATATTCTCATATTTACTTATCATCTTTATTCTTTGTTCTTTTTATGGGTTAGTCAAGTTTCTCTTTCTTTCCCTTCTCTGACCCCTGCCCCAGTATTCCATTTTATTTCCTCCACCAGCTGATTAGCTACCTGCTTTTATATTATTTTTTAGTGGTTACTCTAAGGATTACAATGTGCAACGTCATTACAGAATGCTTTGAATTAATATTATACCAAATAACATCTGTAAGAACCAAAAATTGGTTAATTATTTTATCCCTCCAATCTTTTGACTTACTGTTGTTATATAATTTACTTCTACATATACTAAAATTTCATAGTATATAGTTTGTCTCAAATATTAAGTTCTCTTTTGTGTGTGTGTTTTCAATTTTTCAATTTTTATTGAAATATCATTGGTATACAATCTTATATTGGTTTCAAATACACAACACACAGTGTTCAACAGTTGCCCATATTATTAAATCCTCATCGTCTCCAGTGTGGTTACTATCTGTGAACATAAGAAGATGTTACAAAATCATTGGCTATATTCTCCAAGCTGTACTACTATCCCCATGACCAACTAATATTATGATTGAGAATTTTTGTGCCCCCTTATCCACCTTGCCCTCCCCACCCACCCACCCCATGTTCTGTTTTGAAAAACTAAGAAATAAAAATACACTTTTAAATTTACTTAAATATTTGACATTGTAGTGCTCTTAATACAATTTTCTTGTAGATTAAAATTTGTGTCTAATATCATTTCTTCTTAATAGGAAGAATGTCCTTTAGTAAACTTTACAATGCCATTTTGCTGGCACCACAGTCTCTCAACTATTGTTCACCTGAAACTTATTTTGCTTTAATTTTTGAAGGATGTTATTGCTGGATATTGAATTTTAGGTTTGTTTTCTTTCAGCACTTTTAATATGTCATTCTATTCTCTTCTGGTTTCCACTGCTTATTATGAAAAACTAATAATCATACTGAACACTGTTCCCCTGAGCTGATTGTATCTTATTTTTTTTAACTTAAATGATTTTCTGTTTATCTTTGGCTGTCAGCAGTTTGACTATAATGAACCTAAGTTTGGTTTATTTTTGAATATTTTTCTAACTTTGTTGAGATACAATTAATATGTAATACTGTGTAAGTTTAAGTTGTACAGTTGATATGTTATACTTATATATTGTAATATGATTACCACTGTAGTATTACCTAACAGCTATATCACATCACATAATTACCATTGCTTTTTGGTGGGGATAACATTTATGATTTACTCTTTTAACAACTTTAAAGTATATAATAAAGTATTATTATACATATGGTAGCAACTTTAAAGCATACAATAGACTAGTATTATTCATATTGTGTCTTGGAGAGTATCTTTTTAAGTTGATTTTGTTTAGTGACTTATGTTCTTCATGAACTTGGACATCTAAATCTGCCCCTAGATTTGGGAAGTTCTCCAGCCATTACTTCTTTATATAAGCTTTCTTCTTCTGCAACTCCAATGATTTGCAAATTTATCTTTATGATAGTCTCCTTTAGGGCACATAGACTTCTTCACTCTTTTTCATTCTATTTCTTTTGTTCTTCTCTGACTGAATACTTTCAAAGCTCTGCCTTCAATCTCATTTATTCATTCTTCTGCTTGATCAAGTCTGCTAGGTAGTCTGAATTTTTCATTGCATTCATTGTATTCTTCAGCTCCAAAATTTCTATTTGGTTCTTTTTCATGATTTCTATCCTTTGTTAAACCTGTCATTTTTTGTGTATGGTTTTCCAGATTTTATTAGATTGTCATTCTGTGCTTTCTTGTAACTCATTGAGTTTCCTTAACTCATGTATTTTGAATATTTTTTATGAATTGAAGATTTCCATGTCTTTGGGTTCAGCTACTGGAAGATTACTGTGAACCAGTAGAGCCGAGCCCGTGACCTACGCGGCTTTGTCAATTTCACCCTGGCATGCACACCACCTACTTACACAGTGGTGCACAACCGCATGTGATGCAAACAGCATTTCAGCTACACTTTAAAATTTAACGGAGAGGGGCCCAAGATGATGGTGTGAGCAGGGCAGCAGAAATCTCCCCAAACCATATATATTTTTGAAAATACAACAAATACAAGTATTCCCAAAAGAGAGACCAGAATATATAGTACAACAGCCAGGTTACATCTACATATGTGAGAACTCAGCATCTCATGAAAAGGCTAATACAAAGCCATGACCTGGTGGGACCTGAGCACTGCTCCCACCCCAGATCACCGGTGGGAGGAAAAGAATCAGAGTGGGTAGGAAGCTGAAGCACAAAACTACTAAATATAACAGCTGGAAAAAATCGTCCCAGCACACTGAGCCCAGAAGGCTGGGAATATTGAAGAACTTGAGGCAACCTAGCCCCCTGGGGGGTAATGCAGTCCAGAAGCCCCTCACGGTGATAAGCAGCCTGCCACCCATTCCCCGCAGCCGGCACTGCAAGCAAACCAGCTGACCCACCACAGCAACCAAACAGAGTCTTCTCCCAGCATACAGCTAACCAGGACAGACCCAGAGGCTGCTGATGGCGTGCAGTTGTCCAGAACAGACAGAGGAAGCCTGATCAAGGTCTGGAAGGCAGTAAGGGACGCCATTCTCACAGGAGAACACACCTGGCATGTCTGCGATCCCCCGCAGGCCCTAGGATATCCTGAGGGCCTCCCTGCCCACGGCAGCTCAGAAGATTATCCCAGAGACTGCTCACAGTGTGTGGATAAATGGCACAGGCAGCGGAAGCCAGAGCAAGGTCCTGAAGGCAAGAAGGGGCACCGTTCCCACAGGAGAACTCTCCTGGTGCACCTGTGACCCCCTGAAGGGCCCTAGGCTATCCCGAGGGCTGCCCTGCCCATGGTAGCTCAGGAGATTATCCCAGAGACTGCTCCCTGTGTGCAGGTAACCAACACAGGCAGCGGAGAAGGGCAAGGCAACCAGGAAGCGAGAAGTGACTTTCTTCTCCCAGCTGACACAGGTGCACCTGCCTGCGACCACTTCTATCACCATGAAAAGGCAGAAGAATCTGGTCCAGTCAAAAATCGCTCAGACAACCCCAGAGAGAGGGCCTGATAAGATAGATATAACCAATCGTCCTGAAAAAGAATTCAAAATAAAAGTCATAACCATACTGATGGACCTGCAGGGAAATATGCAAGAGATAAGGGATGAAGTCTGGAGGGAGATTACAGAAATGAAACAATCAATAGAAGATCTTAAGAGCATACTGGACGAGGTTCAAGAGACTGTTAATGGAATTAGAAATCAGAGAACAGGAATATAGAGAAGCTGAAGCAGAGAGATAAAAGGATCCCTAGGAATGAAGGAATATTAAGAGAACTGTGTGACCAATCCAAACGGAACAATATTCTCATTATAGGGGTGCCAGAAGAAGAAGAGAGAGAAAAAAGGATAGAAAGTGTCTTTGAAGAAATAATTGCTGAAGACTTCTCCAAAATGGGAAAGGAAATAGTCTGTCAGACCATGGAAGCCCACAGATCTCCCAACACAAGGAACCCAAGGAGGACAACACCAAGACATATAATAATTAAAATGGCAAAGATCAAAGACAAGGACAGAGTATTAAAGGTAGCAGGAGAGAGAAAAAAGATCACCTACAAAGGAAAACCCATCAGGCTATAATTAGATTTCTCAACAGAAACCTTAGGGCCAGAAGAGAATGGCATGATATATTTAATGCAATGAAATAGAAGGGCCTTGAACCAAGAATAGTGTATACAACACGATTATCATTTAAATTTGAAGGAGGTATTAAACAATTTGCAGACAAGCAATAATTGAGGGAAGTTGCCTCCCAGAAACCACCTCTACAGGATATTTTAAAGGGACTTCTCTAGAGGGAAGCATTCCTAAGGCTAAATACATGTCACCAGAGAAAATAAAATCACAGCAAAGAAAGCAGACCGACCAAATACTAACTAAAGGCAAAATATAAAATCAACTATCCACAAAAGCAGTCAAAGGAAACACAAAAGAGTAAAGAATAAAACACCTAACCTATAAATAATGGAGGAGGAAGAAGAAGGGAGGGAAATAAAGAATCATGGGATTCCATCTCACCTTTGTATTTTAAGCTTTTCTACAGGTTGTTAGTTCAACAGGATTGCTATGGAATAGGGATTTCAGCAAGTTTCTCAGTGAGACACTTTTTCAGTCTTTCATTCTTGCTGCCAAAACCTTGATTGTAAGCAAATTTCAATGAGTCTGTCAGAACCCCAGACCACTGGAAAGTTCACTGCTCTCTTTTCCCTTTACCTCTCAGCTTTGTAAGAGCTATAAAACATAGGAAAGTACAGTTTTGTGCTGGTTTTAAGTATGTCATTAAAAGAAATGTGCTTATGTGAAAATAGCTGAATATATAATATACCAAGTCCATGTTAAATTACAATACTAAGTGAAAACCACTTTACTTGAAGAATACAGCCATTCATATGCAGTTCTTGCATTGAAAACATTTTAAATTTCCTATAATGATAGTTAATTATTTTGTTCACTTTAGTTCTTTTGGGAATATTTCCAAAGGACGTTTTATTTATTTATTTATTTCACAAACACAGAATTGAAGGTATGGAAGCTTTAGGTCCCACATGAGTCTAGCTGAACCTGTGTCCCTGATTGCATTTACCAATGGCATCTGTTCACACACCATGAACATGGTTCTTTTAAGGATTTTAAATCAGAACCTTTGGTGTAAAACTCTTTACCCATAAAACACAATTAGTTCGTGTAATCTTCACATATCACTGAAATATTATTTTCAAGAGTCTATTCCTTGATCAAAAACAATATCATCACTGGATTATGACCAAGCTGCCTCCCTTTAAAGCATTTGTGATAATTAGAGATTACCCTTTATCAGTATGTAAGGCTTCAACAATGATGCATGTCATTTATGCAGCACATATGAATCTCACCCTATACAATCATATGCAATGTATATAACTTTCTCTAGCGTCTTAAAATAAAAACGATATGACTCTGAACCTTAATTCCACCAGGTGGGCAGAATTTTTCTTCTAAGTTGTTACTGAAGTCACTCTACCTTCTTCCCATGAAGGCCATAAACTACTGAAGCTTACATTATTCCCAGAAAAGAGGGGGAAGGATATTTAATTCCCAGCCTATCATAGTAGCTGATACTGGACCAATTGAACACAGTGTCTCTTGGAGTCTGATGTCTCTCTACATTTCTGTCTCTGTGTTTTGTAATAGACCAAACAACTTTTAACAACATACAAAAATAAACACACAAGCAAACAAACAAAAAAATTTGCTTCGTTTCTCAGGATCTTCTGCTTTTGTCCTACTTGACTACCCTGGATAGCAGCTTAGCATAATGATTAATAATATAGGCTCAAAAAATGTATGTAAACTTACAACACTATGAGTGTGACTTTTAATAACTGATCTTGAGTGATACCATGTGCATGACTTTGTGTAAGTGAACGTGGGTAAAACAATGCGTGTCATCAAATAATAATAAGTTATGAAGTTTAGGTAAATTTTAATGCAAGATATTTAGGACAGTGTCTAGTGCAAGTAGTCAATTTAAGTTAGCAATTATTGATGTTATTATATGCTTAAAATTAGAAGGGAATGAAAGGAAAACTATGGAGAATAAAATATATTAATATCTGGAAATCCTTTGAATCATAGTTTAGTGAAGTAAATATCACATCATTAGCTTGATAGTTTTATACATTTTTCCCTGATAGAAGAGCAACTCTCAGGCAGAAGCACATATAAAGTGACTCAAGAGGAAGGTAACACTCATCCTAGCTAATCAGTTCATCTCTCTAGCCATTGTAACCAATAAGTGAGGTGACTAGTCCATAAGAGATCTCCCTCACATCTGGTATCTTTTTTGACCCAAAACTATTGCTTGGTCTTTATGAAAGGTTATCCTACTTTTCATGAGTAGGTGAGAACATCTACAGGCACCCATGTGAAACAAAATTACAATTTAGTAAATCGTGTGAGAAAGGAGCCCTGCCTTACCTTATTTATCCCATTCTAGGCTCAGTTAGGGTTGTAATTTTATTTCATCTACAAAAGTGAAGCAAAGGCTAGTTTCCCCTGCCCACTGGCATTCAATGGAGTTGATGAATAGCAGGTTGGGCTCTCTGAACAGCTATTCACTTATTAATCCTTTGATATAATCTTTAAGAGACTAATTTATAAAATTCTGGAATACTGCTGAAATTTCTCAAAATCTCCATGGAAAGTTTCTCTATAAAGCACTTTGAATAGACTTCTCTGGAAAAAACACATATTCAAATTGAAGAATAGCAAGAAATAGTTTTTATCTCAGAGAGTGTTTTTTGTTTTCATGAGGTTTTTATAGAAACAATGTATAGTACTCCTCAGTTCATAGTACGCTTTGGTTACAAACTTTCAACACTCATCTTGGAGTATAAAAGAGAAAGGAAATATGTGCAATAGAAAGAATAAACATGCAAAATCTCCACATTCAGTGGCTAGCTGAACATCAACCGTATAGCTTGAATAAAAAGAGGATGCTCCAAGCTATCTTCTTAAAATGAATTAACAAGCTTTCTCTGAAATTGTTATTAACCCCTTGACAGCTAATTAAATAGTCCAGTACCAAGTGGGGCTAATAACTGATACAGCAGAATTTCTGGAAGGGAAGTTTACTTTCAGAGAAACAAAAATACAGTAATTATTTCCTTGTTAGCTATTTTTATTATGTAACCTCAAGTTGCAGTATGAAAGAGGGTGGATCCTCAACAAAGCTTTTATTTCCCATCAGAATTTATTGCCAGCAATCAGGAGTAGTCTGCCTAGGAAAAGAGCTTGGCCCAAGAGCCTCCAAAGCAATTGTCCCATTTACATAGCAAGTTTAAACAAAAAGTAGAACCTTTCAAGTAACAAATTTCGTGGTTAAAGACAAAACATAAAAATATGTATGTGTCTATACCTGCTGTAAAATTATTCCAATACAAGACATTTTAATTAAGTTTACAGGATAATTTTTTCAAATACTGGTTTCTTCTTAGTTGGGATAATGTTGCATAGAAGTGGCAAGAGTGGGCATGCTTTTATTGTTCCTGGTCTTAGTATGAAAACATTCCATCTTTCACCACTTAAGTATGTGTTAGCTATGGATTTGTTGATTTTTGTAAGATTCCTTCTATCAGGTTAAGGAAGCTAGTTCACTTCTTTTCCTAGTCTGTATTTTTATCATAATACGGTGTTGGATTTTGTCCAGTATTTTTCTGTAATGATCATGCACATTTTTACCTTAATTCTACCAAAATAATATATTATATTGATTGATTTTCATGTTTTAACCAACTTGAATTCTTGTCATAACTCCTACTTGGCCATGGTGTATAATCCTTTCTATGTATTCTGGGTTTGTTTTGTTAGTATTTTATTGAAGATATTTACATTTATATTTATAAAAGGTATTGATCGGTAGTTTTATTTCCTTGTGGTATCTTTGTTTTTTGTACTACAGAAATGCTGGCCTCATAGAATGAAATAGGAAGTGTTCTTTTCTATTATTTTGGAATTGTTTGTGAAGAATTTTTTTTTATTGAGAGGTAACTGACATAAAAGTTTGAGGTGTACAACATAATGATTTGCTATTTGTACATATTGCAAAATGGTCACCACTATAAGTCTATTTAACAACCATCACCACACATAATTACAGTTTTTTTCCTTGTGATGGGAATTTTTAGGATCTGCTCTTAGCCACTTTCAGCTGTACAGTATCATTAACTATACACCACAATATACATTACATCCCCAGTACTTATTTATTTTAGAATTGGAAGTTTGTACCTTTTGACCACCTTCACCCTTTTTGTTCACACTTCACCTCCTACCTCTAACAACCACCAGGCTGTGTTGTCTATATCTCTGGGAGTGGTGTTCTATTTTGTTTTGTTTTGTTTTAGATTCCACATATAAATGGAATCATACTGTGTTTGTCTTTTTCTGACTTATTTGACTTAGCCTAATGTCATCAAATTCCATACATGTTGTCATAAATGCCAAGACTTCATTCCTTTTAATGGCTGAAAAATATATCATGTTTTCTTTATTCACTCATCTACCAATGTACACTTATGTTGTTTCCATATTTTGGCTATTGTCAATAATGTTGCAATGAATATGGGAGTACAAATTATCTTTTAAGTTATTGTTTTCATTTTCTTCAGATAAGTACCCAGAAGTGGAATTTCTGTATCATATGGTATTTCTATTTTTAAGTATTCAAGGAACCACTTTCCTGTTTTCCATAGTGGCTGTACCAATTTATATTCCAACCAACAGTGTACAGGTCTCCTTTTTCTCTACATCCTTGCCAACACATTATTACTTGTCCTTTTGATACTAATCATTCTAACAGGTATGAGATGATATCTTACTGTGGTAATGATTTGCACTTCCCTGATTACTTATTTATTATTACTTATTTATTCATTACTTATTTAAACCTCATAATAACTATATTTAAAGACTACTATTATTTCCCCTATTATATAGATTAGGCAAGTGAGTCAGAGAAAGGTTAAGCAATTTTCTAAGGTTGCAGAATTAATAAATGACAGATGGTATGAAGGAAAAGATTCATGTGGATGTAGGTTTTACATTTGATGCTGCAAAAATGACACTATTTGAAGCCTTCTATTTTCCCAATAAAGTTTTTAGCAAGGCTAAAAGTTTTTAGGCATTTGAATATAACAAGTTTTTAAATAGATTTCTTAGAGTGAGAAAACCTTTTAATAGGGACATGAAATGAATTTCTTGGCCTCATTAAGTGGCCATTTGAAGGTTATGATCATGAATTTTAAATGTATCCAATCTGTTTGTATTATGCTCAATCCTGAGTAAACTATAGAAGGGGCTGGGTCGTCAGGTGACCATTAGGTTTTACAAAACTCAACTAGAATAGAGAAAACAAATGAAAATACACCATTCTGAACTCCTGTAGACACTAAGCACTGGCAACAATTAAAAGCATCTATACTAGGAACTTCCAATACTAATCAGAAAACTAAGTGCACAGTAGAAAAACTTCAAGTCCTTCTTTTCCTCAAAAATGTCAGGGTTTTTCTCTCTACTATCCAGTGACTTCTCTGGAGAAGAGGTTTAGCAAAAAAAGGCATATCCTTTGGGGCCATGATTTCATCACCTGGTGATTAAACTATGAAGAGAGAGTGTTTCCTTAGTGCTATTAAAGATCATTTAAGTAGTAAACAGATATTCAATGTAAGATATGAAAAGAAAACACACATTTTATGGATGAAAGCTATGTAAAACCTAATCAATCCATTCACACTATACTGTAAGTAAAAATTTGGCCTTGATAAATCTTTTTATTCAAGGATATACACACAAGTGGACCTAAAGTTTAAAACACAGTTTCTAAGAAAATATAAGGTTTGCTGCAGGAAACAAGGGTGAATTTTAGGCATAGTCTATATTGTCTTCTCAGTAAAACTGAAGAAATCTTATAAACAATGGGTGAAAATATAAAATGACAAAACATGAGAGTAAGCTGAAAATAAAACTGGTTGAGACAAACGAGGAAGGTAAAGTATCCTAGAAAAAAGTACAAAGTACATAAAAGTGAAATCTGTGATAGTAGAATTACATAGGAAGCAATATAGAACAGGATACATTGTGCAGAAGATTGAATCAGTGAAATTGAAAGAAAACTTAAGAAACTATCCCAGAATGTGAAAAAGGGATAAGAAAATGAAGATGGGAGAAAAGATGGCTGAAATGGAGAATAGAGATTAGAAGCCAAATAATAAGATAAAATAATAATTTCCCTTTAAAAAGGACAAGAATATGGGTGCTTTGGGAAGTATTTTACACATTATTAAACTCCAGAAGATAATAGAGAAACAGCTAAGATGTTAATGAAAAAAGGTTGTCATTCACAAACTGTTCTCTGTCATATTGTAATTCATTTCACATAATTTCAACAAAAAGTCATTCTAACTTATACAAAGTCTTAGAAAACACACTGCCCTTGTGCCTTTCAGGAAACTAACAAAATAAAAAATACCTGGAAACGTATTCTGACCGATACAAGAAATAAGTCCAAATAATTAACTCAAAAATGGGTAAATCATGGTATAAAAAATTGACTATAAGCACTAAAAGAAGAACAAAATGAAAAAATTTTGTAATATTTAAATACAGATACAAACATCATTCATAATAACTTCAAATGTGTAGACATATGACTATGCACAACCTGAAAATAATAAATGATGTATAAATATGATACTGCAAAAGAAAAAAACACTTGTAATTTGATAAATATTCTTTTGACATAGGTGATTGGGAAATACGTATTTTAAATAAAATATAACCAATAATAAGATAAAGAGAAGATATGCTTTCCAAATATGAGGAATGGGCAAAAAATTATAAAGTATATAGGAAATATAATAACAGGAAATATTCCCATTAAATATTATGGATTGCCTATATGCATCTGAGATCCCAATAAAACTGATGGACTCAAAAGGCATTATAGTCCAAAAGATGAATACATGGTGAATGAATATTAGCCGAGATATTTTAACAATTTATGGAAAAGAGGAAGTAAATAGGAAAGTAGTAACTAATAAAATGAGGTAGAAGTAGTTTCCATGTAGATCCTTGGGGTAGTGGTGAGTAAATTTTAGAATAAAAAATTGGTTTACAGGGTAAAACTCCAGAATGCCAAAATTTAAAGAAGAAAATTCACACACACATACATACACACACACAACCACAAATAGACCAGTCTCACTTAAAGTTATAGATGTAAATTATTTATTAATATATTAAAATAAATATGATAACATAATTCACCATATCAATATGTCATAAGAAACAATGTGATAGAATAAATAAGGTAAAAGCATTTGATAAAGTTTATGTCTAATTTTTAATGAAAATATTAATAAAGCAAGAGTAGGAGATAATTCGTTTATGGTATATCCAGCTCATTTCATGAGCAATTGTCATATTTAAAAATAAAACAGCAAAAGATGGCAGAGTTGGAAAACGCCAGGTGCTGAGATTCCTGTCACTCACTAGTGGAGGATAGGTGTGCTCTATTTCTCCTGCTAAGACCCAACACAGAGGTGGAGATTTAAAAGATTTTAACAGCAGTAGGAAGTGTGACAGAGGGGCAGGGGCCAAGGGACCTCCCTCTGGAAGAGAAAGGGGAAGTGGATGACATTTTCCGAACCCTCCTTCAGCCCAACTGTTTGGGTGCTCACAGGAGCCAGCTCCAAACACTTCATCTCCCTCACTGGCAGCTCAGGCCCATGGCAGCTCTCACTTGCACACCAACCCAGCCCTGCCAGGTCAGTCCAGCAGCAGTTAGACTGCTGACTGGAAGATGGAAGGAAGACACTTTCCTGGCCCTCCTTCAGCCCAGGTGTGGTGCTGGAAGGAGCGAGTTTTAAACTGTCCATTTCCTTCACTGGCAGTTCAGCCCTGTGGTGGCACTTCCCTGAAAACCTGCCTCACCCAGCCCACTGGTCACATTAGTGGTTTGACATTGCTGTCTGACAAGCTGAAGGAGAACACTTTCTTGGCTTTCCTTGTCCTCCTTCAGTCCAACTGGTGTGGTGCTCGCAGGAGCCAGCTCTAAACTCTCCAGCTTCCTCATGATGGCTCAGACCCATGGCAAACCTCCCCTGCACATTGCCCCACCCTGTCTTCCCTGCCTAGCAGTGGCCCCTATTGCTGGCCAGCAAACAGGGAGTGGTCCCAACCACACCTAATCTCCACAGAAGCACCTCACATCATTAAAAGGGCATGTAGAGTTGAGCTGTCAAACTCATGCTGACAAAGATCAGCCACTACAAACAGACAGGCAGAAAGGTAGCCCTGCCTACAATGCACCAATAGCAACTATGGCTCCAAGGTATATAGTAAATAAAACTCAAAAAGTTTGAAATAGTATTAAGCATCATTTCAGATCACAATGGTATGAAGCAAGATATCAGTACAGGATGAAAATAAAAAAACCCTCAAACACATGGCGGCTAAACAACGTGCTTCTAAATAATAAATGGAGCTATGAAACATTACAGAAACAAAACAATTCAAAATATATGGGATGCCATGAAAGCAGTTATAAGAGGGACATACGTAGCAATATAGGCCTATATCAAGAAAAAAAACAATTTCAAATAAACAACCTAAACTCACAACTAAAGGAAATAGAAAATGAATAAGTGAAACTGAAAGTTAGTAGTAGGAAGGGGATAATAAAGATCAGAGAATAAATAGATAAAATAGGGACAAAGAAAACAGTAGGAAAAAATCAATTAAACCAAGAGCTGGTTCTTCAAGAAGATAAGAAAATGGACAAATCCTTAGCAAGACTTATAAAGAAAAAAAGAGAGGACACAAATAACCCAAATCAGAAACAAACAAAAAGGAATAATTACAACTGACACCACAGAAATGCAAAGAATTATTAGGTAATTCTGTGAAAAATTATATGCCAATAAATTGGACAACCTAGAAGAAATGGACAAATTCCTAGAAACACAATCTTCTAAGACTGATCCCAGAAGAAACAGAAAATCTGAACAGACTAATTACAAATAACAAAATTGAATTAGTAATAAAAAAACTCCCAACAAACAAAAGTCCAGGACTAGATGGCTTTATAGCTGAATCTTTTCAAACATTTAAAGAAGAGCTAATAGCCATCTTTCTTAAAGTATTCCAAAAGAGAGAAGAGCAGGGAGTATTTCCAAACTCATTCTATGAGTCCAGCATCACTAGAATACCCAAACCAAAGACACTACAAAAAAGTAAAATTATAGATCAAAATCTCTGATGAAAATTATACAAAAATCCTCAACAAAATATTAGCAAAGTAAATTCAAAAATACATCAAAAGGATCATCCACCACATCCATCATCCATCACATCATCCAAGGGAGATTTACTCCAGGGATTCAAGGATGGTATAATATTTGTGAATCAGTCAATGTGGTACATCACATTAACAAAAGGAAGGATAAAAACCATGTGCTCATCTTAATAGATGTTGAAAAAGCATTTGACAAAATTCAACATCCACTCATGATAAAAACTGAACCAAATAAGTATAGAAGGAACATAATAAAGGCCATATACAACAAACCCACAGCTAACATACATACTGGTGAGAAGCTGAAAGATTTTCCTCTAAAATTAGGAACAGGACAAGGATGACCACTCTCACCACTTTCATTCAACATAGTACAGGAAATACTAGCCATGGAAGTCAAACAAGAAAAATAGATTAAAGACATCCAAATTGGTAAGGAAGAAGTAAAACTGTCACTATTTTCAGATCACATTATATTCTGTAGAAAATACCCTAAAAATTCCACCAAAAACTATTAATAACTGGATTCATGAAAGTTTCAGGATACAAAATCAATATACAGAAACTGTTTGCATTCTTATATACTAACAAATAACTAGCATATAGAGAAAACAGGAAAACAATTCAACTTACAATTACATCAAAAAGAAAATATAATACCTAGGAATAACCCTAACAAAGGAGGCGAAATACCTGTACTGTGGAAACTATGACACTGATGAAAGAAATTGAAGAAGATACAAATAAATGGAAATCTATCCCATGCTCATGGATAGGAAGCATTAATATTGTTAAAATGGCCATCCTTTCCAAAGCAATATACAGATTCAATGCAGTCCCTATTAAAATATCAATGAAATTTTTCAATGAACTATACAGTACAGAATCCTAAAATTCATATTGAACCACAAAAGACCCCAAATAGGCAAAGCAATCTTGAGAAAGAACAAAGGTGGGGGTATTACATTCCCTGACTTCAAGCTATACTACAAAGCTACTGAAATCCAAACCATATGCTACTGGCATAAGAACAGACCCATAGATTAATGAACCAGGGAGCCCAGAGAAAAACCCATACAAGGAGCCATGAATATACAATGGGGAAAAGACAGTCTCTTCAATAGCTGGTTTTCGCAAAACTGGACAGCTACATGTAAGAGAACGAAACTGGATTTTGCACTGGTCGCTGTCCTGAAGATGGCTCTTGTGAGTGGCCATTTTTGATTTATAAAATCAGCAGATCCTATAGGAAGTAAAGGAAAGAAAGACACATGGCACCTCGTCTCCTCAGGGTATGTGGAGGCATGATGCTGGGGATGGAGGGACCAAATATGTAATATTTTTCCCATTTCTCTAAATACATTTCTACACTCCCCCCCCAAAAAGAGTCTAAGTCCATACACAAAAATAAACTTGAAATAAAAACATAAATAGACGTGAAACCATAACATTCTTAGAAGAAAACATAGGTAAAAATCTCTTGATCATAAGCATGAACAACTTTTTTCTGGACATGTCTCCCTGGGCAAAGGAAACAAAAGCAGAAATAAACAAGTGGGACTACTTAAACTAAAGCATTTCTGTACAACTAAGGATACTATCAAAAGAACAAAAGGCAACCTTCTTTATTGGAGAATATATTCATAAATTACTTATCTGTTAAGAAGTTAACATCCAAAATATGTAAAGAACTGATGTTGGTCCCCTCCCTGCTTCTGACCCTCAGATAAAGGAGGAGATATAATGAGATATCAGAGATCTGAAAGGACCAACCAGGGGACTCAAGGCTTACCGGTGCAAGAGTGGTGCTGAGAGGGCACCCTTTGTATTTATTGAGCAAATAAATGTTAACAACAATAGAATTCTGTGTGGGGGACTTAATACACAATCATTAACTATCTCAAACTTAATCCTCAGCAGTCTCCAGTCTCCTGGGGTATGATGTCTTACATGGTATTGAAACAAAGCAATGACAATTAGGTCACAGAAACAGTTTTGGTCTTCTTTGTTCTGTTCTTGATCACTTATCAGGAATTACAGGAAAAATAATCAAGTCATATATGATTATACATTTGATCTCTATACTTGATTTATATATTAATCCCACATTTCCTCCTTATTTTTTTAATAAAATGTTTAATAGTAGGTAAACATAATAAAGATTACAGTTTCTAATAGAAGGTTTTTAACAGTTTACCTTTTCATAGAAGACAATCTATTTTTTTAATCTCATGATGTAAAATAAAGATGGAAAGTAGCGTTTAGTGTAGTGGGAAGGCAAATGTAGGTGGTCAGGTCCGTGCTTATAGACTAGGTATTGATACGAGCTAGACAAGGTCGACAAAACAGCCATGGGTGCAGAAAATTTCTCTCAAAACTGGGGGGGATGATTTTCTAAGCCTCACCTCTGCTGACCCCGAATTTCTCACCTGATGTCCCCCCTGCGACTGTGCCTGTCTTAGGTTGTTCCTCCCTTGAGAAATCTTACCCATCTCTGGCTAACCAGCCATCTTCTGGGGCCATACAGGGAGATGTAAAGTTGGTAAGTGAGAGAGAAGCAATGTTCTTTGAAAATGTTACCTTTTTAATTCTTTGAAGATTTATGCCCCATGGCTTCTATGCCCAGCACTTGTCTTGTGGTGTCTTTACCAGCTGGAAGGATTATGATACACAGTAATTTTAAGTATGAGGCACGAATTCTAGTAATGCGCTGTATTTAGGAAGGAACAAGAAAAGCCATAGAAGTAGCAAAGGAAGAAAATATGAGAGGATTGATTATTTCTTTGACATAACTTCTTGTAGATAAACATAAGCATATATAGGTTTTAACAAACTATTAATTAAATTACGTACACATATTAACAGAACAGGAATACACATATATAACAAAAGCAGACCTACAATTACGGGCCATATCCAATGAAACCAAGAAAACCAGTTGGGTAACCCAGGCATTTGTGAAAACTTATTAATAGTATGATGAATGTTGTCTAATTGATTTTGAATGGTTTGAGAAAAATCAGACAAATTTAAACAACACATACCTGGAACATGTTCACATCCCATATGTTATTTTAACAGTAGATAGTCTATAGTAGCATGATACTGGAGTACTGCTATTTACACTTCCCCCAATCCTTGATTGAATTCAGATAATATGGAAGTAGTCAAATTTGTTGTCTTATTGTATGCACAGCTTAACTTAGATATTTCATTTTGCATTCCACTGACAAGTCCAGGAATCAGCAGGATGAATGCAGCTGCAACTGCAACAGAGGTGGGATCTAAAAGCTTCAAGTTGTCATCACAATCAGATGGCAGAGCTCGGAGAAATCTTTCATGACTATTTCCTGGATAATCTACTACAGCAGGAAGGATGCATCCCACGCCACATACACCTTGATAATATGAAGAGAGGGCTTAGGGTATGGACTTGTACCATCTGTCCTGCCCTCAAGGTGGGCTGGGTTATTGTCTGTTTGCTAGGGCTGTTTACAGTGATGTCACGGGTTATGCTGAGATACTCTTCTTTATTTGCAGAACACTCAAATATTCCAGGCCAAGTTGCTCCTGGCCTTTTGAGCTTTAACTGATCTCACTGAGAATGACTCTAGAGATTAATGTTTAACACAGAGTTTTGGTAGGGGGTTTCCTTGCATGTAGTTACATTGCTCTGACTGCAAATATCCTGCCTTGCTTTTTCCAGAGGCCGTCACCTTATTCTGTTTAAGCTCACAGTCCCTGTCTCATTCCCCCATCTACAGATATAGATCCAACCTGCTGCTACAGAAAAGGGGCAACGACCGCTCTGGCTGCTTCATGCTGAGAGGGGGTGCATAAAAGGTGCCGTTAGGTCTCCATCAGTGGTCAGTTGAGAGGGCCTTGGAAGATTGGCACTTCTATTCCGGGTTCCATTTCTATTAATATTTACAGTTTTATGGCTTCTAGGCAAGATAGAACAAATCGTGTTATTAGGTTAAGTAGTAATATCTGGAGTTGGATTTTCCTTTTTGGAGCAACTTGACAAGATTAAGAATGAATGGCTGAATATGAGGACTAAAAACAGTAAAATTTTAATTGAAATAATTGGAGAAAACTAAAACATCTGGAGAATCATAGCTAGATATTTTGGCGAAACTAGAATTCTGGATCTAGTCTATGTTGTAGTCACAAGTATTAGGATTTAGTATAGATAAGGCTGCATTATTGAAACAATACTTTTCTCTAAAATCACCCTCATTTTTATTAGAAGTAACTAGATTAAGAAAATAATTAACACTTGGCTTGACTATTTGCATAAGTGCAGCAAGAAGAGTAATTGATTACATAGGATTTTTTAAATGTGCTTTGCTGGACTTGCCATCAGGTTTTGCCAGCAGTACTTGTAGATTTGGGTGAATTCCTCTCTTTTGGAAGCCCCCAAGACATTTTGAGGTGCCTGCACCTGCCAGGAATTGACCTTCCTTACTCACCTGGTAAGGCTGCTGGGACTCTTGTAAGCAATGTACCAGGCCAATTCTTCCAAGGGGCTTTGTTGGCTCTGTAAAGTCAACCTTAGTTCCTTAAAGCTGTTCATATCTGAGTTTATGCACATGTCTCTCAGGTATGACATTCCAGTCAAAGCCTTGGTAATATAACCGGTATTTTTAATTGGTAATGTTACAAGGAAAGCAGATTATTACTGAGCTTATGCAAATAAACATACTGCCATATAATATAAAAATACTCACTTGAACATTTTTAAATTCTGGAGAGATAAGGTAGAAAGATAAATGTTTCTATTCTGCTTATAAAGATATTTTCATTTATTAAACTGTTGTCAGCTTAAGAGAAAAAGCTTAAAACACTTTATCAGCAACATTTGAAACAAAAAGCCACAAAATCATTTCCCTTAGTTTACTTAATCCTATGTAACCAATACATGTTCTGCTGAAATCTAGTTCTTTGCTAGTTTAGGAGTAATAAAACAGTGACTCTAAATGACAAAAGACTTATAAATGACAATGGTTAAAGACCTGATGAGAGCGTACTATAAGACAGTTGACATAAAGAAATTTGGATATTTTTGCAACAGAAAACATTTAGTAACAAAGTTTAGCATCATTCCCTTTGACAGTGCTTTCCAGGTAATATATATCAGATAAATAAGCCAAATTAGCCATGTATTTTCCCCAATGAGGAGAAAACATTTCTTTGACATGTTCCAGGGGCCCTCTGGAAAATATCAGAGTGAACTAGAGGTAAATTTGGTTCTGGAAGCTGTTAGAATAGTTTTAAGTCACTTGCTTAAATAGAATCATAGGTCACTATGAAACAATACTTAACTATTTAATCAGAATGACAATAAAAGATTTTAAAGGCAAATATAGAAGATTACACAGTTGTTAGCAAAGCTTAGCTTTTTGTCTTTTTAATATTAAGATCTCATTTTCTTAGATACTCAGGAAACTCATTGAGACTTTAAGCATAAAAAACTGTTTTGATCAAACAGTTAGAAAATTCTTTGCAATCTTTCAACATTAATGGTAGACTAATACACCTTTGTACTTTTAACAAACAAAAAATTCTAGTTTTGCTGTGTACTTGATATCAAGACTTATTTGCTTTAATTTCACAGAATGACTATATCAATTTTTCCAGTTTCTACAACATTCTTTTTACATTCAGTGTTCTCCTTCTTTAAATAAACAGCTGTACGTTAGAAGAGTTACTTTCTTTTACCCTCAAGAAAATTAATTTTCATTCCTTATACTTTCTCTTATTAAAACACACATCGTTTCTAGCAAGCAGAGATGTTTTCTTTATTACTTTAAGTGGTTTTATTTAGAACATAAAACCATTAGGAACTTTAATTTTCAGTGAACACTGAGTACTAGGCTATTGTAAACTGTTACACTAGCATTCTTTAAATTGACAAAATTTTTAACACATTTTATAATTTCTGGAACTGTGTGCTTTACAACACAATCTCTCACTAAGCACAAAATATGTCTACTTAACTTAGTGAAACTTTAAGATTTTAGGTTACCACAAAGATTCTCAGGCTGTTTGTGGGTATACACACTGTAACACATAATTATTAAGATGTTTACTTGCTACACTGATTTAGTTTACTCATTCTTAACAACCATGCTCACAAAACTTTTACCAAACATTAGACAAAGTCTAGCCTCTTTTCAAGTACTTTTTTCTTGAAAGATTTAACAGATAACATCAACCTAAATGTGTTTAGGTAAACTTAGGTAGCTGATAACATAAGGACATATCAGTTTCAGTTTAACTTAATTTAGCATTAATGCTTAATATCTTTAATTAGAATTTTCTGGAAGTTTAAGAATACCCAATTTTCACAAGCACTTGTATTTAAATTAACTTTTATTAAAAGCATCTGGAGGTAGAAAAATATTTTTCATTTACACACTTAGACACACAAACATACAGACTGAGATGTAATGACTACAGTTAGCAACACTTTTCATAAAAGAACATATACACAGATAGATAAACTGATACAAATATTTAAGTTACTAATATTCAATTGCCTTATTTCTTTTTAGCTTACTTGTTTAAAAGTATCTCAATTTTCAAGAATACACTCCATGGGTGAGTAGTTTATATAACTGGGTTAAGGTTTAGATGGCCCCAGACTAAAAGGGCCAATAAAGGCTCTGTACTGATGGGGACTGTGTGTGTCTATGGGGCTGGAAATGGAATGCAAGTACAATTCTAGCCCCAGTTATTTAAAGCCAGGCTGTATTGTAGAAGATTAATTTTTTCTGTTTCAGGGAGTCAGTTTCAAAACCTCCCAATTTTTGAAGATAATGATGAACCCAATAAGTAGAATAGATTTCCACCAATATAATTTAGAAAAATAGTTCCATATTGTAGTCTATCAGATTTTTGACTATTCTCTTTCCTTGCATTAAAATAAATTTAGCTGCATAACTTTATAATATTGTATACTTCTCTCAGGGTCCAAGCCTTTCTAATCATAGACTTAGGACTGGTAGCTGACGCTAATTGTCTTTAAGTGGCTAATGGGTACTTAGACACATTTTGTGAGATAAAGAGTGCAGCATTTAGTCAGGAATAAGAGCAATCTCTTGCCTTGCAGTGGTGGACATCACGTTCCCTGAAACTGATGAAGTGTTAAAAGAGAGTTAGGAATGCCACCTGCCTCACTCAGAGGCCAGAGTGGCCTGAAAAGGCAGGCTGGAAGTCAGAGAGACAGAAAGAGAGTCACTCCTCATAGATACCCAGTAGGGCTGTCAGGGTCTGATTCCAGACACGTGGGCCTTTGAAAAGCCACTGAGGTGCAGCCTCAGCCTAGACTCTAGCAGGTGCCCATGGCTTTCCTCAGTCCCTCTCACCCAAGGATATGCCTCTGAAAGGGAATCCTGGCCTCTACTCAGGTGACTTTCCCGGCTCCCAAGGGAGACAGGGGATCCACTGAGGGAGATGCAGGGGAACCTGTAGCTTGAGACTCTGAGAATGGCAGCCGGGCTAGTCCCATTAAATGGCTGACAAGCGCCTGATGTTGTGTGCCATAAACGGCTTCCTTCTATAAGGACAGTGAAAGAAAAGGCAGGCTCGGATGCCAATACTCACCTCTGAAATTATCCTGGACAAGCTCCCAAAAATTATGCTGGGATTCTTGTTTGAGGGATCGAAGAATGAACTTAGCAAACAATCAAGATAGGAGAGCCAGGGCAGAGGCTTTTATTTAGAGATAAAGTGAAAGGGCAGACACAGCTCCAGGCTCACACCAGGAAGGGACAAGAGAGCCCTGTGCACATAATTTTGACAAGTTGTAGGGCTATTTAACATTCCTTGAGGAAGTACCTTCCATTGGAATCTTCCTGAAGGAGCTTGTAAATTTAAGGAGGGTACAATAAAAGCAAACTTTTCCCTATCTCCCACAGCTTAAGGAATTGTAAAAAAAACAATCTTTAAGATCACTGATAGCCATGTCCCAGTCTCTTGGAATCATAGCTGGAGAAGGGAGGTCTTGTTGTAAAGGACCCATAGGTTTAAGGACTGCATTAATTTGTCTTAAGTCATGTAAGAGTCTCCATTTTCCGGACTTATTTTTTATAATGAATACAGGGGAATTCCAAGGGCTTGTGGAAAATTCAAATCTATCTAGCTGAAGATGTTCTTGAACTAATGTCTATAAGGCTGCAAATTTTCCTTTATTGAGGGGCCATTTATCCACCCAAACAGGTACAGGGATAATGTTTCCCTGTCTGTGAGCCTTTTCGAAATCTCTTAATACATTACTCTAGTCAGCTTGTCTGAGGGTTCTTTGTGGCAGCAACCAATAACAATGTTTTATAATATATTTGTGAAGTTGAGAAAAGTCTTTTTTAGAAGTTTTCACACCTGAGGTTTTTTGGAGGACATGGAGTAGTGTTAAGTATTAGTCCTCTGGTTTATCTGCTTTAGTTTCATGTTGGTCCATTATTGTGTCCCTGACGTCTCAACCCTATCCCTACGTACACTTTCCGGGGAGTCTTACCGGATCGATGATCTTCGGAGCTCCTCTGCATTTTCGGGTCCATGTTTGGGCACCACTTGTTGGTCCTTCTCTGCTTCTGACCCTCAGATAAGGGAGGAGACACAATGAGATATCGAAGATCTGAAAGGACCAGCCAGGGGACTCAAGGCTTAACAGCAGAAGAGTGGTGCTGAGAGGGCACCCTTTGTATTTATAGAGCAAATAAATGTTAACAACAATAGAATTCTGTGTGGGGGACTTAATACACAATAATTAACTAACTCAAGACTTAATCCTCAGCAGTCTCCAGTCTCCTGAGGCACGGTGTCTTACATGGTATTGAAACAATAGCAATGGCAATTAGGTCACAGAAACTGTTTTGGTCTTGTTTGTTTTTTTCTTGATCACTTATCGGGAATTACAGGAAAAATAATCATGTCATATATGATTATACATTTGATTTCTATACTTGATTTATATATGAATCCCACAAAATGATGACTCAACACCAAAAAACCAAATATCCCTATTAAAAAATGGGCAAAGAACCTAAATAGACATTTTCCAAAGAAGAAATACAAATGGCCAACAGGCTCATGAAAAAAATGGTCCACATCACTAATCATCAAGGAAATTCAAATCAAAACCACAATGATGTTTCACCTCATTCCAGTCAGTATGGCCACTATTCAAAAGACAGGAAATAACAAGTGATGGCAAGGTTGTGGAGAAAGCAGGACTCTCCCACACTGTTGGGCATATGAATTGGTGCAGCCACTATGTAAAGCAGTAGAGAGTCCTCAAAAATCTAAAAATAGAAATACCATAAATCTCAGTAACTGCACTTCTAGGAATATACCCAAAGAAAACGAAATCTCTGATTTAAAAAGGCATATGCACTCCCATATTTATTGCCACATTATTTACAATAGCCAAGATATGTGGAAGCAGCCAATGTGTCCATCAATAGATGAATAGATAAAAAAAGATGTGGTACATATACACAATGGGATTTTATTCAGCCATAACAAAAAAAGAAATCCTGCCATTTGCTACAGTGTGGATGGACCTAGAGGGTACTATGCTAAGTGAAAAATGCCAGGAAATGCAAATAAATACCACATGATTTCACTTATATGTGGAATCCAAAAACTAAAAAAAGAAAATGAACAAAACAGCAGTAGACTCATAGACAGTGAGAAGTGACTGGTAGTTACCATGGGGAGGGTTTTGGGTTGGATGGGTGAAGTATTTGAAGGGGATAAAGATGCAGAAAATTTCAATCATAAATTAGTCATGGGAATAAAAGTACAGTATAGATAACACAGTCAATAGTTCTGTAACATCTTTCTATGTTGACAGTAACTGCACTAGTTGGGATGAGCATTTAATAATGTATATAACTGCTGAATCATGTTGTATACCTGAAAGCATTATAATATATATCATATAAATGTCAATATAAAATAGATAAAATAACACAGTCATCATTATATTCATGAATAAAATAATTCCTCCTTCTATCACATATATTTAGCCCTATTTTGGAAGTTCTTGCTAAAGATAAAAAAAGATATAACAGATTGCTTACAACATGTCAGCCTGCTCCCCAATGAAACTGGTGAAAGTTACAAAAATGAAAAAAAAACGTTTAAAGTCTCAGAGAATGGTCCTAAGATCAAATAGCAAATGAAGAAATAATTACTCAAAAAATGTATGAAAATTTGGTAATAATGGTGAGAATCTCTGATATTTGAACCAAAAACACTCCATCCTTTTTGCTTCCTAACTTAGTGAAGTGGAGACTCCACTCTAGGCTACTACTGCCCAGAACACTCCAGCTCCTAGTCCAAGGGTTTTCTTCTTATAAGAAGTACTTCAGCATTTTCCATCCTGCCTTCAGCTACCTATTGTTGAGGCTAAATCATGGCCAAGTATGGTCCAGAAATTGAGCATCCGTTATTCAACAGAGTTCCCACTTGTGAAATGGTTACTCCACCTTGTGTATGGCATACTAAGAATATTCCCCAAATTGCCCTTATCCTGCTTCATGAGGCAGTGGCAAGCCGAGAGGATTTTAGGCTCTTTCTCTCTCCACTAGGCATTCTGTTTCTAGAGTGGAGTTGTCACTCTGGGTTAAGTTTGCTATTGTTCTTCCCCTTGCTCCAGTTCAAAGATTTTGCTTGGAAGGGAATGCATGCCCCAAAACAGATAGCTCCTAATCTCTTCTCAAATGAATCAACTTCATTTTCAACAGAGGGTGGAAATTTCAAATCTAAAAGTTCTCAAGACAGTGGAAGCTATAGTGAAATGCAACTGGAGTGAGATTCATGGATTGAATGAAGACCAACTAGTTTGTAGGAGAGACATGGAAATAAAAAAGCTCGGAGATGTCCTGTTACCAGAACAAACATCAAACTTAGACCTCATAAAATGTTATTCCTTCAAAGGAATAACAATTTGGTGGGGCTATATCTTGTAGAGGAATTTTTGTCCCAATCATAATTTAAAACATTAAAGCAATATTCAAGCAATTGGTGGCATTTAAAACCTGGTTGGGGAAGAAAGAAATATAATTCCACATATACTAATATCACCACAGGGTGACTGTGAGCATATCAGCTGAGGATCCTTGAGGAGCAAGACTAGAGTCTTAACACTGTAGGATGGATAGAACTGAGTAAAGCAACAGAGCTAGTCACTAGAAACTAAACAAGTAAATGACAATGACAAGTGGAGATGTGCCCTGGGAGCACAAACCTACATTTCATGGTGCTTGCATGATACCCTCGTAATTAGGTGTTTGGAAAGCTAAGACAGGCAGAATTCCTGGAAAGACTAAGATTCCAGCTGCTTGTGGAAAGCAGGGATCCATACCCAGCTGCTCTGGGACAAAAGAAAGGCAGGCAGTCTGAGAGACTTCCTAACAAAGAAGCCCTTAGCAAGAGGGCTGCTAAAGGGGCAAGGATTGCACAGAGCTCACTGCTCAGGAGAAAAGACAGGTAGACAAAATTGTCCAGGTGCACTCTGCCCAGCAGATTGGGAGCTTTCATAATCTTCAGGTGCTCCAGCTCCACAGCTGCCTACACAACTCCAAGAACCGCTTCTGTGACAGTGAGACTACTGTACCTTTCTCCTGGCCAGCCCCACCGGGCTTGAAAACCAGGAAACCCTACCCTGGCGTTAGGCCAGCCATAGGGAAGATCTGTCTACAACTAAAAATGCAAAGCACAGAGGCTTATACCTGTATACTCAGCCCACTGGTTCAGGCAGTGGAGCCAGGCATAGCAGCCAGGAACCAGGAAACAGCTCTTTATTCCCCAGAAGCACCAATAACACTCCCCTGCAATCCCAGAGATTGCTTCAGGTGCTGAGCAGCTCCAGAGAGTAGAGCATCTGGACAGTAGAGGGCGCCATACACAAATATGAAATGCCAAAGGAACCTGGTCCAGAGTAAAATTATTAATACAACTCCTGAGAAAGATTTAAATGATATTGACCTCATGACTCTCCCTGAAAGGGAGTTCAAAATAAAAATCATTAAAATGCTCATGGAGGTATGGAAAGATATTCAAGTACTCAGGAATGAATTATGGTTGGAGATCCAATCATTGAAGAGCACAATGGATGGTATTAAAAACAGACTGGATACGGTGGAGGAGATGATAAGTGAAATAGAAATGAGAGAAGAGGAACACAAAGAAGCTGAGGCACAGACAAAAAAGAATCTCTAAAAATGAAATAATATTGAGATAACTGTGTGACCAATCCAAACGGAACAATGTTCACATTATAGGCGTACCAGAAGAAGAAGAGAGAGAAAAAGGGATAACAAGTGTCTTTGAGGAGGTGATTGCTGAAAACTTCCCCTGTCTGGGGAAGGAAATCATCTCTCAGGCCATGAAGGTGTGCAGACCTCCCAACACAAGGGACCCAAGGAAGACAACACCAGGATATGTAGTAATTAAAATGACAAAGATCAAGGATAAGGACAGACTATTAAAAGCAGCCAGAGAGAGAAATAATATCACATATAAAGGAAAGCCCAACAGGCTATCAGTCTTCTCAGCAGAAACCTTACAGGCCAGAAGGGATTGGCATGATGTATTTAATGCAGTGAAGCAAAAGGGCCTTGAACCAAGATTACTTTATTTGGCAAGATTATCATTTAAACTTGAAGGAGGGATTAAACAATTCCCTGATAAGCAAAAGCCTAGAGAATTTACCTCCCACAAACCATTTCTACAGTGCATTTTCAAGGGATTGCTATAGATGGAAGTGTTCCTATGGTTAAATAGCTGTCACCAGAGATAAAAAAAAACACAGTAAAGAAAATAGAATAGCTAATTACTAAGGAAATGGAAAATTAAATTAACCATCCCCAAAGTCAATCAAGGGATAGACAAAAGTACAGAATATGATACCTAATATATAAAGAATGATATAGGAAGAAAAAGGAGGAGGAAAAAAATAAAAAAAGAACCTTTAGATTGTGTTTTTAATAGCATATTAAGTGAGTTAAGTTAGAGTCTTAGATAGTAAGGAATCTCAAGCCTGCAATGCCAATAAGTACATACCTTTTCATAATCACCCTAAATGTAAATGGACTGAATGCACAAATCAAAATACATAGAGCCACTGAATGGATAAAAAAACAAGACCCATCTATATGCTGCCTTCAAGAGACTCACTTTAAACCCAAAGACATACACAGACTAAAAGTGAAGGGATGGAAAAAGACATTTCATGCAACCAATAGGGAGAAAAAAGCAGGAGTTGCAGTACTTATATCAGACAAAATAGACTTCAAAACAAGGAAAATCACAAGAGACAAAGAAGGAAATTACATAATGATAAAAGGATCAATCCAACAAGAAGATATAACCATTATAAATATCTATGAACCCAGCACAGGAGCTCTTACATATGTGAAACAAATACTAAAAGAATTAAAGGGGAAAATAGAATGCAATTCTTTCTTTCTAGGAGTCTTCAATACAACACTCACTTTGAAGGACAGATCAACCAGACAGAAAATAAGTAAGGTGACAGAGGCACTGAACAACACATTACAGCAGATGGGTCTAACAGACACCTACAGAACTCTACACCCAAAAGCAACAGAATACACCTTCTTCTCAAGTGCACATGGAACATATTCAAAAATAGATTATACTCTAGGCCACAAAAAAAGCCTTGGCAAATTCCAAAACATTGAAATTGTACCAACCAGCTCCTCAGACAACAAAGGAATGAAAATAGAAATTAATTATGCAAAGAAAATGAAAAATCCCACAAACACATGGAGGCTTAATAACATGCTCCTAAATAGTCAATGGATCAATGACTAAATAAACAGAGATCAAGCAATATATGGAGACCAATGACAACAATAATTCAACACCACAAAATTTGTGGGATGCAGCAAAGGCTGTGCTAAGAGGAAAGTATATTGCAATACAGGCCTACCTCAGGAAAGAAGAACATTCCCATATGAGCAGTCTAAACACACAATTAATGAAACTAGAAAAAGAAGAACAAATGAGACCCAAAGTCAGTAGAAGGAGGGACATAATAAATATAAGAGCTGAAATAAATAAAATTGAGAGGAACAAAACAATAGAAAGGATCAACAAAAGCAAGAGCTGGTTCTTTGAGAAAATAAGCAAAATAGATAAACCCCTAGTCAAACTCATTAAGAGAAAAAGAGCGACTACTCACATACGGACAGCACAGAAATATAAAAAATTATTAGAGAATACTACAAAAAATTATATGCTAACAAACTGGATAACCTAGAAGAAATGGACAATTTTCTAGAAAAATACAACCTTCCAAGGCTGACCCTGAAGAAACAGAAAATCTCAACAGACCAATTACCAGCAACAAAATTGAAATAGTAATTAAAACCCTACCTAAGAACAAAATTCCTGGTCCAGATGGCTTCACCACTGAATTTTACCAAATATTTAGTGAAGACCTAATACCCATCCTCCTTAAAGTTTTCCAAGGAGTAGAAGCAGAGGGAATACTTGGAAACACATTCTATGAGGCCAGCATCTCTCTAATACCAAAACTGGGCAAAGACACCACAAAAAAAGAAAACTACAGACCAATATCCCTGATAAACATAGACGTAAAAATACTCAACAAAATATTAGCAAACTGAATTCAAAAATACATCAGAAAGATCACCCATAGTGATCAAGTAGGATTTATTCCAGGGATGCAAGGATGCTTCAGTATTTGAAAATCCATCAACATCATCCACCACATCAACAAAAAGAAGGACAAAAACCACATGATCATCTCCATAGTTGCTGAAAAAGCATTTGACAAAATTCAACATCCATTCATGATAAAAACTCTCAACAAAATAGGTATAGAGGGCAAGTACCTCAACATGATAAAGGCCATATATGACAAACCCACAGCCAACATTATACTTAACAGTGAGAAGCTGAAAGCTTTTCCTTTAAGATCAGGAACAAGACAAGCATGCCCACTCTCCCCACTTCTATTCAGTATAGTAGTGGTGGTCCTAGCCACAGCAATCAAACACAAAGAAATAAAAGTCATCCAGATTGGCAAGGAAGAAGGTAAACTGTCCGTTTTCAGATGACATAATATTGTACATAAAAAACCCTACAGAATCTACTAGAAAACTCCTAGATCTAATATCTGAATTCAGCAGAGTTGCGGGATACAAAATTAATATGCAGAAATCTGTGGCATTCCTATACACTAACAATGAACTAGCAGAGAGAGAAATCAGGAAAACAATTCCATTCAAAGTTGCATGAGAAAGAATAAAATACCTAGGAATAAACCTAACCAAGGAAGTGAAAGACCTATACTCTGAAAACTACAAGATACTCATGAGAGACATTAAAGATACCAATAAATGGAAACACATCTCATGCACATGGATAGGAAGAATTAATATGGTCAAAATAGCCATCCTCCCTAAAGCAATCTACAGATTCAATGCAATTCCTATCAAAATACCAACTATATTTTTCATCAAACCAGAGAAATCATTCTAAAATTCATATGGAACAACAAAATACCCCAAATAGCCAAAGCAATCCTGGGAAGGAAGAATAAAGCTGGGTGGATTATTCTCACCACCTTCAAGCTATACTACAAAGCCACAGTACTCAAGACAATATGGTACTGGCACAAGAACAGACCCAGAGACCAATGGAACAGACTAGAGAGCCCTGATATTAACCCAACCATATATTGTCAATTAATATATGATAAAGGAGCCATGGACATACAATGGGGAAATGACAGCCTCTTCAACAGCTGGTGTTGTCAAAACTGGACAGCTACATGCAAGAGAATGAAACTGGATTATTGTTTAAAACCATACACAAAAGTAAACTCGAAATGGATCAAGGACCTGAATGTAAGTCATGAAAGCATAAAACTCTTAGAAGACAACATAGGCAAAAATCTCCTGAATATAAGTGTGAGTGACTTCTTCCTGAATGCATCTCCTCGAGCAAGGAAAACAAAAGCAAAAGTGAACTCATGGGACTACATCAAACTAAAATTTTCTGTACAGCAAAGGACACCATTAACATAAAAAAAAGGCATCCTACAGTATGGGAGAATATATTTGTAAATGAACTATCCGACAATGGGTTAACATCCAAAATATATAAAGAACTTACACGTCTCCAACCTCATAAAAATAAGGGTGATTTTAGAGAAAAGTATTGTTTCAGTAATGCAGCCTTATCTATAATGAGTCCTAATACTAGTCATTGGGACATAGACTAGATTCAGAATTTTAGTTTCCTCAAGATATCTGGCTATGATTCTCAATTAGCGTTTTACTATTTCTAATCCTCAGATTCAGCCATGCATTCCTTAATATCCTTGTCAAGTCTGTTCTTCCAGAATGGAAAATCCAACTCCATATGTTGCTACTTAACCTAATAACATGATTTATTCTATCTTGCCTACAAGCCAAGAAACTGCAAATGGTGATAGCAATAGAACCCAGGATGGAAACTCCCATCTTCTGAGGCCCTCCGGACTGACCACTGATGGAGACCTAGCTTCACCCCTTACTGTGCCCCCTCTCAGCATGAAGTAGCCAGAGTGGTAGTCACCCCCTTTCCCTAGCAGCAGCCAGGGTCTCTATCTGTAGAGGGGCGAATGAGACAGGAACCATGGGCTTAGACAGAATAGGGTGAGGGCCTCTGGTAAAAGCAAAGCAGAATATTTGCAGTCAGCACAATGTAACTACATGCAAGGAAACCCCCTACCAAAACTCTGTTTTAAACATTAAGCTCTAAGGTCATTCTTCAGTAAGATCAGTTAATGTTCCCCAGACAAAGAAGAGTAGCACATGTTTTTATTATGTTAATCATTTGTAATCATGTGTAAGATTCACTTTAGCATGCTAAAAGGCTCAGGCCTATGTGCTGTCTTTCCTCTTTCAGATCTTATGGTGTGGTTTTGCAAACTGGGCAACTAATTTAGCATGCAGACCCCACTGTAATCAACACAATAAAAAGCAGATATTCCTTATGTTAAGTAAATTCTAAATATTCAGACACCACTTAGCAAGTCCACACTCCCAAGCTTTTTTTCAATGTTCCCAAATATCCTCAACTGCCTATAAAACCCCTAGACAACGCACCACCTGGGCAGGGCTCTCTTGTCCCCACCTGGCGTGAGCCAGGAGCTCTGTCCTTTCACTTTATCTCTAAATACAAGCCTGTACCTTGCTCTCCTACCTTGGGTGTTTGTGAAGCTCATTCTTCAGCTTCGTGAACAAGAACCCTGGCATCATTACTTTCGTGTACAGAGGCTTTTTAGTTTGATATAGCCCCACTTGTTTATTTTTGGGGTTTTTTTGCCTTTGCTTTTAGTACCAAATCCAAACAATCATTGCCAAGCCCAGTGCTTAGGAACTTACCCTCTATGTTTTCTTGTGGAGTTTTATGATTTCAGATTTTAAATTCAAGTATTTAATCTATCTTGAGTTGTTTTTTGTGTATGATATAAGATAGTGGCCCAGTTCCATTCTTTTGCACATGGTGGTTCAGTTTTCCTAGCACCATTTGTTGAAGAGACTATCATTTCCCCATTGCATATTCTTGGCCCTTTGTCATAAATTGACCATATCTCCATTGTGTTTTTTCTGGGATCTCTGTTCAGACTGGGCTGTTAACAGTCTAGTTCCATGCTGTTTAGAGCAGACACACCTAAAACAAAACAGCATTGCTAGATTAAGCATAAAGGGATTCCATTCTCTTGGCTAAATCATCGCCACAATCTTTATCTGTTCCTTGTTTATAAATGGTGATGTATGCAAATTTACATTCTGCTTTCCACCTTAAGGCTGCTTTTATTTCTTTGTCATTATGCAAAGCATATAGTTGCCTTCATGCATTTCTCAAAACTAGATTCCTTAAAACAATAAAAATTAAGCTTATCAAAAAGTAAAATCAATAAAGAATGCATATGCATATACGTTTGTATGTATATAAAATAATAGTTTATAAGCTGACAACAAAATTCATCTAGGCAATAGCAACCTTTGTATAATATCACTAACATGAATTGAGCATATAATATATGCGAGGCATTATTCTAAGTTCTTTAGATTTGTTATATCATTTAGTCATCACAAGAAAAATGCTGAGCGATAGTTATTACTGTCATCCTCTTCTTATAGAGAAGGAAAATGAGACAAAGAAAGGTGAGTTAACTAAGGCTAACACAGAACCAAGATTTGTACCCAGGCTGTGAGGCTCCAGAGCTTGCAATCTTAATCTTTTCACTTTCTTTCCTCTCAAAGTTTTCTACATTGTTTGAATAATAAATCAAGAACACTTTTGACTTTCTGTGGGAAGCCTGAGATTAAGGATTTAAAAGGCCCAGAAAATAAGCACAAGATAAGGTTAAACATGAAGGAAAGCCCAGAAGCTAGAATCCGTGGAAAAGATGTGTCTAGGGAGAATTTCAGTTGCTGAGTATAGCTAAGTGACTTTAAAAACTGAATTGTTTGATATTCAATTTTAAGTTTTGATGTGTTACACTACAATATAATCTTCCATAGTGAACCCTCCAATCATCAATAAAATTCTGTTGCATACATAGAAATTAAAGGTTAAAAAAATAACAGACTTATTGTAATAAAAGTAAACAGGTACAGAAATATTATCAGACAAAACTAATTCAAGATTAAAATATTAAAATAGAAAAGTACTTAAAGAAGCTATGGTGTAATGGAATATACTATATAAAAGGATATGGCAATTAACCTTTATGTGTATAATAACATAGTTTTGAAATACATAAAACAAAATTAATAAAATTACGAGTTTTGTTAGTATTTCAGTTTCAACATTTTCTTTTTAAAATAATTACAAGGTGTCAGGTTGCTAGTGTGACAATGTTTCAATCTATTTTGTGCTACAAAATGATCATAAATGGTTATTACAAGAGACTGTATGCTGTAGTTTTAAATTATCCCAGGAAATAAAATAAGGGTCTCCAATGAATTAAGAAATTATATGAGAACTCTCATTAGGAAACAAAGGCATGATAGTTGTTTTTTTTTGACTTGCACATACTGGGTTCTGGTTCTCTTCCAGTGCAGGAAGAAGAAAAGATTTCCAAGCAGCTGTTTGATTTGCCAAAAGAGAAGAAAAGCCCTCATGTTTTCACTGACATATTTTCAGATCAGTATTTTGGTTTTCTAGAAAGACTTAGTTTTAAAAATTGGTTCAACTTCCATTCAAGTGGTACTGACTGATGATAAACAAAACAAAGTTGACCAATTTAAATTTCTTAAAGTGTCATCAGAAATGCTATCTGTGAGAGAGACTTTTGTTCTTAAATCAAGAACAAACACAGGTTTTCCACAGTTCTTTTTTCTCAAGGCCTCCTGAAAAGAACACTTTATACAACAGCTACTTATGCATACCTGTGTATAGAAAAGAAGGATCATTATGTTCACATTCAGGAAGCACTTTATGGAAAAGTTGCTTATTTAAAATCCAGCTTAACTTTTTCCCCATTTATTCTGTCTCCATGACTCTTGCTACGCGGAAACCTCTTTTACAAAGTTTTTCATTACAAGTTGTGTACTCAACCATTTGATTTTCCTTGTGTTAGAAGTGTCCAATTAAGGGGTGGTACAGGGAGAGATGCTCTCTAGAAATCAAAGAACATCTCCCCTCACTCACACAAAAAAGAAAGTCAACATTCTGATAAGTTGCATCTGTGGATATTAGTTAACAACTATTTTAACTAAAAACTCCATACACCGTGTGAATTATGCTTAATCAGAACTCAATAGACATCCAAGAACTAACACCAGACTCTCGAAAGTAATCATCCATATTGTTTCTGTATTTTCTCTAAATGTTTTTTAAAAATTACAGTTCTTTATTGAAGCACAATTGATATACAATATTTTTTTCTTTTTTTATTAATTTTTTTTATTTACAATTTATTTTGGTATCATTAGCCTACAATTACATGTGCAATATTATGGTGATTAAACTACCCCCTTGATCAGGTCCCCCTCACCAACCCCATTACAGTCGCTCCTAGGAATTTACCCTAAGAATGCAGCAGCCCAGTTTCAAAAAGACAGATGCACCCCTATGTTTATTGCAGCACTATTTACAATAGCCAAGAAATGGAAGCAACCTAAGTGTTCATCAGTAGATGAATGGATTAAGAAGATGTGATACATATACACAATGGAATATTATTCAGCCATAAGAAGAAAACAAATCCTACCATTTGCAACAACATGGATGGAGCTAGAGTGTATTATGCTCGGTGAAATAAGCCAAGCCGAAAAAGACAAGTATCAAATGATTTCACTCATATGTGGAGTATAAGAACAAAGAAAAAAACTAAAGGAACAAAACAGCAGCAGACTCACAGAACCCAAGAACGGACTAATAGTTACAATATTATATTGGTTTCAGGTGTATGACATAGTGATTCAACAATTACATACACTATGAAATGCTCACCATGATAAGTGTAGTTATCATTGTCAGCATATGGAGATATTGCAATATTATTGACTATATTCCCTATGCTGGACTTTTCATCCCTGTGACATACTAATAAAGTACATATGGATATTTGTGTCATTCTCCTGAAACCCTGAGCAGTCAGTAAAATCTGGAAATTGCCTGATTGGTCATTCAAAAGAAAAAACAACTCTCTATGAGTTAGCTATTCACCTGGCTATACTTGTGAGACAGAGTATTCCTAGGAATTTTTAGGATTCTCATAATTGTGGTTTGGAGGTACAACTGTGTAACATATTTCACAAGACGTTATGTCTGTAGGATATTATTTGTCCATGGAAAAATAAATAGGAAAATGTACATACTTGGATCTAACACAGGAGAAAAAAAAATTTGTTTTTATATACTAATATGCACTTTCTTTCTGTATATTACTAATTAAAGTTCTTCCTATGTTTTGTTTAGGTAGTTCTCTGTGATTATTACTTCCTTCAGCCATAGTTCCAAAGTTGTATGTAGTCAGTATTACTCTGCTTGACTTTTCTTCCCTGAATTCTTCACCTGGCTAACTCTTCTTCATTGTTTAAAATCATACTATTTCCTCATTGATAACTTTTGCTTCTCTCTGGAATAGTATAGTCCACCTGTGACATGCTTTCATAGAACCCTGTATTGTTTACTCATAACATGTATCAGAATAGTAGTAAATTATTCCTGTGCTATAGGTAAGGGAATGTTTCTCGAAGTTGTAAATTCCAGGACTGCAGGAAAGACATATTTTTAACAAGTGTATTGGTATCATTCATCACAGCACTGAAACCAGAGTGCTGTTCAATAGCTCTTTGTTCTATGAATGAATGACAACATGCATGCATGAAAGAATTAAATTACTGAAAGCCAATCAATAGGGTGGTCATCATAGAAGCCTATCATACTGTTTACTTATTTAACCAATGCTAAATGTATTTAATTTCCTTCACAGATGAACATTCAGATCTTGCTTTAAAATAATTCACTGAACCTTGAGTTGAAAAGTAAAACTAATGCATATATTTTTACTTGAATATATGTCTTGCATTCTTACTAGAGCTAATAGTTCCAGGTTAAAAACAATTTTATAAATTACAACAGATATTCCAGTTCAATGAAGTCCTGTTTCTATGGGTAAATTTACTGAAAACACTCCATTAACTTTACAAATTTAAGAGCATTTGGTATGTGTCTTTGTACACAGTGTACTATTGCTTTGTTAACACACACACACAACACAAATATACACACATACATACATACATTCAGATTACCAACTCTCTTAAATCCCATCACAGCTCATTGAAGATAAGAGTAAAAATATTTATTGTTAAAACATAATTTAAATTATATTGAGAAACATATTAAATGAATGTTATGAACATACCAAGCATTTAATAAACTTTTAATTACATTGAATTCTAGACTATCAGGGGAAAAGTTTATCCTGAAAAGGAAAGCATAGATAAAAAAGAACATAGCATACTGATAGGTTGATTATACTAATTTTGTATTGTTCCAAATATTTTTCAGGTTATATATCAGCTGACTAGTACTGCATACTTAGAAGCAAAATTATTTTCCACTAAAGGAACAAAATATTCATTTGAGTTTGCTTTTATTGTACATTTGGAAAATATTAAGGAGTCCTTACTCTCCTTTTCTAAGTCTTCTAGGCCTTATAGACCAGACAGGAATAAAGTTATCATGAAGATACTTTAAAATGTTTGAATTTTCTGAAGTCCTCAGTATTTAATAAGGAATATCACCTTCTGTGAATTCAATAAAATTTTAGTCCATCACAAAGATTTATATGATATTACACATTGAAATCCAGTGTATAAAGTTTCCCATGTGTGCTCAGTTATTAGAATAATATTCTTTGATCAACTTACATATTTTGCCAACAACAGAAAATTCAATATTGCTTGATGCAGAGGCACTGAAACTATTTATGTATCCACTTGCCCAATGCCTTAAACAGGCTAAGTAGAAAAATAGTTTTGGATGTTTATATTTTTTTTCTAGTGCATGATGTAAGTTTCTAATCCACTGATAAGACTTTATCATCTGTAGCCATTTTAATGTAGATTTTCAAAGGAAACAGTCTCTGTGTTGCTACAAACATTGAGCCAAATAATTGTTAAGTTAGCTATGACTGTCAACTTATTTCTCTATCATCAGCCTTCATAAACACATTGCTTTCTGTTATTTATAATAAGAAACTTCTTTAAAAATTGGAATAGTCACAGCTTTCATGAACCCTCCCATACACATTCTTAAACACTTTCCTTATTTAAATTAGGAAACCACACCTATAAATGTTCAGAAATGCAATTTGCTTGCAAGGAAAAATGCACCATTTAATTGCATACATAAATAAGTCTTACTTTGTATACACAAAGTGCTTGATCTGAGATACTATAATGCCTGACATCTGTAGAATTTTGCTTGTGTAACACATATTTTGGCTTATTAGCCAGACTGCTCTTTGTTTACAGTGACTGCATTTGTTGCATAAGCAACTATAAATTTTGCTGTTGAACAACTGTGTTCCAGTGGATTCCAGAGATCATTCTCTGACAATAAGTGTGTGTGTGCATACATACACATATACATATACATGTTCTTGCAAGAACAAAAATCGTAGCTACATGAGTCTGTGGAATTTAATTCTGGTAAGTAGAATGTTTCTGTATATTAAAAAGTAGCCTTCTGAAATAACATATTAGGTATGACAGAAAAAAAGTTAATATAAACTATATTAATATTAGTGTTAATATACTTTTGGCATGTTTCATGTGAATTATTAACATCACAGGAGTTATATTTTTAGTTGTTTTGCATTGAGAATATTGATAGTTTGGGAAAAATAACATAGCGATATTAAAATTGTGAGTAGAAGGTATGGAAATGCCACGCACATTTGCTATCACAAAATTACTTTTTCCTTCCTTAATGCCATGTTGAGTTCAATAAATATATTTATTTAAAAAATTATGAATTGTCATGTTATTAACATCAATTAAGTAACCCACATGACAGGCAGATACAGTAACAATCAATCTAATCAAAGATTTTTTTAGACATGCAATAAGAATGAATTTAAGATTATGTGTCCTGAGTAGTACTCTCCCAATATTGGAGGAGGAAAATTAGAGAAGGATGAAATCACCTTCAACTAAAAATGAAATAAGAAATTTCATATACTCAGCCTGAACTGCATTTGGGAAATTAAATTGCTAACTGATATTTGGAAGTATTTTAATAAAATGGTGACCATTCTTATCCATTTGACAAGCAAACAACCAGAAAAGTAGGAAATACTTTTGCAGGGTAATATCTTAACAGTCACCATTATAACACCTCTTTTGTTATAATGAAGCTATTTCCATGTTGTACCAGGTGGCCCATAATCATAGTTCTTTGTTGATTTGGTGACAGTGACGTCTATTAACCCCCAAATCCTGTATAACAGAGGGTTTCATCCAGTTCCTGCCCATTGATAAATCAAAGTCTGTACAACAGGACATTGCTATTTTTGCATTTATTTTTCATGTTAAAACCATATTTCCCAGAAGTGCAAAGACTTTAAAGTTTTAAGGAATTTGTAGAACAATTTGTTGGTAATTGAGATCTAAAACTCAAGAGGTGCTGGATGGAGAGAACAAAGAATAGGAGGAGATGTGAAAAAGTGTTAAAAGTATTGAATAATGGTTTCATTAACATTCACTGTTTTTTTCCTGAAATGAAAAAGAATATTCCCCTTTGGACATTAATGATAGCTCACCATTTAAAAAGCTTTGTAATGTAACAGTTATTTTTATGTCCCATTTCGTTTGCTAAGATGGGATTCTTTTAGTTTAATTATCAATCTGTCAATATTACTTGTGTATATATGTCACTTCATTGTTTGTAGAAAAAAATACTTAAATGTTGGTTCTCATTATTTTACATGATCAGAACAGTATCACTATTTAACTATTAAATGATTTCCGAGAACTGTCTTCTCAATGTTCAATGACAATGGCTTCATAGTCAAAACTAAAACAAATTTCATCTTTACTTCAATTATGAGAACATTAATGGATAAGGTATGTAGCTCTTTTGAAAGTTAACCAAGCATATGCATCAGAATTTTTCCTTGTCACCACTGTCTTGAGGCCAATGAATTAGGCAGAGTTGATAGAAGAGCCTTTAAATTGGCCAACACCCAAGTGGTATTTTTTATACTTAGGGTTGTTGTCTCACTGCACCACACTCTTTTCCTTCTAGAATTTGAGTTCTATAAGGACATGGTTTTTTTTGTTATATACTGTTAATCCCCAGTGCCTAGAATAGTGCCTGTAACAATATAGGCACTCAATAAATATTTGTCAAATGAATGATGGTTACAACAACATTCTGAGTCCTCAAAAGAATTTATGAATCATATCTAGAAATGAAGTAGATAATTAAAATATCCCCTTACTAAGATATCTTATGATGCAAGTATCTGGTTTAGAGGAAAATAAATCAATGCAATTATCTATATGCTTCCACTAGTGTAGAAAAGAGATACACAAAATGAAATTATAAGGGAATTTGACTAGATTATTCCATTTTTTAGGGGAGATATTAACATCAAAAGTAAAATTTGTCCAAGATCAACCTGCCCCCTTACAATTCAGGTGACTTGCCCAAATTTGACAGTCACCATATTTTAAGTAACTAGATTGCAATTAATTCCTAACAAAACACTAATTAATTGTTATATGTGTGGATGATTAAAGTTCATTTCAAAGGACACAGGGACAAATCATATTAATAAGGCAATAAGCATTTTAAGCAATAAAAAAACATTTTTTCTGTTGGCAAGATAATCTTCGAAGTTGTCTGCAATGATTTAATTTTCTGCACAATAAAGTAGGGATGTTTGCTAGAGGATTTTAGCATTATTTGATTTATAAATTCCTTTTAAATGTTCTACATATTGAAATGAACAAGTTTAATTCTATTAGAAATATTATTAAGCTGTAGATAAATTGTTTCATGACAGGCTGACAAAATGTTTCACCATATTATTCGTGAGAGAAATATCAATATACTAGAAATATTAATCCAAAGCCTAAGGGTATTACAATTTTCTAAGATCATGCCAATAAAGGTGTAAGCTTTCTCATATACAATGTTCACTCAGTATGATATGACACATGATGCAAGTACTTGATTATATAAATCAATAGCCAGGAATTGGTATCAGAACTTCTACAACATCCTGTCAATATTATACTTCTCTCATATACTGGTCACTATCAAGGATACTAGTAAATCCCAAAGCCATAAAGTCTGGTTCTTTGTGTGAATTATTTCTAATATTCCCACTGCTTTTCCTGTAAATTTTGAGTCCGAAATCGTTTCCAGCTTTGATTTACACTTTTGAGAACTGCATAATAGATTCTGATATTTTCCAGCTGAGGTGTGGCCTAGCTCCAACCCCTAGTTTCATCACATTGAGCTCCCTTTGAGAGAATAAAAAGAGTAAAAAACTCAGGTTATTTAAAATGTAAAAAGGTATAAATGAATTCTCACCAGATGTTCTTTATAATTTCTATTTTCATAAAATTATAGTTGATATCATTCTCAGTGCCACAAAATATTTAAAAAATTATTGCTCAGTTCCTTTGGCTGGACACTGTCAGTACATCATCTTTGACACCCTTGTCCTACCACCATTATGTATGTAAAAGAAAGAGGCAGAAGCATTTATGAATTTTTTGAAGCAATTAAGTGAACAATTGTATATATGAAGAATATTACAAAGTGAGCTCAAGAAATAAGTTTGACTTTTCATTAGTTTATATGTCCTTTGGTTGAAATTTTGTGTTACTTAGATCCCCCAAATAGTTAAGTTATAAAGTGACTTAGAGTGTGTTCACTGTATTTTGGTCTACATTAGGTTTCTCTTTCACTTCTATCCTCCACGTCTCTATCCAGCTTTTGAGGTCCACACTGATGTACTATCAATCACAAGTTTATATATGTGTAGCAGTGGCAGTTCCAAGGTTACGTGCTAGATCCCCAAAAAGGACTTCAAAGCATATCTAGTATTAAGCGGTACAAAGTGAATTTTATGCTGGATTCAGCATGAACTTTAGTTGATCCTTATGGAGTTCCTAAACATCTGGAACAAAAAAATAATAATTTTTAGGAAAACAGTTTGAAAAGCTTGAGTTGTGACTTTATTGGCCAACTATGAGCCATTTCTCAATTTCTAATATAACGATAACTATTGATTATTGATATGCCACACTTTACTTATATTGATTCAGTCATTATAACGGCACTGTGATGTGTTTATAATTATTAGTCTTATTTGACAGATGTGGAAATTAATGATCAGTAAGTTTAAGCAACCTTTTTAATATGACAGTGACAGTAAGTAACAGAGTTGAAAAGGAAACCAGTGCTGTTGGACTTAAGATCTCACTTTTTTAACCACTGTGCCATACACCCCCCAGCAGCATACCTAGCCATTCCCAAACTTGTCTATTACAGATATTTTTTATTAAAATATTACTAGATAAGTTGTTTTTTATTGTGCAGATAATAATAGTTAGCTTTAATTTGGAGATGCTCACAAAACCAAGCAGGTTTCTTAGACTTTCTAAAGTATTTTGGAATTTAAGAAATGTTTGGGTTCTAATGCATGCATGTTTGAAAATAAATTATCACTGTAAGTAAGAGAAGGGATTTTGCTGGTGTCATACAAACTGAATTTTTTATTTTATTAGATAAAATAATCTTTAGTTCATTTTTTTCTTTTCATTTCTCCTTTACATAAATTCATGCACAATCATAAATACATAGAACATATTTTTTTTCAACATTAGTATATCCATTTATTATGTATGAAATTTAGCTGAACAGTTTTTTTTATTTTTTAATCTGGTATGATATTAGGACTAAACAGTTCACCTTACTGTTTTTTTTTACAATTTATTTTATTTAGTATCATTAACCTACAATTACATGAGCAATATTGTGATGATTAAACTACCCCCTTCATCATATGTGGAGTATAAGAACAAAGAAAAAAACTGAAGGAACAAAACAGCAGCAGACTCACAGAACCCAAGAACGGACTAATAGTTACCAAAGGGAAAGGGACTGGGGAAGAAGGGCGGGAAGGGAGGGATAAGAGGGTAAAAGGGGCATTACGATTAGCAGACGTAAGGTAGGGGGGCACGGGGGGGACTGTACAGCTCAGTGTAGAACACATTTTTTATTAAGCTTTCCTGTAGATGGAGTCGGGTTTTTCATACAATTCTTTTGCACTTTTCCATACATTTTCTTTTTATTTGAAGGACTTCCTTACAATTTTAACATTAATGTCTCTCATTTTATGTTATTTTATATATCTATACGTTTAAATGTATTATTTGTCAATTCCAAAGTCAATTCACTCAACAAATGTTTAAGGTGTGTCTATCATGCTAAGTACTATGCTAAGTACTACAGGAAATACAAAGATAAATTAGAAATGAATTATATACATCTCAGGAGTTTAATGGCAATAAGAGTACCATATGCAGAAAATGAATATAATATAAGGTAGAATGTGTTAAGTACAAATGGAAGGAAGAGGAAAATGGCTACAGAGGTCTTTGAATAAAAAAATGTTATTCTGGCAATGATCACAGTTCCACATAGCATCATAGGAAGATTCTGAACTCACTTCCTTCCATGGACACACCAAATCTGCAGCTGCATATGGAACAACTTCTGAGAAAAATCCTAAAAACTAGGGGAACAACTCCTTTGCATCAGGCAAATGGGGGAAAAAGACACATCAAAGTGGGTAGGAAAGGCTGAGACACAATCTCAACAGAAAACCTACCCCTGGTGTGGTCACCCCAAATCAGGAGAGATCTCAAAAGCCAGAGTATCTCCCTGAGGAGCAAAGGATTCATACACCAAATTGTCTCCCAACTTTTAAGAGCTGTACCTGAGAAATGAGGCCCCAAAACATCTAGCTTTGAAAAACAATGGGGCTCATCCCTATGAGACCCATGGGACTGTGGTGAACTGAGAAATGGCTCTTAAAGGGCTCATGTACAGACTCAGTCATTCCAGAAGTAAGTTGAAAAGTGCTCAGAATTTATGTGAGTATCATTTGCTAATTTTATTTAAAGTTTCAGACATAAGGGCAGGAGCCTGCTGGGCTACTTTCCAGTGACTGACACTAATGGGCAACATTTTCACACTCTCCCTCTGCTTTACTAAAGCCAGTGGGCACCATCTTATTTTTATTTTCCTGGCAGATGTCATCTGTACATTCTAGTTAGCAGGTGCCATTTGACATACTTTCTCTGCCTTGTTAAAGTCAGCAGGCACCATCTTTTTCTGTTTTTATTTTTCTCTGTTCTAGTCATTCCCGTTTTCCTTTTTTTCCCTGCCGGTGCCAATTTTGCACTCTTCGCCTACCTCAATTCAGCTGGTAGGCACATTCTTTGTGCTCTTTTTCCTTTTTCTTATTTTTCTTTTTTTGGTGGTTGCCATCTTTGCATTCCCACTCTGCCTTGCTCCAATCAGCAAACACCATCTTTGCACTGTCCCTCTGACACACTACAGAGCTCAATGTCTCCAGGAAAAGAGCTTTTACACATGTTTAGTGCCTCAGTTTTAATGTTTGGTGACCCATTTTAGCAGCTGCTGCTCAAAGGATGCCCTCTGATGGCCTGGCTCTGGAGGCCATGGGGGTTTGCGTTCCTGTGTCTCATGGATCATAACAATCAGAGAGATAGTTCTTGGCAGATTACCACTCCCAGGGAACTGAATAAAGAGTTGACTGAAACACATCCCCAGTCTGTTGAAGCTTTTTGAGAAATAGGCCTATTTACTTAACCTGGATATTTGGTCTAAGGGACAGGCTTCTGGTTTGGCCCAGATAAAGGGTCCTGCAGAGGTGCTCTCCGGAATGGAGGCTGGGCAGATACAGCCTTCATACTCTCCACCTGCTTTGCTCCAGCTCACTGGTAAATTTTAGAAAGGAGCTTATACCCTTGTTTGGCTCTGTGATTTTTGTTTTGCTTCCATAGGACACCTCCACATCATCTGGCCCTAATGCCCAGTGGGGCTAATGCTCATGGGTTCCATAAGACAACAACCAATGGAGAAAGAGCTCTTAAACAGCTACCACTCCCTTGACACAGCAAAAGCTAAAGGACCCAGGTGCTCAGCCTTTTATTGAAAGACGTCTATTAGCTTCTCATTATAGCTGCAGACTGAGGGGCAGGAGTTTAATGAAATATACACTTATGAGCTGATTGTAACATTCCTACAGACTTCAGAGGACAAGGGCCATCTTCACACTGTTCTTCTGCCAAGTTCCTGAGTGTCATTATATCTCACAAGGAAGCTCTTATACATGGCTGGTGCCCCAAGTTTTACATGTGATGCTCTTGTTTTTGAGGGATCTGTTAAAAATGAAATAGGCTGTTTGGAAAATAACAAAGGTTTTGAAGACAACCAAGAGCTAAGGCAGGATTGAACCACAAGGTTTATCTCCTACACAAGTCTACTATTTCAAGACAGGAGGAAGTGGCTGTATAACCTAATTCATAGAAACCAACACAGAGAGTCAAGCAAAATAAATAAAGAGAGGACTATATTCCAACTGAAAGAATAAGACAAAAGCCTCAGAAAAAAAACCTTAGTGAAATGGAGATAAGTAATTTACCTCATAAATAGTGCAAAATAATAGTCATAAAGATGCCCAACAAACTCAGAAGAAGAATGGATACAAACAATGAGAATTTTGACAAGGAGACAGAAAATACAAGAAAGTGACACATAGAGGTAACAAAGCTGAAGAATGTAATAACTCAACTAAAAAAGACTCTAGAGGGGTTCAACAGCAGACTAGCTGAAGCAGAAGAAAGAATCAATAACTCAAAGACAGAGGAGTGAAACTCACCCAACAAGAGCAACAAAATGAAAGGAAGAAAAAACTGAGTATAGCTAATGGGATTTAAAACAAGCTAACTAACATTGGCGTTCTATGGGTCCCAGAAGGAGAAAAGATAGAGAAATACACAGAAAACTTATTTGAAAAATGGCTGAAACTTCCAGGTGGGTTCATCTTTGCATTTTCCTTTTACCTTGCTCCAGCTTGCTGGTATCCTCCCAAAAGGAGGTTATGATCTTGTCTAGCATCCTGATTTTCGTGGCTTCTGCCAGGCAACACCTCTGTATCACCTGGTTCTAGTGGCCAGTGGAGTCTATGCTCTCAGATCCCACTGGACTATAACCAATTGGGAAATAGAAATAATTTTTAAAACCATAACTCTTCCAGGACACAGTAAGAGGCCACAAACCCAGGCACTCAGTCTTTCTGTGAAAGAGGCCAATTAGCTTATCATCATAACTGTAGCCTGAGGGTCAAACTTTTAATCAAACACACATCCAACGACTGACTATAAATATTTCTAGAGACCTTGGAGGGAATGTAGGATCTTCATGCTCTTCTACTGTGATCCAGATAACTATCATCTCTAATAGGGGAATACATACATGTCTGGTGTCCCAGGTTTTACATCTAGTGTCTCATTTTTTGCAGTGGTTGCTCAGGGCTTTCCCTTGGTCAGCTGGCTCTGATGGTCAGTGAGGCATATGCTTCTGGGTCCCATGAGACTGTAGCAATCAGAGAGACAGCTCTTATCAGGCTACCAACCCCAAGGCACGGCACAGAAAGCAGACTGAAATTCCCCCAATCTTTCTGTGAAAGAGACCTTATTTGCTTGTCCTGGAGTTTGGCCTGAGTGACAGGCCAAACTGTGGTCTGGTATGCAATTAGGGGCTACAGAAGTCCTCTCAGGATTGTAATCCAGGAGACTCAATCTTTAAATTTCCTCTTTGTCTCACTACAGCTAACTGGCATCTCACAGAAAGAAGCTTATACAGTGAACTGAAGCTCCAATTATTGTGACTGCTGGTCAGAGGACACCTCCAAATCTCTAGGTTCTTGTCGTCAGTGGAGCTTATGCTTGTAGTCTTACAAGTCTATTAGGTTTGTATTCTTCAAAAGCTGTTGGCTGAAGGTCTGGCCTCCAATCACGCTGAATCTAGGTTCTGACTTAGAGTCTACCCTTTGGGACATTGACAGATCTTGGCACATCTTCAAATACTAGAAGCAATTAGAAATAAAGTAGACTGCTTAAATACTTAACAAGAGTTAATTTCTTTATATAATGTAGGAAATAAGTGCCCAATTTCATTCTTTTCCATGGGATATCCAGTTTCTCAACACCATTTATTGAAGATACTGTTCTTTCCTCATTGAGTGGTCTTGGCACCGTTGTGGAAGATCATTGACTACATATGTAAGGGTTTAATTCTGGGGTCTTCACTCTCTTCCTTTGACTTTATATGTCTGTCTTTTTGCCAATATCAAATTGTTGTGATTACTGTAGCTTTGTTTTGAAATGAGCAAGTGTGAGACCTGCAACTTTGTCCTTTTCCAAAATTGTTTTGGCATTTTCCATTTCTTGTGATTCCATATGAATTTTAAAATGGATATTTTTCTATCTCTGAAAAGATATCATTGGGCTTTTCATAGGGATTTCATTGAATCCATATATCACTTTGGGTGTATGAACATTTCACCAAAGATAATATACAAATGGCCAACAGGCATATGGAAAGGTACTCAGCATCACTAATGGCTAGGGCAATGAAAATAAAAAAATGCAATGAGGTATCACCTCACACCTATTAGGATAGCTACTATAAAAAAAAAAAAAAACAGAAAATAACTGTTGACAAGACTGTGGGCCAGTTGGGTTGAAGCAGCTTAAGTGTCCATCAGTGAATGAAAGGATAAACTAAATGTGATATGTACATATAATGGAATATTATTCATCCTTAAAATGAAGGAAATTCTGTCATTTGCTAAAACATGGATGAATCTTAAGGACATCATGGTAAGTGATATGTCAGTCACAAACTGACAAATACTGTATTATTCTGCTTATATGAACTATCTGGAGTAGTGAAATTCCTAGAACCATAAAGTAAAATGGTAGTTTTCAGGGATTAGGGTTAGGGGGAAATTAGGAGACATTGTTTAATGAAGGTAGGGTTCAGTTTTGGAAGATGAAAATGTTCTGGAGATGGTTGAATAATGTGAATATATCTAATGTTACTGAAGAGTACACTTGAAGTACTTAAGATGAGAAAATTTTGTATTTTTCCCACAATTTCATAAATAATAGATATAAAAAATATGTTTTCATATAAAGTTAAATTACATTACACATTGATAGCAGAGAGATAGGTGAAAAACTCCCAAATATTTGAAAATTAATCTACACAGCAAAGTAATCAAGGGTTAGGAAGACTCAGCAAATTTAAAAATATTTTGAAGATCAATAAAAACAAAGAAATAACTTATCCAAATTTGTAAAATGCAGCAAGAACAGTTTTAGAGGGAAATTTATAGCATTAAATTCATATATTAGAAAGGAAGTAGGCATAAAAGTCAGTAATATAAGCTTCTACCTTGTGAGATTGTAGAATGAAGAGCATATAGGCTTAAAGCACACAGAAGAAAATAAGTAATTAAACTTAAGCAGGCCATATCCAACTCTCCTAGTGCAACAACTGGACTGCAGTCAGGACGGGTGAGCACCCCAGGCTAATCTCATGCTGCATAACAAGCATGTCAGAACCATGCTGACTGAGCATCCCAAGCCACATTTGCACCACAACCCCACTGGGTGAACACAGCATGCCCTGCCCTCCCCATGTAGCAAGTATACAACAGGCAGGCTGGGCAAGTGCCCTGCACCTGCCCAACCTGAACTGTAGCTGTAGCCCTGACAAAGGACTACATAATTCATATGACAGGTGCCCTTTGAATGCCTGGCTTTGGATGCCAGGGGACACTGTTCTTCTGGACCCCACAGATAGTCTATATAATACCACTCCTTAAAGACTAGAAGAGGTAGCTTTCTGACCTAATATGTATACACAAACACAGAGAGTCAAGCAAATTGAGGAGACAGAGTAAGATGTTACCAGTCAAAGAACAAGACAAATTCCCAGAAAAATAAACCAATGAAATGGATATATGCAACCTACCCAACAAAGGGTTCAAAGTAATGGTTATAAAGATACTCCTAAAACATGGGAGAAGAATGGATGAACACAGTAAGAATTTCAACAAAGACCTAGAAAATATAAGAAAGAAATAGAAATATTAAGAAATACAGAAATATATGCCAAAGAGAAATTATAACTGGACTGAAAAATACACTAGAATGGCTCAACAGAATAAAGGATGAAATAGAAGAACAAATCAGCAGCTGAAAGACAAAACAATGGATTGTACCCATACAGAGCAACAAAATGAAAAAAAAGGCCTTAAAAAAGTGAACACATCTTATGGGAGCTTTGGGAAAAGATCAAGCAGAATAACATTCTAATTATACGGATCCCACAAAGAGAAGAGAGAGAGAAAGTACCAGAAAACTAATTCAAAGAAATAACGGCTGAAAAATGCCATAAACTGGAAAAGGAAATAGACATCCAGGTACAGGAAGTCCAGGGAGTTCCAAATAAAGTGAATGGGAAGACAAATGCACCAAGGCACATTATAATTAAAATGGTAAAATTTAGGGATAAAGAGATAATCTTAAAAGCAGCTACACAAAAACAATTTACTACATACAAGGGAAACCACATAAGACTAAAGCAGATTTTTTCAGCAGAAATCTTACAGGACAAAAGGTAGTCGCATGACATATTCAAAATACTGAAAGGAAAAATAATTTCCAACCATGAATTCTCTAATTGGCAACATTATCATTCAAAATTTAAGAAGAGATTAAGAAATTTCTTGATAAGCAAAAGCTGAGAGTTCATTACCACTAAATTGACCTTACTAGAAGTTAATTAAAGTATTTCTCTAAACTAAAAAGAAAAGATACTAATTAATAATAATAAAACACATGAAAGTAATCTTACTGAAAAAGGAAAATATGTAGTAAAGTTAGTGGATCAGTCATTGATAGAGCAAGTATGAAGGTCAAAATACAAAGGTAGTAAAGTCAGAAATTTAACAAGGAAATATCATCTTTAAATAACACATTTGACTAGATAGACGTAATAGATATATACAGAATATTCGTTCCTAAGAAGCGGAATACACATTCTTTTCAAGTTTACATGGAACATTCTATAGGATACATCACATGTTGGGCCACAAAACAAGTGTGAAGAAATTTTAAAATATTGAAATCATATCAAGCATCTTTTCTGACCACAGTGGTATGAAAACTAGAAATCAGTTACAATTACAAAATGGGAAAAACCAAGAAAACAGAGATTAAACAGCATGCTACTAAATAACAAATGTATCATCAAAGAAATAAAAAAATTACTTAGATAAAAATTAAAACAGAAATATTACATACCAAAATCTATGGGATACAGCAAAACCAGTTCTAAGAGGGATGTTCAAAACAATACAGGCTCACCTCAAGAAGCAAGAAAAATATCAATCTAACTTTACACCTAAAAGAATAGAAAAAGAAAAAAAAGTGAAGTGCAAGTTAATAAAAGGAAGGAAATAAAGATTAGACCAGAAATAAATGAAAGAGACTTAAAAGACAACAGAAAATATCAATGAAGCTAAGATATGGTTCTTTGAAAAGATAAACAAAATTGAGAAACCTTTAGCTAGATTCACCAAGAAAAAAAGATATCTCAAATACATAAAATCCAAAATAAAGGAGATGTTAAAACTGATACCACAGAAATGCAAAGGTTCATAAGAAGCAATAACAAGCTGTGAAAAGACAGTGGACTGTGTGGCAAGGGGAAATTCTCTTCCCATGTGCACATGAAGGAAGCCACTACAGAAAATACAATTAACCCTGAAAATGACCTGAACACTGCATCAATACCTGGCAAAAAAGAGAAGACCACATTGAAAAGGGTGAAGTGGCAGAGCCATGATCAACTGGGACCCAAACCCTTTCCCCATCCCAGCCCAAACATGAAATGGGGAGGGGATAAGCACTCAGGAATCCTGCACACCTTACTTTGCCCACAGTGAATCCCAATAGAAGTGCCTCATATCACACAAAGGGCACAAAGGTGAGCACTCAGCCTCTGCTGACAGAGATCAGCCACTTCCAGCAGATAAGCAGAAAGGCAGGCCCCACATGCAGCCCAGCAACTTCAAATACAGCCCTGCTGCAAAAGAGAACCAAGAACTGGTGAGCAAAGAGTCTTGAATTTCTTGGCACCAAAGGACACATACTTCAAAAAGCCAATTCTTTATAGACCAGAAAGCATAGCTGATCTATCTAATACAAAAGAAGAACACAGAAGCAGACAAAATCAGTAAGTAGAGAGATATGTTCCAAACAATAACAAGAGAAGGCACCAGAAAAAGGGCTAAATGAAATGGAGATTAGCAATCATCTTGATAAAGAATTCAGAGGGACAGTCATAAAGATGTTCACTGAACTGGGGAAAATAATTGATTATCTCAGTGAGAACTTAAACAAAGAGATAGAAAATATGAAAAAAGCTACTCAGAGCTGAAGTATACAGTGACTGAAATGAAATATGCAATAGAGGGAATGAATAATAGGCTGATGGAATTAGAGGAAAGAATAGATGTGATGGAAGATAGAGAACAACAAAATAACCAAGGTGAGGAAGAGAGAAAAAATTATTTCTAAAACTGAAAGGATGTTAAGAGAGCTGTGTGGCAAGTTCAAATGAAATAATTTTGCATAATATGGGGTGCCAGAATGAGAAGTGAGAGAATAAGGAGTAGAAAGTCTCTCTGAGGAAATAATTACTGTAAATCTCCCAATCTGGGAAAGGAAATAGACATCTAGGTCCTGGAAGTGCAGAGAGACCCTAACAAGATGAACCCCAGGAAGATTCCACCAAGACATATGGTAATTAAAGCAGCAAAGATTAAAGATAAGAGAGAATTGTAAAAGCAGAAACAGAGAGGCAGACAGTTACCTATAAGGGAAACTCTACAAGACTATCAGCAGATTTCTCTGCAGAAACTTTACATGCCAGAAGGAAGTGGCATGAAATATTTCACATATTGAAAAGGAAAAACCTATAACTAAGAATCTTCTGTCTAGCAAGGTTATCATTCAAAATTGAAGGAAAGATTAAACATCTCACAGATAAACGATGTTAAAAATAATTCACCACCACTAAACTAGCCTTTTAAGGTATGTAAAAGGAATGTGTATAGATAGAAATGATCTTATGTCTAAATAATTTTTATCAGTTAAAATAAACCTACAATAAAGGTAGTAAGCCAATTACTAAGCAAGAATGAAGTTTTAAGAAAGCAAAACTAGTAAAATCAAATGTACACAAAATTAATCAAAGGAAATATAAGATATAGGTTATGATATACATAAAGTGTGGAAGAGGAAAAAGAGCAAAAATGTAGTACTTTTAGGTTAGATAAAGCAACTATGAGCTTAATACAGATTGTTTAGTATTCACATATTTAGGAAACTATATGTGAACCTCATGATAATCTCAAACCTAAAGTCTAAAATAGAAACAGACAAAATTAAAAAAGAAATCAAAGCATAACATTAAAGAAAATCATCAAGTAACAAGAGTATAGAGATGAAGAAAAGAAAAGAGCAGAAATACAAAAATAACCAGGAACAGGAACAATAATAAAATGGCAATAAGTACATACCTATCAATAATTACCTTAAATGTAAATAGACTAAATGTACCAATCAAAAGACATGGAGTGGCAGAATGGATAACAGGACCCATCTATATGCCCCCTACAGGAAACTGATTTCAGACCTGAACACATACATACACTGAATTGAAGGGATGGAAAAAGATATTTCATGCAAAGAAAAGGTAGAAAAAAGCAGGAGTAGAAGTATTTATATGAGAAAAAAAAGACTTTGGAAAAATGAAAATAACAGGAAACAAAGAAGGACATTACATGATGATACAAGGATCAGTCCAATAAGAGGATATAACACTTGTAAATATCTTTGCACCCAACATAGAAGAACCTAAGTTTATAAAACAAATGCTAACAGTCCTAAATGGGGACATAGACAGCAACATAATCATATTAGGGTATTTTAACACCCATCTTACATCAATGGATAGATCATCCAGAAAAATATAAAAGAATAGGTGTTACACTACACATTAGGCAAGATGTACTTAACAGACTTATAAGAACATTCCACCTAAAAGCAGCAGTATACAAATTTTCCTCAAGTGTACATGGAACATTATCCAGAATATATCACATATTAGGAAACAAAAAGAGTCTCAATCAATTCAAAATCTTTGAAATTGTATCAAGCATCATTTCAGATCATAATGTTATGAAATCAGAAATCAATTACATGAAGAAAACACAAAAAATAAACACATGGATGATAAACAATATGATTTTAAATAACCAATAGCTTAATGAAAAATAAAAGAGGAAATCAAACAATACATGGAGAAAAATGAAAACAGAAACACAGCAACTCAAAATATGTGGAATGTGGCAAAAGCTCTTCTAAGAGGGAAGTAAATTGCAATACAGGTCTACCTCAAGAAACAAGAACAATCCCAAATAAATCTAAACTAGAGGAACAACAAAAAGATGAACAACTGAAACCCAATGTTAGTAGAAGGACAGATATAATAAAGGTCATAACAGAAATAAATAAAACAGAGTAAAAGAAAACAGTAGGAAAAATCAATAAAATCCAGATATGGTTCTTCAAGAAGATAAACAAAGTAGACAAACCCCTAGCAAGACTTATCAAGAAAAAAATAGAAAGGACACACATAAACAAAATCAGAAAACAAATAAAAAATGGAATAGTTAAAACTGACACCACAAATATGAAGAATCATTAGAAATGACTGAAATCTCTGAAATCTATGAAAAGTAATATGCCAACAAATTGGACAACCTAGAAGAAATAGACAAATTCCTAGAAAACTACAGCCTTCCAAGACTGAACCAGTAAGAAACAGAAAATTTGAACGGACTGATTACCAGAAACAGAACTGAATTGGTAATCCAAAACTTGAAACAAACGGAATACAACAACTAGATGATTTCACAGATTAATTCTACTGAACACTTAAAGAAGAGCTGATAGCCCTCCTTCTTAAAGTATTCCAAAAAATAAAAGAGCAGGAAGTATTTCCAAACTCATTCTATGAGGTCAACATCACTCTAATACCAAACCAAAGACACTACAAAGAAAAAAGAAAATTACAGACCAAAATCCTTGAGTAATATGCAATAAAAAATCCTCCATAAAATATTAGCAAACCAAGTTAAAATATGCATCAAAAAGGTCATCCATTATGACTAGGTAGGGTTTATTCCATGGATGCAAGGATGTTATAATATTTACAAATTAATGTGTTACACCACATAAACAAAAGAAAGGCTAAAAACCATATGATCATCTCAATAGATGCTGAAAAAGCATTTGACAAAATTTAACATCCATTCATCATAAAAATTCAAAACAAAATAGGTATACAAAACATGACTCTATATAATACATGCTATATATGACAAATACACAGATAAAATCACACTTAATAATGAAAAGCTGGAAGCTTTTCCTCTGAGATCAGGAAAAATACAAAGATCACTCCTCTCAACACTTTTATTCAAAGTAGTACTGGAAGTACCATCCATGGCATTCAGACAAGAAAATGAAGTAAAAGGCATACAAATTGGTAAGGAAAATGTAAAACTGTCACTATTTACAGATCACATGATACTATATAGAAAACCTAAAGACTCCACCAAAAAATATTGGAAGTAATTGAATTCAGCAAAGTTGCAGGATACAAAATCAGTATATAGATATTGGTTGTGTTCCTATATACTTACAATGAATTAGCAGAAAGAGAAATCAGGAAAATAATTCCACTTGTAATTGCACCTCGAAAAGAATGAAATACTTAGGAATAAACCTAACCAAAGAGGTGAAAGACCTCTACGCTGAAAACTGTAAGACACTGATGAAATAAATTGAAGAAGACACAAATAAATGGAAATCTATCCCATGTTCATGGATGGAAGCATTAATATTGTCACAATGGCCGTTCTGTCCTAAGCAATTTATAAATTCAATGCAATCCCTATAAAAATAACAATGGCATTTTCCACTAAACTAGAGCAAATAATACTAAACTTTATATGAAACCACAAAAGTTGCTTAATAGCCAAAGCTATCTTGAGAAAGATGAACAAAGTTGGGGTATCATGCTCCCTGACTTCAAGCTACAGTAATCAAAACAGTATGGTACTGGCACAAGAACAGACCCATACAATAGAACAGCATAGAGATCCCAGAAATAAACCACTCATATATGGTCAATTAACACATGATAATGGAGCCATGAATATATACTGGGGAAAAGACAGTGTCTTCAATAAATGGTGTTGGGAAAACTGAACTGCTACATGCAGGAGAATGAAACTGGATTACTGACTAACTCCATGCACAAAAGTAAGTCAAAAAGGGTTAAAGACCTAAATGTAAGACTTGAAACTGTAAAATTCTTAGAAGTATTAATAAATAGGCAAAAATCTCTTGAACATAAGCATAAGTAACATTTTTCTGTACATGTCTCCCTGAGAAAATAAAACAAAAGAAAAAATAAACATGTTGGACTACATCATACTAACAAGCTTCTGTACAGCAAAGGAAAACATCAATAAAAAAGAAAGGCAACCTATGTTATGGAAGAATATATTCATAAATGATTTATCTGATAAGAGGTTAATATGAAAATACATAAAGAACTGATAAGACTCAAAATGCCCCCAAAAAGTAACCTGATATAGAAATGGAAAGAGAACCTGATTAGACATTTTTACAAAAAAGACATACAGATCACCAACCATATGAAAAGATGCTCCACATCACTAATCATCAGGGAAATGCAAGTCAAAACCACAGTGAGATATCACCTCACACCAGGGACAGTGTCCCCTACCCAAAACACAAGAAATAACAAGTTTTGACAAGGATGCGCAGAAAAGGGAACCCTCCTACACAGTTGGTGGGAATGCAGACTGGTCCAGCCACTATGGACAATAGTATGGAGGTCCCTGAAAAAACTAAAAATAGAAATACTGTGCTGCACAATAATTCCACTTCTGGGAATTTACCCAAAGAAAACAAAATCTCTGATTTAAAATGACATATGCACCCCTGTGTGTATTGCTGCATTATTACAATAGCTAAGATATGGAAAAAATTGAGGTAGCCATCAATAGATGGATGGATAAAGAAGATGTGTCATGTATACACACTAAATATTATTCAGTCATAAAAAGAAAGAAATCCTGCCATTTTGACAACACGGTTGGACTTTAGAGGGTATTTTACTAAGTGAAATAAGCCAGGTGAAGAAAGACGAATACAATATGATTTCACTTATATGTGGAATCTAAAAACAAAATAAACAAAATATCAGCAGACCCATAGACACTGAGAAGTGACTGGTACTTATCATGGAAGAGGTTGGGGTGGATGGGTGAAGTAGATAAAGGGGATAAATAGTCACAAATCTCAGTCATAATAAATTAGTCATGAGGATGAAATTACAATGTAGAGAATATAGTCAGTAGTTCTGTAACATATTTCTATGTTAACAGTAATTACACTAGTTGTGATGAGGATTTAATAGTATATGTAACTTTTGAATCACTATATTTTATATTTTAAAGTATACTACTCTGACAATTATCTGCCAAAAAATTGGAAAACCTAGAAGATATGGATAAAGTTCTAGAAATATATAATCTGCCAAGGCCGAATCAGGAAAAAGTATAAAGCCTGAACAGACCTATTAGTAGTAAGAAGATAGAATCAGTTATCAAAAACTTCCCCCCAACAAACAAAAGTCTGAGACCAGACAGCTTCACTGATAAATTCTTGCAAACATTCAAAGAATGTTTAATACCTGTCCTACCAAACTCTTCTAAAAATCTGAGGAGGAGGGATAACACTTTACATGTCCAACATACCGTGATGTCAATACCAGACAAAGAAACCACAGAAAAGGAAAATTACAGGCCAATATTACTGATGGATATAGATGCAAACATTCTGAACAAAATATTACCAAAGTGAATTCAACAATACATTAAAAGGATCATACACCATGATCAAGTGGGATTTATTCCAGGGGTTTATGATTGGTTCAACATCCACAAAACAATCAATATGATATACTACGTTAACAAAATGAATGATAAAAGTTGCATGATCATCTCAATAGCTTCAGAAAAAGCACATGATAAAATTCAATATGAATTTATAATAAAAACTCTCAACAAGATAGCTATAAAGGGAATGTGCCTTAGTGTAATAAAGCAATATATGACAGACCCATAACTAATATCATATTCAATTGTGAAAGGTGAAAGATTTTCCTTTAAGATGAGAAACACAAGGATACCCATTCTTGCTACTTGTATTCAATATATTATAAGTCCTACTCACAGTAACTATATTATAGCATATGCCAAAATTAATTCAAAGTGGATTAAATACTTGAATGCAAGATCTGAAACCATAAAATTCCTAGAAGAAAACAGGCACTAAGCTTCTTTAGTGATTTTTTTTTTTTTTGTGGATTACACAGCAAGGGCAAGGGAAACAAAAGTAAAAATAAACAAATGGGACTAAATCATACTAAAAAGCTTTGCACAGTGAAGGTAACTATCATCAAAACAAAAAGGCAATCTCCTGAAAGGGAAAAGATATTTGCAAATCATACATCCAATAATGGGTAATATCCAAAAAATAGAAGGAGCTCATACAACTGAACAAAAAACAAACAAACAGCCTGATTAAAAATGGGCAGAGGATCTGAATAGACATTTTTTTCCGCAGAAGACATACTGATGGCCAATAGGCACAAGACAATATGCTCAACATCACTAATCATGGAAATGCAAATCAAAGCCACAATGAAATATCACCTCACATCTGTTAAATGGCTATTATCAAAAAGATAAGAAATAACATGTGTTGGAGAGGATGTGGAGAATGGAGAATCCTCATACGCTGCTGGGATTGTAAATTAGTGTAGCCACCAAGGAAAACAGTTTTGAGATGCCTTAAACAATCAAGAATAGAACTATCATATGATCCAACTATTTCACTACTGGGTATTTATCTGAAGAATACAAAAGCAGTAATTTGAAAAGATATAAGGAACCCTATGTTCATTGCAACACTATTTAAATAGCCAAGATATGGAACGACCTAAATGTCCATTGATGAATGAATGGATAAATAAATTTGGGGGTGTATATACAATGGAATGCTACTCATCCATAAAAAAGAATGAAATCTTGACATCTGCAATGACATGGATGGACCTTAAGTGTATTATGCTACATGAAATAAGTCAGAAGGAGAAAGACAAATATTGTACGATTTCACTTATTTGTAGAATCTAAATAAGGTAAACAAATAAAATGAAACAAAAATGAACTCATAGAAACAGTGAAAAGATTGGTGGTTACTAGAAGGTAAGGTGGTTGCTGGGTGGATGGAATGGGTGAAGGGGGTCAGCTGTAGGGTGATATATAGTAACTATACAATTGGGGGTGAATATTTTGTACTGTATGTAGATGTCAAATTATAATGTATACCTGAAAGTTATATAATGAAAAAGAGGAGGACTCAATGAAATTGAAAGTGGAGAAACAATAGAAAAAAATCAATGCCACTAAAATATTGTTCTTTGAATGGATTAATAAAATTGATAAATCTCTTGCCATACTATCCAAGACAAAGATAGAAAATACAAATACAATTATCAGCAATGACAGAGAGGTCATTGTTACTGAGGCCATGGACATCAAAATTATGATAAGGGAATAGTACAAGCAATTCTATATCCACAAATATGATAACTTAGTTCACTGATTAAAATTGACAAATTCCTAGAAAGATATGAACAGCTAAAACTCATACAAGGACAGATAATGTGGATAACATTATATTTATTAATGATATTTCATCAACAATTTCCAAGAAAAGAAAGTATCATACCAGATAGTTTCACTGGTGAGTTCCACCAAACATTTAAGGAAGTAATTATAACAACATTCTACAATTTGTTCCAGAGAATAAAAGCTGAGGGAGCATTTCTTAACTTAGACTATGAAACCTGCATTACTTTAATATAAAAATCAGATAAGATATTACATGAAAAGTACACACCAATATCTCTCATAAAAATTGATATAAAAAGTCCTCAACCAAATATTAGCAAATTGAGTCCCATAATACATAAAATGTATTATACACCATGAGCAAGTAATAATTATTTTCAGGTACAAGAGAGTTTTAATATTAGAAAATCAATTGTAAAATCCACCAAATCAACAAAGAAAATTATTCAATCATGTAGTTGCAGAAAAACAACTTGACAAATCTAACCCCTAGTCATGATGAATACTATCAGCAAACTAGGAATAGAGGAGATCTTATTAAACTTGGTAAAGAACATTTACAAAAAACCTACAGCTTACATCACACCTAATGGTGAAAAACTTCATGCTTTCAATAAAATCAGGAACAAGGCAAGGGTATCATTTCTCATCAGTTCACATACAACTGATTCCACATCAGGAATGTGACCTTCCCTCTTCAAAAATGCTGCTGTGCCAAGCAGAGGGTGGGGCAAAGGACAGCAAAACTGCCACAAATCTTTCCTACCATTTTAAGTTGCCTTTTCATTGATTGAGTGCTTACTTTGAAACATTTGTCAGATTTCCAGAGTTTTGACAGTTTCCGTTGTTGTTGTTGTTGTTGTTGTTTATGTTTCTTGGAGAACAAAAGTTTGGAGCTTCCTATTCTCTTATTTTCCTGATGTCACTCTTACTAGTTCTATTTAAATGTTTTATTTTGTCAGAAAGTCGCATTTTTGGATTAGCACATGGATCTTGGTATACTTTTCTGAAATGGATTTTCAGTTTCAGAGATTTTTTGGTGTTATTTTGGACTTCTTGATTTATCTGGTACTTCTGGGGCTCCAAATGATCTATGCTAGTGCTGTGCTTTGTGATGGCTTCCCAAGGTGGGACAACTTGATGTCCATTGGTAACAGTAGTCTCAGTTCCAGGGAAACAAATAGACATCCCATGTCAGGCTGATTGCGGCTGGTTCACCCTTGCCAGTGCAATTCAGGTAACTTAGTATCTGTCAGTCAAAAAGGAGAATCTAAGGCCTAGCTGAGAGGGACAATACCACCTATGGATATTTACTGTTAGTGAGGCTCCCTATTGACCCCTTTCTCTGGTTTTGCCACTCTTGCCTAATGTTGTGACAGACTTAACATGTGAAAGAGGAATGAGCCTACCAGAACCAGCTTCTATTACTATTTTGAGGGTCAGTAAAGGTCAGGTCTGTGTTACCATTTTCTATTGGGTAGGGAACATAAGACTCTCTGCCATTGTCTTAGTTCTCCAGTCCTGGGGTCTGAAATGAGTCCACCTTCTTCTTATCACCTTTCAGTGTTCTCCTTTGGTCACCTCTAACTATATTTTCAGAGTTTATATTTTTACTTAGCAAGAGTGCAGGGAGAAATAATTCTACACCATCTTGTCTGAATCAGAAATCTGTCCCATGCATTTTTACCAGCTGAATAGGAACAACTGAAGCTTTTATATACTCTTTCAACCCACTGAGAGAAAAACCTAGAAAATAACCCTGTGACATATGACTACGTTGACAGTTATCTACAAATCGTATAGTAGAGTGGTTAAGAACATGGAATTTAGAGCTCACACATTATGACTGAATGTAACTGCACTACTTACTGTGTGAACCTCAGAAAGTTATTTAACTTATCAAGCAATTATTTCATTATCTATAGAATGGGTATAATAATAGCAGCTACTTATGCAAGGATTAAGTGAAATAATGGATATAAGATAAATGACAAATGACACATTGGAAACATGCACTTTATTCATTTTTTAAAATATTTATTGAACCCTTCTAAATACTAGGACTTTCTTAGATGCTAGAGATTCGACAATAAGCAAGACAGACACTGGCATTTCTTTCATGGATGGTCTGACAATTAATAAACTACTGAATAGAATAATTTAATTATTGAATGGATAAATTCCATTAAGGAAATGAAGCAGGATAATATGACAAAAGGAGAGTGATTTCTCTTTTAGGTTAATAGGGTTAGAGAATGCCTTTCCTAGAAAGTGACATTTGAGTTCATTCCTACATTTCAATGGAGAGACACAGAATGAGCATTCCAGGCAGAAAGAATACTAAGTTCAAATATCACACAGCAAGAATAAGTTGCGTCAAACTGAAGAATATAAGGAAGAAAGCCAATGTTACAAAATGATTGTGTGTGTTTGTGGAGGATAAGGCTTACGGTGAGGTGTGGCTCAATGTGGCATCTCAAGAGGGCAGAGGCTTATTAGGTAAGACCTTGTAGGCTGTGGTAAAAAAAAAATGCCTTTTATTTTATTTTAGGTTCAAATGGAAGGCCATGGGTTTTAAGAAGGCGGCTATGTGATCTGATTTAAAATACATGTATACAGGACTTCCGAGAAGATGGCGATGTGAACGGAGCGGCAGAAATTTCCTCCCAATATTATATTTATCTACGAAAACACAGCAAATACAATTATTACTAAAAGAGAGACCAAAATACACAGGAAAGCGCACAGCGTGAAGCTTCACCTGAGAGGACTCGGCACATAGTGAGGCGGTCATAAAGAGCCCAGCTGACATATGTGGCAACTACCAGCAACCAATTCTATAGCCATGAAAAGACAGAGGAATATGGTACAGACAAAGCTTCAGACCCAGACAACCCCAGAGAGGGAACCTGAAGGGATGGACATGCACAGTCTTCCTGAAAAAGAGTTCAGAATAAAAGTCATACCCATGCTGACAGATCTACAGAGAAATGTGCAAGAGCTGAGGGAGGAAGTGAGGGAAGTGAGGAAAGACTATGCAGAAATGAGACAAGCCATCAACAGACTTAACAGAAGACTGGATGAGGTGCAAGAGATTGTTAATGGAATAGAAAATAGAGAACAGGAATACAGAGAAGCTGAGGCAGAGAGAGATAAAAGGATCTCTAGGAATGAAAGTATATTAAGAGAACTGTGTGACCAATCCAAATGGAACAATATTCACATTATAGGAGAACCAGAGGAAGAAGAGAGAGAAAAAGGGATAGAAAGTGTCTTTGAAGAAATAATTGCTGAAAACATTCCCACAATGGGGAAGGAAATAGTCCCACACTCCATGAAAGCCCACAGATCTCCCAACACAAGGGACCCAAGGAAGACAACACCAAGACACATAATAACTAAGATGGCAAAGGTGAAAAATAAAGACAGAATATTAAAGGCAGCTTGAGAGAGAAAAAAGATCACCTACAAAGGAAAACCCATCAGACTATCATCAGACATCTCAACAGAAACCTTACAGGCCAGAAGAGAATGGCATGATATATTTAACGTAATGAAACAGAAGGGCCTCGAACCAAGAATATTGTATCCAGCATGATTATCATTTAAATATGACAGAGGGATTAAACAATTTCCAGACAAATGAAAGTTGAAAGAGTTTGCCTCTCATAAACCACCACTACAGGATATCTTAAAAGGACTGCTCTAAAGGGAAGCACCCCTAAGGCTAAAAAGATGTCATCAGAGAAAATAAAATCATAGCAAAGAAAGCAGACCAGCCAAACACTAACTAAAGGCAAAGAATAAAACACCAAATATACAAAGAAAGGAGGTGGAAAAATAGGAAGGGAGAGATAAAGAAACATCAGACAGCGTTCAAAATAACTTAACAAGAAAGTTAAGTTAGAGTCTTAGATAGTAAAAAAGCAACCCTTGAACCTTTGGAAACCATGAATCTAAAGCCAGCAATGGCAATAAGTACATATCTATCAATAATCACCCTAAATGTAAATGGACTGAATGCACCAATCAAAAGACACAGAGTAACAGAGAGGATAAAAAAGCAAGACCCATCTATATGCTGCTTAGAAGAGACTCACCTCAAACCCAAAGATATACACAGACTAAAAGTGAAGGGATGGAAAAAGATATTTCATGCAAACAACAAAGAGAAAAAAAGCAGGTGTTGCAGTACTTGTATCAGACAAAATAGACTTCAAAACGAAGAAAGTAGCAATAGATAAAGAAGGACATTACATAATGAAAAAGGGGTCAGTCCAACAAGAAGATATAACCATTATAAATATATATGCACCCAATGCAGGAGCGTCAGCATATGTGAAACAAATACTAACAGAATTGAAGGAGGAAATAGACAGCAATGCATTCATTTTAGGAGACTTCAATACACCGCTCACTCCAAAGGATAGATCAACCAGACAGAGAATAAGTAAAGATGCAGAGGCACTGAACAACACACTAGAACAGATGGACCTAACAGATATCTACAGAACTCTGCACCCAAAAGCAGCAGGATACACATTCTCCTCAAGTGCACATGGAACATTTTCCAGAATAGACCACATACTAGACCACAAAAAGAACCTCAGTAAATTCAAAAATATTGAAGTCCTACCAACCAAGTTCTCAGATCACAAAGGTATAAAACTAGAAATAAATTTTAGAAAGAAATCAAAAAGGCTCACAAATACATGGAGACTTAACAACATTCTCCTAATTAATCAATGGGTTAATGACCAAATCAAAACAGAAATAAAAGAATATATGGAGACTAATGACAATAACAACACAAAGCCACAACTTCTGTGGAATGTAGCAAAGGCAGATCTAAAAGAAAAGTATATTGCAATCCAGGCCTATTTAAAGAAGGAAGAACATTCCCAAATGAACAGTCTAAAGACACAATTACTGAAATTGGAAAAAGAAGAACAAATGAGGCTCAAATTTACCAGAAGGAGGGACATAATAAAGATCAGAGAAGAAATAAATAAAATTGAGAAGAATAAAACAATAGAAAAAAATCAATGAAGCTAAGAGCTGGTTCTTTCAAAAAAAAAAAAAACAAAATATATAAAACCCTAGCCAGACTCAATAAGAGAAAAAGAGGATCAACACACATAAACAGAATCAGAAATGAGAAAAAAAAATCACGAATGACACCACAGAAATACAAAGAATTATAAGAGAATATTATGAGCATCTATATGCTAACAAGCTGGAAAACCTAGAAGAAATGGACAACTTCTTAGAAAAATACAACCTTCCAAGACTGACCAAGCAAGAAACAGAAAAACTAAACAGACCAATGACCAGCAATGAAATTGAATCGGTTATCAAAAACTACCCAAGATCAAAACCCCCCGACCTGATGGATTCACCTCTGAGTTCTACCAGACATATAGAGAAGAAATAACACACATTCTCTTAAAGTTTTCCGAAAAATAGAAGAGGAGGGAATACGTCCAATCTCTTTCTATGAAGCCAACATCATTCTAACACCAAAACCAGGCAGAGACCTCACCAAAAAAGAAAATTACAGACCAATATCCCTGATGAACGTAGATGCAAAAATACTCAACAAAATATTATAAACCGAATTAAAAAATACATCAAGAGGATCATACACCATGATCAAGTGGGATTCATCCCAGGGATGCAAGGATGTTACAACATTCGAAAATCCATCAACATAATCCACCAAATCAACAAAAAGAAGAACAAAAACCACATGATCATCTCCATAGGCGCTGAAAAAGCATTTGACAAAATTCAGCATCCATTCATGATTAAAACTCTCAACAAAATGGGTATAGACGGCAAGTAACATCATAAAGGCTATATATGACAAACCCACAGCTAACATCATACTTAACAGCGAGAAGCTGAAAGCTTTTCATCTAATATTGGGAACAAGACAGGGATGCCCACTCTCTCCACTGTTATTCAACATAGTGCTGGTGGTCCTAAACATGATTATAAGACAAAACAAAGACATACAAGGCATCCAGATGGGTAAAGAAGAAGTCAAATTGTCACTATTTGCAAATGACAGATATTGTATATAAAATACCCTAAAGGCCTCACTCCAAAACTACTAGAATTAATATCTGAATTCAGCAAAGTTGCAGGATACAAAATTAACACACAGAAATCTGTTGCTTTCCTGTACACTAACGATGAACTAATAGAAGGAGAAATCAGAAAAGCAATTCCATTCAAAATTGCATCTAAAAGAATAAAATACCTAGGAATACACCTAACCAAGGAAGTGAAAGACATGTACTCTGAAAACTACAAGACACTCCTAGGAGAAATTAAAGAGGACACTAACAAATGAAAATGCATCCCATGCTCTTGGCTAGGTAGAATAAATATTGTCAAAATGGCTATACTACCAAAAGCAATCTACAGATTCAACACAATCCCTATCAAACTACCAACAGCTTTCTTGAATGAACTGGAACAAATAATTCTAAAATTCATATGGAACCAGAAAAGACCCCAAATAGCCCAAGCAATCCTGAGAAGGAAGAATCAAACATGGGGAATTATGCTCCCTGACTTAAAGCTCTACTACAAAGCCGCAGTAATCAAGGAAATTTGGTACTGTCACAAAAACAGACCCATAGTCCAGTGGAACAGAATAGAAAATCCAAGCATTAACCCAAACATTTACTGTCAATTAATATTTGATAAAGGAGCCTTGGATATACACTGGGGAGATGACAGCCTCTTCAGCAGGTGGTGTTGGAAAAACTGGACAGCTACATGAAAGAGAATGAAACTAGACTACTGTCTAACCCCATTCACAAAGGTAAACTCAAGGTGGATCAAAGACCTGAATGTAAGTCATGAAACCATAAAACTCTTAGAAAAAAACATAGACAAAAATCTCTTGGACATAAACATGTGTGACTTCTTCATGAACCTATCCCCTCGGGCAAAGGAAACAAAAGCAAAAACAAACAAGTGGAACTATATCAACCTGAAAAGCGGCTTCCGTAAAGTAAAGTACACCATCAGTAGAACAAAAAGACATCTTACAGTATGGGAGAATATATTCATAAATGACGTATCTGATAAGGGGTTGACATCCAAAATATATAACGAACTCATGCACCTTAACAAACAAAAAGCAAATAATCCAATTAAGAAGTGGGCAGAGGATATGAATAGACACTTCTCCAAAGAAGAAATTCAGATGACCAACAGGCACATGAAAAGATGCTCCACATCGCTGGTCATCAAAGAAATGCAGATTAAAACTACAATGACATATTACCTCACACCTCTGAGGATGGCCAACACCAAAAACACAAACAACAACAAATGTTGGCGAGTATGTGGAGAAAAGGGAACCCTCCTACGCTGCTGGTGGGAATGCAACTTAGTTCACCCATTGTGGAAAGCAGTATGGAGGTTCCTCAAAAAACTCAAAATAGAAATAGCATTTGGCCCAGGAATCCCACCCCTAGGAATTTACCCTGAGAGTGCAGCAGCCCAGTTTCAAAAAGACCGATCCACCCTTATGTTTATTGCAGCACTATTTACAATAGCCAAGAAATGGAAGCAACCTAAGTGTCCATCACTAGATTAATCGATAAAGAAGATGTGGTACATATACACAATGGAATATTATTCAGCTATAAGAAGAAAACCAATCCTACCATTTGCACCAACATGGATGGAGCTAGAGGGTATTATGCTCAGTGAAATAAGCCAACCCGAAAAAGACAAGTATCAAATGATCTCACTCATATGTGGAGTATAAGAACAAAGAAAAAAACTGAAGGAACAAAACAGCAGCAGACTCACAGAACCCAAGAACGGACTAATAGTTACCAAATGGAAAGGGACTGGGGAAGAAGGGTGGGAAGGGAGGGATAAGAGGGTAAAAGGGGCATTACGGTTAGCAAACGTAAGGTGGGGGGGGCACGGGGAGGCCTGTACAACTCAGAGAAGACAAGTAGTGATTCTATAGCATCTCACTACGCTGATGGATAGTGACTGTAATGGGGTTGGTGGGTGGGACCTGATGAAGGGGGTTGTTTAATCACCATAATATTGCACATGTAATTGTAGGTTAATGATACCAAAATAAATTGTAAAAAAAAAGCCAATAAAACATATATACATATATATATCTCAAGTAGCTGTTTGGAGGATAGACTGGACACAAGGGTGGGATGAACAGATGCAGAGAGCCCATTAGTAATTAATAATAGTATTCTGGGTGAGAATAAGTGATAGCTTGACTCAGCTGGCTATAAAAGCAGAGAAGGAAAGAAGTACATGGATTTTCGCTACTATTTGAAAATAGACTTGATGAGAATTGTTGATGATATTGATATTAGATGAATCTTATGTTTGGGTCTGAACAACTGAACATTTAAAGAATTAATGCCAATATTTTTTAAACTTTTCCAAAATATTGATGAGGAAAAAACACTCCCAAATTCATTTTATGAGGGCAACATTACCCTCAACTAAAGCCAAATAAGGATGCTACAAGAAAAGAAAATTATAGGCCAATATTCCTGATGAATATGGAATAAAAAATGCTTAACAAAATACTAGAAAACTGAATTCAACAGTACATGAAAAGCTCATAAACCATAAATAAGTGGGATGTATCCCTGAAATGTAAGAATGGTTTACCATATGCAAATCAACAAATGTAATATACCACATTAATAGCATAAAGAATACAAATCATATGATCATGTAAGTAGATGCAGAAAAAATATTTGACAAAAGTCAACATCTTTTAATGATAAAAAGCTCAACAAATTGGTTATAGAAAGAATGTGGTTCAACATAATAAAGGCCATATATGATAAACCTACAGCTAATATCTTAATCAACAGTGAAAGGTTGAAAGCTTTTCCTTTAAGATCAGACATGAGACAAGGGTTCCCATTGCCAACACTGCTATTCAAAGAGTACTGGGAGTCCTTGCCAGGGCAAATTGTCAAGAAAAAGAAATAAAGTCATACAAATAATAAAGGAAGAGTCAAAATGTCTCTATTTGCAGATGATATGATCTTTAATACAGAAAGTACTGAAGATTGTACAAAAAATAGTTAGAACTAATAAATGAATTCAGGAAATTTGCAGGATACAAAATCAACATACATATTTCACTAACAACTAATTTTTTGAAAAAGAAGTAAAGGAAACTCTCCTATTCACAAAAGCATCCAAAACAATGAAAATAAGGAGTAAACTTAACCAAGGAGATGAAAGATCTGTACACTAAAAAGTATAAGATATTGATGAAAGAAATTGAAAAGACACAAACAAATGGAAAGCTATCTTGTGCTCATGTATTGGAAGAATTAATATTGCTAAAATGTCCATCTTACCCCAAGCAATTTATAGATTCAATGCAATCCCTATCAAAATTCTAATGACATTTTACACAGAATAGAAAATACAACCCTAAAATTCATATGAAATCAAAAATTTCCCTTAATAGCCAAAACTATCTTGAGAAAGAGCAGAACCAAAGGCATCATACTTTCTGATTTCAAACTATATTACAAAGCTATAATAATCAAAGCAGTATGATCCTGGCATAAAAACAGACACATAGACCAATTGAACAGAATTGAGAGTCCAGAAATAAATCCCTGCATATATTGTGAGCTAATCTTTGACAGGGGAGCCAAGAAAACTCATTGACGAAAGGATAGTCTCTTCAATAAATGGTGCCAGGAAAACTGGATAGTCACATGAAAAAGAATAAAATTGGATCCTTTTCTTTCACCACTCATAATAATTAACTAAGTGGATTAAGGACTTAAATATAGACCTGAAATGATACAACCTCTAGAAGACAGCATAGGGAATACATTCCTTGATGTTAGTCTAGGCAATGATTTTTTGAATTTGATATCAAAATTTAAAGCAACAAAAGTAAAAAGAAAATGGGACCACATGAAACTAAAAATTTTCTGCACAGCAAAAGAAACAATAAACAAAATGAAAAGGCAATCTACAGAATGAAAGGAAATATCTCCAAACCATGCATTTGATAAATTGTTAATATCAAAAATATATAAAGAACTCATAAAACTCAATAGCAAAACCCAGTTAAGTGGATTAAAAGTAGGCACACTACCTGAATAAACATTTTTCCAAAGAAATATGCAAATAGCAAGTACATGAAAAGGTGCTCAGAATCACTAATTATGAAAATGCAATTCAAAACTACAGTGAGGTATCACTTCACATGAATGTAAATTGGTGCAAAAACAATGAATACAGTGTAGAGGTTCCTCAAAATGTTAGAAGTACTATAAGATCCAGCAATCCCATCTCTGGGTATATATCTGAAAGAAATTAAATTGATATAGCAAAGAGATATACATACTCCCATGTTCATTGCAGCATTCACAATAGATAAGACATGAAAATGAACTGCTATATACACATATATAGACATGAAAATGAAATATATATATATATATAATGAAATATTATTCAGCCATGAGATAGAAGGAAATCTTGCTTTTTGTGACAGTATGGATGAACCTTGAGAGCATTATACTAAGTGAAATAAGATACAGAAAGACAAATACTGTGTGATATCATTATATGTGGAATATAAAAAAACTAAACTCAGAGAAACAGAGAAGAAAATAGGCAAACATCTCTTGAACATAACCATGAGAATTTTTTTCTGGACACATCTCCCTGTGCAAGGGAAACAAAATCAGAAATGAACAAATGGGACTACATCAAACTAAAAAGCTTCTGTACAGCAAAAGACACCATCAACAGAACAAAGAGGCAACCTATAGTATGAGAGAATATATTTGTAAATGATTTATCTAACTAGGGGTTAACATCCTAAATATATAAATAATTCATATGACTCATCACCAAAGAAACAAAAAACCCTATTAAAAAATAGGTGGAGGACATAAACAGACATTTTTCCAAAGAAAAAATATAGATAGCCAATAGGCACATGAAAAGATGCTCCATATCAGTAATCATCAGAGAAATGCAATTTGAAACCACAATGAGGTATCACCTCATACCAGTTAGAATGGCCACTCTTCAAAAGACAAGAAATAACAAGTGTTGGCAAGATGTGGAGAAAAGGGAACAGTCTACACTGTTGGTGGGAGTGTAAATTGGGGCAGCCACTCTGGAAAGTGAAGGGTCCTCAAAAAACTAAAAATAGAAATACCATATGATGCAGTAATCCCATTTCTAGGAATTTACCTGAAGAAGACAAAACCCCTGGTTTGAAAAGATGTATGCACCCTTATGTTTATTGCCACATCATTTACAATTGCCAAGATATAGAAGTAACCAAAGTATGCATCAGTAGATGAATAGATAAAGAAGAAGTGATACATATACACAATGGGATACTATTCAGCCATAACAAAGAAAGAAATCCTGCCATTTGTGAAAAGATGGATGGGCCCAGAGGGTATTATGCTCAGTGAAATAAGCCAGGCCGAGAAAGATGAATATCATATGATTTCCCTTATTAGTGGAATGTAAAAACAAAACAAAACAGAAGGAACAAAATAGCAGTAGACTCATAGACACTGAGAAATGACTGGTGATTACTAAGGGGGAGTGGTTGTGGTTGGGAAGGTGGACGGGGAGGGGATAATGGGGCACAATAATTCTCAATCACAATAAATGTTGGTCATGTGGATGGTAGTACAGCACAGAGAATAATGATTCTGTAACATCTATCTATTTTGACATATATTAACCACACCAGAAGGGGTAAGGATTTAATAATATGGGCAACTGTTAAACCACTGTGTGTTGTATATTTGCAACCAATATAAGATTGTTTATCAACAATACTTCAATAAAAAAGAAAAAGAGTGGATTGCTGGTTGCTAGTGGATGAGTTGTGGGGGAAATGAAGAGATGTTGTTTATAGAGTACAAGCTTCCTATTATAAAATGAGTAAGTTCTAGGGAATCTGATATAAAGCATAGTGACTATAGCTAACAGTATTATATTTTCTACTTGGCAGAGTAGATATTAATGGTCTCATGACAACAAAAAATGGTAATTATGTGATGTGATGGATGGATGCTTTAACCTTATTATGGTAATCGTTTCACAATATATATGTATATCAATCATGACATTGTACACCCCAAACTTACAGTGTTATATGTCGAATATATCTCAATAAAGCTGAAAAATAAAAGAATGTACTTTAAAATTCCATATAGTTCTGAACAACAAAAAAAAGTCTATTTACTTACTATTGACCTTGTGATAGTTCTTATATTTTGGTATTTTATTCTTTCATTTAGAAAGTATTTATTGAATACCTACTGTTTGCCAGGGACTCTTTTAGGTGCTGAGGATTACATAGTGATATACAAGACAGGAAAATATCCATGATCTTATGAAGCTTATATTCTGGTAGAGTAGTGCTGGGCATGCAATAATGAAACAACCAGATATATATTCAAGAAAAGTAAGAGATATAAATACTATGCAGAGAATTAAAATGGGTGATAAGATAGAGAATGATAGAGAAGCTACATTAGGTCAGGATTGGCCTCTCTAACGTTACATTTTTTACCTCGATGACTGCAGCACAGCATAAGTGTATTCCATGCAGAGGGAAAAGCTAGAACATAGACCTAAAAAGGATGCAGAATTGACAATTTGGAGGAACACAAAGAAAGTGGGTATTGTGGCCCAAGTCAACAAGGAGTGTGATATGAGACAAGGAGAGACAAAATATGAGACAAGAGTTTGGCGTTTGCCAGATGGAAGGCTTTTATGAGCAAGCCATGGTAGAGACTTTGGATTTTACTCTGTGACACCATTTTAGAATGATATTTTCTAATTTACATTTTCTATAAGATTTTTCTAGCTGCTGTTTCTAGAATACATTACAAAGAGTTGGAAGTAGGTATGGAGTGATAAATTAGGAGGCTACGGCAGTAGTTAAATGAGAGATGATGGTAGTTGTGCTACGTTGATAATGGCTGATACAGAGGGGAGGGAGACTGGAACAAAGATGAAGGTAGAGTAGACAGGACATGCTAATAGACCATATAGATCTGAGGTGCGAACAGAAGACTTCTTAAAATCCTAACTCAAAGAATTCACTGTGTAAATCAATTTATGTGAAACTGTTCAGTGGTTTCACTGTCTGTGGATTGCTTTCACAACCAATTGGATGTTGCTTCTCCACATCCAATTATGATCTAGACTGTTCATAATGGTAAGAACTTTAACTTTATAATTATTACTGCTATATGAATAATTGTTGGTCTATGGTTTTTAATAGCAAGAAAGAATATTCTAGCCATAGTTACATGTGTTCTATAAATATTTTTTTAAAAGATTTCTTAAAATACAGAAAGACAAGAAAATATCTTAGTAAATATTTCTAAAAAGGCACTTGGCTCATACAGGCTATTCATAAAATTGTAACCATAAAAATATTAACCTTGTTTTTAGAATATTATTTCATGGAGCTGAGATGGAGTTGTGGAGGTGGGAACAGGCAGTATCTAAAGCCATGTGACTGGGCTGCTGCTTCTTTCTTGCAAAATGTATCAGAGTTTTTAGCTCATTACTCCCTCTCACTTTTGTTAATAACAATATATTTAAGAAGATCTGAAGTAAACGGATTTATTGTTTTTAAGTTTGAATGTTCCCAAGGTGAGTTTTTAAATAAGTTCTTTGTGTATAGGAATATGCCATTGTGAATATATGGTTTCAGAAATATGTTTTCTTTCTTGTGTATTCATTCAAAACCTCACTGCTTCCTAGTTTCCCCAGTGCTAAGTGCAATGCTATGCTTTGTAAACACTCAGTGGAACTTGAAAACCTAACTGTACTATTTAACTTCTTTATTGTTTACCCAACACAGGCAAAGCTAATATTTTGAAGAAAAGTTTAGAGAACATAGGTTAGTGAGAAACAAACAGTATCACATGTTTGTAATGCATATTTCACTAAGGGCATAAACAGCCCTAGTATTATTTTTGTTGTTGTTGTTGTGTTACTCCTGTTTCTTGCTGCATAGGCTCAGTTAACATCTTAAGGAATTTGGGTATGCTCTAATGAAAATTATAAGTGTTTAAAATGCCATTTTTTACTCTTTTGAAACATATAGATAGGACATAAACTTCGAAAGTGGTTATCAATGGATTAAGAAATGTTACACAAGGTTGGAGCACATTAAAACAAACACATAGATAATGTGTCCCTGTCTACTTTTTCTCAAATAAAAGCTCTAATATACCGGTCATTCAATTGTGAGTGTGAACAAAAATACCTGCAAAAGTACATTTTATTGAGAGGTTTATACTCAATGGGAGAATTTGCTTGGGGGAAGAAGGAAGCTTGTTATATGTGGAATTATTTTAACTTTTAGCTTAAACTTTGCTTCCTTTGTATAAATTAAAATTTAGATTCTTCTCTTTGCTCAGACTTGTAATTTTAAAACACATTAAAAATATAGTTTATAATTTTTTAAATAATTTAATGATTCCTACCTAATAATGTGGAGGAAAAAAGTTTAGATGTACAACTTTTCCACTGACTTAGTTTTCTATTTATAATCTACTTTAAAATAAATGGTTTTGTTTATCACTTCTCTATTAATATTATTATAGAGATAAGTATTGATTTATTTCATTGCCATGTCACATATTGGATCTGCCTAATTTTCCATGAGATGCTTAAAACATATTTTGAATATTAATGACAATTTAAACAGTCATTATCAAAATAATGGAATGGTTTATTGCCCCAAGAACAGGAAAATCTTGCTAGCAGAGTAGATTTATTTCTGTTCATATAAACAAGGTATAAGTTATAAAGACCATGTATTTTATTCCATAGGACAAGGTGCCATCTGGTGAATTATCTTCTCATTACTTAGAGATAGGCCAGGGTGACCGAACAAAGAGAAAAGGGATGTTAAATGTAAATAACTTGTCACTATCTAATTAGGACTTGGCATAACAGATTAATGGCTGAAAATCTTCCATTGTCAGAATCCGTGTGCAAAAGATTGTTTGGGTACATCTTGGTAACAGTGATGTAATTTTCTTAAGTATTAAAGGCAGGCTGTGAACTACTTCATTTAATTTAAACAGAACCTTTAACAATCTCTGGTCCTTTGAATAACTGTGTAAATTTTTGCCTACTCATGCACTTTCTGACCTCAAGCCACTCTCATCTCTTACTTGTGAAACTCAAGCATTAAAGTAATAACCCTTTGCCCGTATTTACTCTTTTTTTTTTTTTTTTTTTTTTTTT
>JAQQAC010016209.1:68734148-68775548 GCA_029783875.1 Phataginus tricuspis
TGAATTTCTTCTTTAGAGAAGTGTCTATTCATGTCCTGTGCCCATCCGTATTTACTCTTACTCTGAGAATTCTCTTGTCTAATGCAGAGTACTGGATCAAGGATCCAAATGTCTGAGGATCTATTCCTCACTCCTCTGTTTATTATCCATGTAAATTTAAGCAATTCAAAAGATCTCTTTAAAGTATGATTTCTTCATTCATATCATGAGCATAATACTATCTGTCCTAACCAAAACGTATTTCTGTGAGAATCAAATTAAATAATATACGCTAAGTGCTTGATGTTACATAAAAGACAATGAAAATGTAACATGATGCAATAAAATACATAACTGTTGCAAAATCAAGTGTATCCACCTCTGAGAATATTTTTAACAATTTGTAAGATGTAAAAATGTTCAAATATATAAATGTTCATAATTAAATTTGCTAACTGGTAAACAATCATGCATAAGTAATAAAGGTACATGTGATCGATATTTCTGTTCTTAATCACACTGATATTTCTATTCATTTTTTTGGTATTATTAATGTGCAATTACATGAGCAACATTATGGTTACTAGATCCCCCTATTATCCAGTCCCCACCACATACCCAATTATAGTCACTGTCCATCAGCGTAGTAAGATGCCATAGAATCACGACTTGTCTTCTCTGTGTTATAATGCCTTCCCTGTATCCCTACCCCCCCCCCCGGTACATTATGTGTGCTAATCAAAATATCCCTTTTCAAATTTATCCCTCCCTTCCCAACCATCTTCCCCAATCACTTTCCCTTTAGTAACTGTTAGTACATTCTTGGATTCTGTAAGTCTGCTGCTGTATTGTTCCTTCAGTTTTTTCTTTGTTCTTATACTCCACAGATGAGTGAAATCATGTGATACTTGTCTTTCTTCTCCTGGCTTATTTCACTGAGCATAATACCCTCTAGCTCCATCCATGTTGCAAATGGTAGGATTTGTTTTCTTATTATGACTGAATAATATTCCATCGTGTGTATGTACCACATCTTCTTAATCCATTCATCTACTGATGGACACTTAGGTTGCTTCCATTTCTTGGCTATTGTAAATAGTGCTGCAATAAACATAGGGGTGCATCTGTCTTTCTCAAACTGGGCTGCTGCATTCTTAGGGTAAATTCCTAGGAGTGGGATTCCTGGGTCAAATGGTATTTCTATCTTGAGATTTTTGAGGATCCTCCATACTGCTTTCCACAATGGTTGAACTAATTTGCATTCCCACCAGCATTTTAGGAGGGTTCCCTTTTCTCCACATCCTCGCCATCACTTCTTGTTGTTTGTATTTTGGATGTTGGCCATCCTCACGGGTGTGAGGTGATATCTCATTGTGGTTTTACCTGCATTTCTCTGATGATTAGCGATGTGGAGCATCTTTTCATTTGCCTTTTGGCCATCTGAATTTCTTTAGAGAAGTGTCTATTCATGTCCTCTGCCCATTTCTTAATTGGATTATTTTCTTTTTGTTTGTTGAGGTGCATGAGTTCTTTATATATTTTGGATGTCAACCCCTTATCAGATATGTTATTTATGAATATATTCTCCCATATTGTAGGATGTCTTTTTGTTCTACTGATGGTGTCCTTTCCTGTACAGAAGATTTTCAGCTTGATATAGTCCCACTTGTTCATTTTTGCTTTTGTTTTTCTTGCCCAGGGAGATATGTTCATGAAGAAGTCACTAATGTTTATGTCCAAGATACTTTTGCCTATGTTTTTTTCTAAGAGATTTGTGGTTTCATGACTTACATTCAGGTCTTTGATCCACCTTGAGTTTACCTTCGTGTATGGGACTAGACAGTAGTCCAGTTTCATTATCTTACATGTAGCTGTCCAATTTTTACAACACCTGCTGCTGAAGAGGCTGTCATCTCCCGTTTGTGTATCCAAGGCTCCGGTATCAAATATTAATTGAGTGTATATGTTTGGGTTAATGTTTGGATTTTCTATTCTGTTCTACTGGTCTGTGGGTCTGTTTTTGTGCCAATACCAAAGAGTCTTGATTACTGTGGCTTTGTAGTAGAGATTTAAGTCAGGGAGCGTAATTCCTAATATTTTATTCCTCCTTAGGATTGCGTTGGCTATTCGGGGTCTTTTGTGGTTCCATATGAATTTTAAAATTATTTGTTCAAGTTCATTGAAGAAAGCTGTTGGTATTTTGATAGGGATTGTTTTGAATCTGTAGATTGCTTTAGGTAATATAGCCATTTTGACAATATTTATTCTTCCTAGGCAAGAGAATGGGATGCATTTCCATTTGTTAGTGTCCTCTTCAATTTCTCTTAGGAGTGTCTTGAAGTTTTCAGAGTACAGGTCTTTCACTTCCTTCATTAGATTTATTCTTAGGTATTTTATTATTTTTGATGCAATTTTGATTGGAATTGTTTTTCTGATTTCTCTTTCTGACAGTTCATCGTTAGTGTATAGGAAAGCAACAGATTTCTGTGTGTTAATTTTGTATCCTGCAACTTTGCTGAATTCAGATATTAGTTCTAGTTGTTTTGGCGTGGAGTCTTTAGGGTTTTTTATGTACAGTATCATGTCATCTGCAAATAGTGACAATTTGACTTCTTCTTTACCAATCTGGATGCCTTGTATATCTTTGTTTTGTCTGATTATCATGGCTAGGACCTCCAGTACTATGTTGAATAACAGTGGAGAAAGTGGGCATCCCTGTCTTGTTCCCGATCATAGATGAAAAGCTTTCAGCTTCTCGCTGTTAAGTATGATGTTAGCTGTGGGTTTGTCATATATAGCCTTTATGAAGTTGAGGTACTTGCCGTCTATACCCATTTTCCTGGGCATTTTAATAATAAATGGATGCTGAATTTTGTCAAATGCTTTTTCAGCATCTATGGAAATGATCATGTGCTTTTTGTTCTTCTTTTTGTTCATGTGGTGGATGATGTTGATGGATTTTCGAATGTTGTACCATCCTTGCATCCCTGGGATCAACCCCACTTGGTCACAGTGTATGATCCTCTTGATGTATTTTTGAATTTGATTTGCTAATATTTTGTTGAATATTTTTGCATCTAAGTTCATCAGGGATATTGGTCTGTAATTTTCTTTTTTGGTGAGGATTTTGGCCGGTTTTGGTATTAGAGTGATGCTGGCTTCATAGAATGAGTTTGGAAGTATTCCCTCCTCTTCTATTTTTTGGAAAACGTTAAGGAGAATGGGTGTTATTCTTCTCTATGTGTCTGGTAGAATTCAGAGGTGAATCCATCTGGTCCATGGGTATTGTTCTTGGATAGTTTTTTGATTACCGCTTCAATTTCGTTGCTGGTCATTGGTCTGTTTAGTTTTTCTGTTTCTTGCTTTGTCAGTCTTGGAAGGTTGTATTTTTGTAAGAAGTTGTCCATTTCATCTAGGTTTTGCAGCCTGTTAGCATATAGATTCTCATAGTATTCTCTTATAATTCTTTGTATTTCTGTGGTGTCCTTCGTGAATTTTTCTTTCTCATTTCTGATTCTGTTTATGTGTGTAGATTCTATTTTTCTCTTAATGAGTTTGGCTAGGGGTTCATCCATTTTGTTTATTTTTTGAAAGAACCAGATCTTGGTTTCATTGATTTTTTCTATTGTTTTATTCTTCTCAATTTATTTATTTCTTCTCTAATCTTTATTATGCCCCTCCTTCTGGTGACTTTGGGTGTCATTTGTTCTTCTTTTTCCAATTTCAGTAACTGTGTATTTAGACTGTTCATTTGGGAATGTTCTTCCTTCTTTAAATAGGCCTGGATTGCAATATACTTTCCTCTTAGAACTGCCTTTGCTGTGTTCCATGGAAATTGTGGCTTTGTGTTGTTGTTGTCATTAGTCTCCATATATTCTTTGATTTCTGTTTTGATTTGGTCATTGACCCATTGATTAATTAGGAGAATGTTGTTAAGTCTCCATGTATTTATGAGCCTTTTTGATTTATTTCTTAAATTTATTTCTAGTTTTATACCTTTCTGATTTGAGAAGTTGGTTGGTAGGATTTCAATATTTTTCAATTTGCTGAGGTTCTTTTTGTGGCCTAGTATGTGGTCTATTCTGGAAAATGTTCCATGCGCAGTTGAGAAGAATGTATCCTGCTGCTTTTTGGTTCAGAGTTCTGTAGATATCTGTTAGGTCCATCTGTTCTAGTGTGTTGTTCAGTGCCTCTGTGTCTTTACTTTTTCTTTGCCTGGTTGATCTGTCCTTTTGAATGAGTGGTGTGTTGAAGTCTCCTAAAGTGAATGCATTTCTGTCTATTTCCTCTTTTAATTCTGTTAGTATTTGTTTCACATATGCTGACGCTCCTGTGTTGGGTGCATATATATTTATAATGGTTATATCTTCTTGTTGGACAGACCCCTTTATCATTTTGTAATGCCCTTCTTTATCTCTTGCTACTTTCTTTGTTTTGAAGTCTATTTTGTCTGATACAAGTTCTTCAACACCTGCTTTTTTCTCTTTGTTGTTTGCATGAAATATCTTTTTCCATCCCTTCACTTTTAGTCTGTGTATATCTTTGGGTTTGAGGTGAGTCTCTTGTAAGCAGCATATAGATGGGTCTTGCTTTCTTATGCATTCTGTTACTCTGTGTCTTTTGATTTTTGCATTCAGTCCATTTACATTTAGGGTGATTATTGATAGATATGTACTTATTGCCATTGCTAGCTTTAGATTCATGTTTACCAAAGGTTCAAGGGTTGCTTCTTTACTATCTAAGAATCTAACTTAACTTTCTTGTTAAGTTATTGTGAACACTGTCTGATGTTTCTTTATCTCTCCCTTCTTATTCTTCCTCCTCCATTCTTTATATATTAGGTGTTTTAGGCTTTGCCTTTAGTTACTATTTGGGTGATCTTCTTTCTTTGTTATGACTTTATTTTCTCTGGTGACATCTTTTTTGCCTTAGGGGTTCTTCTGTCCAGAGCAGTCCATTTAAGATATCCTGTAGTGGTAGTTTATGAGAAGCAAACTCTCTCAACTTTCGTTTGTCTGGAAATTGTTTGATACCTCCATCATATTTAAATGATAATCATGCTGGATACAATATTCTTGGTTTGAGGCCCTTCTGTTTCATTACATTAAATATATCATGCCATTCTCTTCTGGCCTGTAAGGTTTCTGTTGAGAAGTCTGATGATAGTCTGATGGGTTTTCCTTTGTAGGTGATCTTTCTTCTCTTTCTAGCTGCCTTTAATACTCTGTCCTTATCGTTGATCTTTGACATTTTAATTATTTTGTGTCTTGGTGTTGTCTTCCTTGGGTCCCTTGTGTTGGGAGTTCTGTGGGCTTCTGTGGACTGCGAAACTATTTCCTTCCCCAGTGTGGGAAAGTTTTCAGCAATTATTTCTTCAAAGACACTTTCTATCCATTTTTCTCTCTCTTCTTCCTCTGGTACTACTATAATGCCAGTATTTTTCCATTTGGATTGGTCACACAGTTCTCTTAATATACTTTCATTCCTAGAGATCCTTTTATCTCTCTCTGCCTCAGCTTCTTTGTATTCCTGTTCTCTATTTTCTATTCCATGAATAGTCTCTTGCATCTCATCCAGTCTGCTGTTAAGCCCATTGATCATCTCTCTGATTTCTGCATTGTTTTTCCTCACTTCCCTCACTTCCTCCCTCAGCTCTTGCACATTTCTCTCTAGATCCTTCAGCATGTTTATGACTTTTATGCTGAATTCTTTTTCAGGAAGACTGTGCATTTCCATCCCTTTAGGCTCCCTCTCCAGCGTTTTCTGGTTGATCTTAGTCTGTATCATATTCCTCTGTATTTTAATGGCTATAGAAATGGTCGCTGGTAGTTGCCACGTATGTCAGCTGGGCTCTTTAAGACTTTAAAATGAAAAAAAAGAAAAAAAGGAGAAAAGAAAAAAAGAAAAAAGAAAAGAAAAAAGAAAGAGAAGAAAAAAAATCAAAAAACAAAAAACAAAAGAAAGGCCCACTGGGAGTGTATTCTGTGGGGATGCTGTACGTGACCCTGTTGCTCCACTATTCCACAGCCATTGCCGTGCCACTCCGCAGGGCCCTTTATAGCTCTGGCCTGGGTATGAACCAATGGGAGGCTGTTGATCTATGTGGGATGTCTAAGTGCGGCCACCCTTTCCTAATTGCCAGCTAAGGGGTCCAAAACTCCCCAGGACTCCCACCCTGCTGGGCTGAGTGTGCCAGAGCAATCGGTTCCTCTGCTGGGCTCCTGTCTCTTTAAGACCACTGAAAAAAGCGTGTGCTTTTCTTCTTATTTTTTTCCTTCCCAGCATCCAGCCGCAAGCACTCTGGCACGTTCCCTGCTCAGATCCTGCACCCTCTGTCTCTCCAATCTCTGCTACACCGCATGATGTGGGTCAGAGCTCCTGTGCAGATCACCAGTGCTGGTTCTTTTGCAGGCCTGTACTTCCACTCCCTCCCAGCTCTGAATCCTCTCCTCCTGCCAGTGCGCTTGGGTGGGTGAGTGCTCGGGTCCCGCTGGGTCATGGTTCCATATCTTACCTGCCTCATGGGGTGCCGAATCCTCTCAGATGTAGCTGTACACTGTGCACTTTCCTGTGTATTCTGGTCTCACTTTTAGGAATAGTTGTATTTGCTCTATTTTCATAGATATATATAGTGTTGGGAGGAGATTTCTGCCTCCCTGCTTATGCCACCATCTTCCTGGAAGTCCCTTTCTCATTTCTGATTCTGTTTATGTGTGTAAACTCTTTTTTTTTCTTGATAAGTCTGGTAGGGGTTTTCTATTTTGTTTATTTTCTCAAAGAACCAGCTCCTGCTTTCATTGATTCTTTCTATTGTTTTATTCTTCTCAATTTTATTTATTTATGTTTTAATCTTTATTATGTCCCACTTTCTACTGACTTTTGGCCTCATTTGTTCTTCCTTTTATAATTTCATTAATTGTGAGTTCAGACTGTTCACTTGGGATTGGTCTTCTTTCCTGAGGTAGGCTTGTATTGCAATGTATTTCCTTCTTAGCATGGCCTTTGCTGTATCGCACAGATTTTGTGGTGTTGAATTATTGCTGTCATTTGTCTCCATATATTGCTTGATCACTGGTTTTATTTGGTCATTGATCCATTGATTATTTAGGAGCACGTTATTAAGCCTCCATGTGTTTGTGGGCTTTATCATTTTGTTTGAGTAATTTATTTCAAGTTACATACCTTAGAGAAGCTTTTTGGTACAATCTCAATCTTTTTGAATTTACTGAGGTTCATTTGGTGGCCTAGTATATGATCTATTATTGAAAATGTTCCATGTGCACTTGAGAAGAATGTGTATTCTGTTGCTTTTGGATGGAGTGTTCTGTAGACATCCGTTAGGTCCATCTGTTCTAATACATTGTTCACTGCCTTTGTTTCTTTATTTATTTTCTGTGTAGTGGATATGTCCTTTGGAACAAGTGGTTTGTTGAAGTCTCCTAAAATGAATGCATTGCATTCCATTTCCCCCTTAAATCTGTTAGTATTTGTTTTACAAATGTAGGTGATCCTCTGTTCGGTGCATAGATATTTATAATAGTTATATCCTCCTGCTGGACTGATTCCTTTATCATTATGTAATGTCCTTCCTTGCCTCTTGTTACTTTCTTTGTTTAAAAGTCTATTTTGTCTGATACAAGTACTGCAACTCCTGCTTTTTCTCCCTATTAGTTGCATGACATATCTTTTTCCATTCCTTTATTTTCAGTCTGTGTATGTCTTTGGGTTTGAAGTGAGTCTCTTGTAGGCAGCATATAGATCAGTCTTCTTTTTTTACCCATTCAGTGACTCTATGTCTTTTGACTGGTGCATTCAGAGCACTTACCTTTATGGTGATTTTCAATAGGTATGTACTTACTGCCATTGCAGACTTTAGATTCGTGGTTACCAAAGGGTCAAGGGTAATTCCCTTACTATCTAAGAGTCTAATTTAACTCACTTCGTATGCTATAACTAACACAACCTAAACATTCTTTTTTTCTTCCTTTTTATTCCTCCTCCATTCTTTGTATGTTATGAATCATATTCTGTACTCTGTGTCTATCCCTTGGTTGACATCTATTTACCTTAAGGAATGCTTCCATCTCTAGGAGTCCCTCCAAAATGCACTGTAGAGATGGTTTGTGGGAGGTCAATAATCTCAGCTTTTGCTTATCTGAAAATTGTTTAATCCCTCCTTCTAATTTAAATGATAACCTTGCAAGGTAAAGTATTCTTGGTTCAAGGGCCTTCTGCTTCATTGCATTAAATACATCATGCCACTCCCTTCTGGCCTGTAAGTTTTCTGTTGAGAAGTCTGATAATAGACTGATGGGCTTCCCTTTGTATGTGATCTTATTTCTCTCTCTCTCTGCTTTTAATATATTCTGTCCTTGTCTTTGATCATTGCCATTTTAACTACTATATGTCTTCGTGTTGTCTTCCTTGGGTCCCTTGTGTTGGGAGATCTGTGCATCTCCATGACCTGAAAGACTATCTCCTTACCCAGATTGGGGAAGTTTTCAGTAGTTACTTCCTCAATGACACTTTCTATCCCTTTTTTCTCTCTCTTCTTCTTCCAGTACCCCTATTATGTGAATATTGTTCCGTTTGGTTTGGTCACCCATTTCTCTCAATATTCTTTCATTCTTAGAGATTCTTTTTTCTCTCTGTGCCTCAGCTTCTTTGTATTACTCTTCTCTAATTTCTATTCCATTTACCATCTATTCTACTACATCCAGTTGGCTTTCAAATACCTCCATTGTATTTTCATTTCAGACACGGAATTTCTTAATGATTGAATCTCCATCTTAAATTCGTTGCTGAGTTCTTAAATATTTTTATGTACCTCCATAAGCATGTTTATGATTTTTATTTTGAACTCTCTTTCAGGAATATTGGTGAGTTCAGTTTCATTTGGCCCTTTTTCTGGGGTTTGTGAGATTTTGGTCTTAACCATGTTCTTTTGACATTTCATATTTCTGTATGGTGCCCTCTAGTGCCCAGAAGCTCCAGTCTCTGGAGCTGCTCAGCCTCTACAGTGAGGTTGGGTGTCATAGGGGAGTGGAGCTTGTGCATGAAGGGAGGAAAGTTCAGTTTCCTGATTCCCGTCTGCTGCACTTGTGTCAAGTATCAGAGCCAGTCGGCTGAGCACACAGGTGTAAGCCTCTGAGATTTGTGTCTCTAGCTGTTGTAGGTGGGGCCTCCCTCTGACTGGACTGATGCCAGTGCTGTAATCTCCATTTTGTAACAGGTGCTGTCAGGCTAGGAGGAAGGCACAGCAGGCTGTGAATCACAGTGGGGGACCTCGGAGCTGAGTAGCCAGCAAGGGGGATGGAGCACCTGAAGCTCCTCAAAGTTTCCAATCTGCTGGGCAGAATGTGCCCAGACAACCTTGCCCCCTAACCCTTCTACAACGCAGCAAGCTCCATGCAAACTCTGCCCCTTCAGCAGCCCTCTTGCTGCTAGGAAGCCTTTCAGACTGCCTGCCTTTCCCTTGTCCCAGAGCAGCCAGGTGTGGATCCGCCCTCCACAAATGACCGGAATCTGTCTCTCAAGCACTCCACCTGTCCCAGCTCCCCATCCTCCAGAGCACCACACAGTATAGGTTTCTGCTCACAAAGCAGATCTCCAGGGCTAGGTGATCAGCAGTCCCAGGCTTCCACCCCCTCCCCTCTCCATTTCTTTTCCTCCTGCCAGTGATCTGGGTGGGGGAAGGGCCTGGGTCCCACTGGATCAAGGTTTTGGTAAGTTATCCTGTTTCATGGGGTCTGCTGTGTTCATGAGGTCTGTATGCAGTCTGGTGCAGCCTTCTTTCCTGTTGCTGTTTTAGGGTTAGTTGTATTAACTATATTTTTCCACTATCTGTGGTTTTGGGAGCACTTCTCTATATCACCTCTCATGCCTCCATCTTGAATCTCCGATATTTCTATTCTTAATTTAAATCACATTTAACAAATGAAGACTCTTTTAATAGGGATTAGTAGCATGTTAAAATAATATTTATTGAGTCACATGGACTGTTTTTGAGCTTGAGGTTTGTTTTACTTACAAAGAATGAAGGGGAAGATATTTGCCTGACAAAAAATTCTGGCACTTATCACCATGGTTGGAGCATGGTAAGTGTTGTTATTATGCTAAATTATTATTATTGCTATTATTATTGTTTGTATCAATTCAAATAACTTTTACATACCCCAGTAAGGAGTTGTTATTATCCCCATTATTACAGAGGGTTGTAAAGCTTAGTAAGTCATTTGCCTGAGATTGCATAGCTTAATATCCTTATAGTGTGTGGAAAACCCATAAATAAGATGAGTAATTTGAATAAATGAGCTCATTGAGCAAAAAAACTAATTAAAGCCATGCTATACATATTAGCTCAAGAATGCAGAATATTTACTGGTTAGTGAACATGAGCCAAGGCTTTGTTTTAGGTGAGTGGGAGTAAATGCATTGAGTCTACAGCTTTGATTATAGGGTACCTGAATAATTGATCAATTTGGTATGTATCAGAAATAGTTCAACTATTTGGTGAACTAATGGATATCAGATCTAGTGAAAAGTTGAATCTATTTTCCATGGTGACATAGCTTCAGTTAGAAAAATCCGAAAAACAGATTATTGTCTGCTGTTTTATATTGTCCTACAGAATTGTAGAACCATGGATTAAATTTTCTTTAAAATGGTTTCAGTGGCCTTGGAAAGGCAAAGTTGACTGCCAAATATATAATAGAAAAAGACATACTCAAGTTTTTCTCCTTAGCTAGTCTATGAACTATTAATAGAAAAATTTAAACTACTTTTATGTGTTCCAGAGTTTGGTATTCATTAAAGTATTCATCCATCCCTCCATCCATTCATTCAATACACTTGCTTTAACAATAAATTCTAAGTACTGGAGGTCCTCAACAAATGGGGGTAGTAGAGATTAACTATATCATATATGTATTCTTATTTACTCAAATACATAATTTACTCACATATAACACATCTGCATATCATGATATGATTTCACATGATTATGACATTTAAAAATTCTTTATAATTTTAATATATAGTTCTGCTAATGTTGCAAAATATGCAAAATTTGAATGTTACATCATTTAGCTGCTAAGATTAGGAGCAAAATGGATATCTGGAATACCAGCTCATGTCACCCACTTAGGCCTACCATAACCTCAAGGCAGCTTTCTGTAAAATTTCCTCACTCAAACACAAAATTCAATCAAAAAGCCCACATCAACCATATTCTATGTACTTCTATTCCAAAAATCTCTGAGGTTAATTTCAGCCACTGCAATGATCTTTCAAATCAGAAATTCAAATGAATGAGAAATCCAATGATCAACTTTCCATTGCAACAGATATTTTAAGTGAATTAGTTCTAATAATATTGCCAAACTTTTAACAAGGTTCCAGTCAAATATATTTTTAAAGATTAATCACTAACATTTTTGTGACAAAAGAAAATATTTTAATTAATATGTGAATAGTGCTGATGCACTTACCTGAATATTTTCTTTGATCATACATTATGTTTAACCAAAAAAGGTAATAATTAAACAAAAAAATGTAACCCCAAAGTTCATTCCCATTGATTGCATTGTGTTACAAATGAAAATACATGGTTAAAAGAAAAAGAAAAAAGAATAAATAAAGAAAGGGAGAAAGAAAAAGGAAGGAGAGAAGGAATGAAGGGAACACTACTTAGAAATAGTATGACAGAGGTTTCAGTAAAGATATTATAATGTGACATTTGATATCCTAGTGGGATTTCAACAAGTTTTGCATGGTCAAAATCTGTTCATAAGTTGGCCTTCTTCCAAGGATGTATGTGTCCTTCTCATCTACCACAGTGTCCTCAGTGTAAGAAAACCTCACTTCACGTGCTCAACATAGCACAACATTTTTAATTGCTTCCTTTTTGCTCATTAGCACCAAATTGATTCAGATAAAATCCTAAGTTTAAATACAATGCTATTGATCATGAAGAGAAAGATAAAAGATAAAAGGCATAATAACTCTACATTCTTTCAAGAAAATGATAAATTGGTATTTCAGGTTGGTGCTATTTATCTCATCTTTCCAACTAGAATGTGAATTCTTAATAAAGGATCTGCATATTCTGTTAATTTGCATAACCCAGTGTACCTTGTCCACAGTAATATTTGGGATTTAAATGAATGAATTTTTATAATGCTATAAATTCTAAATTCATCCTGAACTAGTTACAAGTTACTGGCCAATGGTTCTCAATCTGTTTTTGTTCCTATATAATTAAGATACACAATGTATTCCCCCCATCAATAAGAACTGCTCACTAGACAGTGATGTGTATGCATTAAGGGTAAAGGCAGGGTGGCACAGGGCCTTTGCGGATGCACCAGAATCTGGGGGAGTAGGAATTATGTAGTTGTAAAAACCATTCCTTCAAAATAGTTCTGATATGCTTCCTCACATTCAAACTCTTTGCACCCATTTCTGAAACATCACTCTGCCGATTTGTCCATTTTACCAAATGTAAACTAAAGTAATAGGGAACCAAAATTATTTTAAATTTTCATATATTACATTGCAGGCTTAAAATAAACAGAGTAGGTCAAATGAGGATTTAGATAAATACCCAAGCCAAGGAAGGAGTGAGTCAGTAGAAGGGGAGAAGCAGCAGACTTGGGCCTAGATCTGGGACTGTGGCTCTGGAAGTATGGTTGACAATACTACTCAAGATTAAATGCAGTCAGTTTAAGTTCAATTTAGGCTGTTAACTAAGTGTATTAGTTTGATGCAAAACCAGGGAGATAAGAAGAAAAGGTACAAACAAAGAATGGAATTGACATAAATCAAGAAAGAAACATGCACCGAATAGTTAAATTCCTCCTAGGCATGAGACACCTGAGGGGATAAAGACAGCCAAAATACCAAAGAGAACTAAGGTTAAAACCTTATTAATATTATAAGCTAGGCAGATTTACCTCTTCATGAGCAGAGGAGAAAGCTAATTCCTGGTAATATCATTCCCCAAATGCTCTAATTAGTTATGGTCATTAGGCCTGAAGAGATTTATTGGTTCAGAGAGGAGGGCTGGAGTACCTGCAGGAGACTAGGATTTTATTGTGAGTGACGTTAGGCTGAGGACAGACAGACAGTCTTGAATACCACAGGGTGGAGAAGTTCATTTCCAAAGACCCAAACAATGATAACACCTCCACTTCTAGCTTGTTTTTAGATACAGTCTTCAATGACAAAATAATCATATTATGTACAATATTTAACTTTTCCCCTTCATTCAATTAATTGACTACAAGTTCACTTCCTTTGCTATACAACATTCCCATATTTATGTCAACTCTATGGAACTTCAGAGACCTACATATTTTTCACTAGTATGAGCACTTTAATTTTCCCACTTGTCACATATTTTTATTTAAAAAGTCAAATCATAATTAAATATTCAAATAAATTGACAAGAATTCTTTACAAAGACAGCAAGGTTTTCCAAACTTGAGTAAGACTTTGGCTGTCAGCTAATATATGAAAGTCTGAATCTGATATATGAAAGGCAGCTTAAAGATATCATTTATTACACATGAACATGCAGTATATTTTAAATTTATAGACTCATGGAAAGTGAAGTATGTTTATATAAAAAATACAGAAAATATTTGCTGTATATGCTTAGAGCAACATTCCCAAAACTATTCCTCAGAATGCTACTATTTTTTGTTTTGTACTTTTTGTTTCTTTGTTGTTAACAAAATATTAATAGTAGGTCCAAGAGAAAAATATTCCCATAGTTAAGTAAGTTTTTCCTGCTATACAAGATATTTCTGTCTTGGAGAGTCATGATGCACATTACCATAATAAGAACTTCTAGAAATCTTGCAGTAAAGAAACGTGTTTATCTTTGAACTCTCACTTCCGCAAATTCATTGATCAGGGAATACTTTTTAAGAGAAACAATTTGTGGCTGACATATATGGATACATATGAAGAAATCATACTTCCTTCCTCTTTCCTCTATGCTAATAGAAGCTAACACCCATTAGTAAATGGAAAATGCTAGTTACTACCTTTTCCAGCTCTCCTTGCAACTAAGGCATGGGCCCCTGGGTTTCACCCAATCTTGACCAATGGAATTTGAATGGAAGTGTTCTGCTGCTTCAGGGGAAAGTTTTTCTTTCTCTAACAGAGATAATAGGCAATCAACCTCTTTCTCCCTCTCATTCGTCATGTTTATGTCTGCATGTGAAATCTACTTCAGTCATTTTGTGATTATGAAGGGAAATAAAACTGATATATGGAACATAGCAGAACAGTTGACAAGAACTTGGGTCTGGGTCCTTCATGTCATTGAACTCCTTAATTAACCATTTCAGGAGTTGCCTACCTCAAGACTTCTTTGTTATATGTGACACATTATATGTGACACAAATTACTTTTTTAAGTCATAGTTATTTGAGTTAGTTAATACTTATAGCGCAGTGCATCCTGATCAATTATTAAAGTCTTGAGGGGACTTTGTGTTTCCCAATCACCAAAGGCCCCATCAATGAACCCCCAGGGTGACTTATCCAAGGACATCCATAACCAGCTGAAGCATAACTCTATCACTTCACATTTCACCCTCCCACCCATACATGGTATTCTACTCTATGAGCAGAGCATGGCCTGCATGAGTTCCCACAGACAGCATATGGATCTCAATAGCAGTTATGGATCTTAGAAGCCAAGTGGACTTAATTTGGTCTATATATAGTTAACTAAACTTTGGCAAGGATGCCAAGAATATATGATGGGGCAGGATAATCCCTTTAATAAATGGCATTTTAAAACTGGATATTCACATTCAAAGGAATGTTGTTGAGTCCTTAACTTACACTATACACACAAATAAACTCAAAATGATTAAACATTAAATGTAGATATGACACTGTAAAACTTCTGGAAGAAAGCATAGGAAAAAGGCTCTTTGACATTGGTCTTGGCAATGATTTTTGGACATTATCACAAGAGCTTGGCAAAAAAATGAAAATAAACAAGGGGGACTATATCAAACTAAAGGTCTTCTGCACAACAAAGTAAATAATCAACAAAATGAAAAGGCAACCCACTTAATGGGATAAAACATGCAAATTGTATAGCTGGTAAGGGGTAAATATCCAAAATACATAAGAAATTCATGCAGCTGAATAGCAAAAATATCCCTAATAATATGAATAAACAATGGTCAAAAGACAATTCTGCAAAGACATAAAAATGACCAACAGGTATATGAAAATGGACTCAATATCACTTATCATCAGAGAAATGCAAATCAAAACCACAAGAAGATATCACCTCACAACTGTTAGGTTGGTAATATTAAAAAAAAAGCTAATAGATATTGATGAGGATGGGGAGAAAAGCGAACTCTTGTGCATTCTTGCTGAGAATGTAAATTTGTGCAGCCATTTTGGAATATACTATGGAGGTTCCTCAAAAAATTAAAAATAGAACTACCATAAGATGCAGCAATTCCACTTCTGAGCATATATCCCAAGGAATTGGAACCAGTGTCTTGAAAAATATCTGAACTCCCATATTCAGTGTGGTATTGTTTACAGTAGCCAAGATATGGAAACAAACTAAATGTCCATTGATAGATGAATGGAAAAAGAAATTATGGTATTTGCATATAGTGCAATATTATTCAACCTGGAAAGAAGGAAATCCTGTCATCTGTGACAAAGTGGATGATCCTGGACTGAATTATGTTAAGTGGAGCAATCCAGGCATAGAAAGACAAATGTAAGTATGATCCTACTTATATATGGAACATAAAGTAATCAAACTCACAGAAGCAGAGCATACAATAGTACTTTCCAGAGACTGAGGTAAAGGGAGATTGGGAATGTTATGGTTAAAGGGTCCAAAGTTTTAGTTAAGTAAGATAACTAATTTCTGGAGATTTACTACACAGAATGGTGCCTGTGGGTAAATGTTATATAAAGTATTATCACAAAAAATAAAATTAAACTAAACTAAACAAGGTAATGATAAGAGCAAAAAAGGTGGGAGGAAACTTTAGAAGGTATGGTGTGTTTTTATATCCTTGATGGTGGTGATGGTTTCACAGATATAAAAAACACATTGAGAGTATATATTAATTATGTACAGCTATTTATATCTCCATCACACCTCAATAAAGTGGTCTTGAAAAGAAATGAATAATTAAAATTAATATTAAAAGTAGTATTCTTATACTTGACAAAAAAAATTCAATCTTCATAATTGTTGCACAGTATTGTGAATGCCATGAATTGTACACTTAATGTTTAAGGTGGCAAATTTTGTTACATTTATTTAACTACATTTTTTAAAAGTCAGTAATGTAATATATCAAAAACCTTTGAATTGTACACTTTAAATGCATGAATTGCATGACGTGAATTATATCTCAATTCACTTTTTAAAAATGTTTAAAAATATAACAGTTGCTCATCCAAGCTTATGTTAAAAGAAAGCAAATAAAACTACAGTGAGCTAGCAATTTTTTCTTATAAGACACAAAAAATTGAAGATTTGATAATACACGTTGTCTAGATTGTGGGGAAACTAAAATTCATATATTGCTAGTAGGAATGTAAGTTAATACTAGACCTATGAAAGGCAAATTAGTAATAATTATCAAATTACAAATTTAGTAATTTGATAGAGCTTCTCTATATCAGGTTATTTATTGCACATTTCACTAGCACACATGCAAAAGGGCACTTTTACAAAATTATTCATTGGAGTTTTGTTTCTAATAGCAAAATACTGGAAATGATCCAAATTTCCATCAATGGAGGACTTTTTAAGTTACAGTAAATGTGCACATGGGAATATTACTCCCCTGTATTAAAAGAATGAAGTCATTGATATATGGCTTAGAAAATATTAAGAGAGAAAACATGGTACAAATCAATGTATAGATAGATACGCTATGCTGTGTAAAAATTGATAAAGATGATAATGTATTTTCATATTTGCTTGTACGCCGAAAGAAATTCTGGGAGGACACAGAACAAATGAATAAAAATGGTTTCCTGTATAGGATTGGGGGTAAAGTGGAATTGGGCAGATGTGGAACAGAGATGGTAGGAAAACTTCTCACCATATATTTAAATTCTTTATTAGAACCAAGTGTACTCATTATCTGTTCAAATTTTTCAAAATAATAAAACTTCTGATGAACATTATGTAAAATTACAGCAATGAAATTTTGATCTTGTTTACCTACAAAGATGATAATGCTGTTGATCAAGAGAGAAAATAAAACTGGACAGCAAAATTTGGCATATTTGGAGAAAAGCTTGCTGAGTTCTTCTTGGGATATGTTCACTTGAGATATCTAGCTTATATGCACATGGAGGTTACCAGCAGACAAAAATAGGTATCTCAGGAGATTTTAATTTGAAGGCGGAAATATGAGTATAAAAGCACAAAGAGCACGGTAACCCATGCTTCTTATCTCTGCCAGTGTTGCCTGAGTAAGAGTAGTTAAGAAGTCATTTGAAGAAAACAAATCCTACCATTTGCAACAATATGGATGGACCTAGAAGGTATTATGCTCAGTGAAATAAACCAAGCAGAAAAAGACAAGTATCAAATGATTTCACTCATATGAGGAGCATAAGGGCAAAGAAAAAACTGAAAGAAAAAAACAGCATCAGACTCAGAGAACCCAAGAATGGACTAACAGTTACCAAAGGGAAAGGGACTGGGAAGGATGGGTGGGAAGCTAGGGACAAGGGAGAAAAAGGGGCATTACAATTAGCAGACGTAATGTTGGGGGGGGCACGGGGAGGGCTGTACAACTCAGAGAAGACAAGTGGTGATTCTATAGCATCTCACTATGCTGATGGAAAGTGACTGTAATGGGGTAAGTGGGGGGGACCTGATGAAGTGGGGAGTTTAGTAACCATAATGTTGCACATGTAACTGTAGATTAATGGTAGCAAAATAATAAAAAACGAAGTCATTTGAAAAAATAAAGCTATTTGAATAAAACCTTTTGAGAGGCATTAATAGGTGAATCCCATGGGACTTTACTATAAAACAAAGGTTGTCCCAAGGGCAATTCTGCAGCTTCTCACATTTGTGATTGGTAAGATTGACTGAGGATTCCAGGTAAAGTAGCATTTTGGGAAAAAATGGTAGCATTGGGGTATATTGGTGATTTCTGTAAATGAGGAATCATCCTCACAAAAATAGAACAAACAAAACAAAACAATACAAATGTTACTTTATAGGCTTTCCTCTTTGGTCCTGCCTTTCTTGGATTCAAAGTAAATTGTGTTGGCCATGGGAAGCATTCTAGAGATAATGTAAAATTAAGGAAAATTTACAGTGTAACAATTCCCTTCAGACACCTCTATTTAAGGATTAAGGCACCTATAAAGTACAGTTACCTAGTAGCACATCAGGTATTAAGCATGGAAACCCCATCATAAAAGTGTGTATGTGTGTGTATTAGTTTTCTATTGCCACATAATAAGTAACTACAACCTTAGAAGCTTAATATGGCACAAATTTACTACCTTCTGTGGCTCAGGTGTCTGGGCATTGGTTATCTGGGCCCTCTGTCATGATCTCATTAGACTGCTTCCAAGTGTTGGTTGAGGCTGTGATCTTACCTGTAGCATGGAGTTATCTTCCAAATTCACTGGCTGTCAGCATAATTCACTTCTTTGTGGTTGTAGGACTGAGGCCCTTAACTTCTAGGGGCTTCACATTGTTCTCTGCAAGATGGCCTTCGGCAATCTTTTTCAAGACCTACTGGAGAGCATCTGCTGCTGCTTCCATGTTTTATGAGCTCACCTGATTAGGTCAAACTCACTTAAGGTAATTTCCCTTTTGATTAATTCAAAGCCAACAGATTAGAAACATTAATAACTTGTTCAAAATCACCTTTCATTACAATGTAACACAAGCACTGGCATGATACCCCATCACATTCAGTTCTCCCCCACAATCAAGGGGAGGGGATTGCAAGGGCTGTGTACAACAGAAGATCAGGAATCTTGGGGGTCATTTTAAATTCTGCTTAACACGGTGTGTGTGTGTGTACACATGTGTATTTGAGCATGCACAAGCATGCTCATTTGGGATTGGGAAATGGCCAAACTGTAGGGTATATTTATACTACGTTTGCAGGTGTTACAGGTTTTTGTCAGACATTTTGAGCATTTTTAAGACCAATGTATTTCTTACTCCACTTGTCATTTTTCCTTATGGAATACTTTTGAATCAGCACATATGCAACTTAATGTATCACACTCTAGGTGATACGTTCTATGTGATAGCATGCCTAATTTTATTCTAGTGCCCATAAAGTGTTATAGAGCCTAAATTATACTTAGAATATTTTGCATGTAAGTTTTTATACTTATACTTCTCATCTCTGGACTTGGTTGTTAAAATTAGCAATTGATTAATTCAATTAATCCTGGCCACAGAATGGTTTCATAGGACATTGAAGGTATAAAAGGAAATGAAGACAGTTGTGAGGCAGCTGTAAAGCAGTTGCGATATCACTAACTATATCTTGTAGATGCAATGTCCGTGAATCACCAGCAGAAGAATCATAGGATCTCTCTCCGTATTCCTAGTGGCCTCCAATAACCAATTATTAACAATATGTTGACAGGTATCCTTCTTACGGTTTGAATTTGGGCTGCAGGCTATAGATTGTTGAACTTCATATGAAAAATATGCTAAGTGCCACTTGTTAATACATAAATATATTATCATAACTCTAACTTCCATCCACTTGAATTTGGTTTCCATCCTCTGAGTTAATAAGTGTCTTCTTATATGAAAATAGCATGCAAAGCTGAATCTATACTAACATATTTTTGGTATTCGTATTCTAAAAAACCTTTTGGAATTTCATGTTTATTTCACTCGATATGTTGTATGTATGATTTATTGCGATGATTTGCTATCAAAAACATATATGTTGCCTCTTGATTTTTTTATATGGACTTTTTATAACCACATTTCTGTCTATGACAAAATAACAGGAAGCAGAAAGGCCAGAGTGTTCTCATATTATTCATTATGCAGAGAGTGGAAAGTGGTTAGAACATAATCTAAGCAATTCTCGTGCAAAACTTTATAGTAGTTGACCTTTAATTAGCGTGAAGATATTCTATCCATATTATATTTGTTCACTTGTCTTACTGGGCAGTAGATGTCGGCTGTGAAGCATAAAGGGTTTTTTTTGTCCTAATCCCTGTGATATGACATGATTGATGAGATAAAATTCCCATTTGGAGTTTCCTACCAATCAATAAGCAGATGGGCAATAGTGGGTGTCAAACAACAAGACAGCAGGAGATGCTTAAGCTCTTGCTACTTTGATAAAGAAAAAAATACTTAGAGAAATCCTATTTAAAGATACAGTCAACATTTTCTTGCCTTCTATGTACATCAGATATCTTTCCTCTTGTTGGGTGTTGTGCCTCAAGCATAAATATTCTTATTCCAAATGAAGTTGTATTACTTATGTACTCATAGTTGCTAAAAAGAATAAGAAGGCAATAAAGAGATTTATGTTTCACTGTTTTGCTAAAGATCACATAGGTGTTAATATGTGGGTAAATAAATAGTAAAATATATACAATTCTTTATAAGATTCTTACATATCAAAATTAATATTTGTAGGCTGTATCAGTTGATCTTTCATCTACAATATACTTGCAAATTAAGCATACTGATATATAGATTGTGACTTACATGAACATATGTCAGAGGTATTCATCTTCTTCATATATTTATCAAACCATAAAAAAATCCAAACTTTTTCAGCCTCTTTAGAATTAAATTATTGCATATTGTGCATGTCTTGCCAAATGCAAACTCATTTGCAAAGCTCTGTATCCCATTTTATTTTACCCCTTTGGCATGTACCACAAAATCTTTTTTTAATAAGTAATTAATAATTATTTAATAAGTACATAAAAATATAGGAAAAAGAACTATTCTCTGAATCCTGTCAGTAAAGACCAGCTGTAGTAAAAGCATTAAATATGACCTTAGGGCTTAGAAGAATCATAGGCAATTTCAGAATGTCCTTTTAATAGCCTAGTGAGAGTAGCAAATTTTATTACACATTTTTAAAAAGAATTATCCACGTACATTATGAACTCTTTCAAAAGTTTAAATTCAACAAATTCTAGTGTTTCACAGAGAAGAAATAGAGCGGAAGTAGATGAAATTTAAGTCATTAAAATATTCTAAAAATTATTTTAATTTACATAGAATTTTTGCTCAGAAGTGTAGATACCACTGCAATTACTCTAAAATCAGACTAGCAGGTAGGGGAAGACAGAGTTTACTCGACAAAAAGATTTTAAGTCTAATGTGTCATCTTTGCAGTCCTCTGCCATTAATATTTCCATATGTCCTACAAGAGGCCCGTTTCACCTCTTTCAGTATAAAGACATCCAAGAAATATTTACTTCCATATCATGTAGAGACTATTAGTCTTACATATATTATCTCTAGTCAGGAATGTGAAAGTTATGTTTTTTTTCTTTATATAATTGTCCCCATGACTCCTTTTGAAATAAAATAGAAATAAATTGACTTATAGCAAATGTAAGTTAAAAAAAATACAGATATAATAATAAATACATTACAAATGGAAAAGATCTATTGGATTTTCTCCTGCATTCCCCTGCTTTTGCATTATTGATTACTTCTATATATTTCTTGGCTCTTTTCTAGGTTCATCAACAGTGTGCCAGAGAGAATGTTCTATCAGAGAGCTATTCAACAGTTGGACTTTCAACATAGCAACAGAGATCTATGGATGGTAAAGCTGTCTGTTACTGATCACTACCTTCTGCCTTTCCCACATGGCCCATTCCATGCACATATATACAGTATTCTAAAAACTTCTTTGCAATAACAATAAAGACAAGTTTTATTTTCCCTTCCTTGTTCCCATATACCACCCGCATGAAATTAGAAAGAGGAGAACTGATTATCATGTAATTTTGAACCCTTACTATGTAAGATGTTTTAAAAATATATATATCCATCTTTTTGCTTGATAATTTAGCTTCAGGTAAGACATCCCATCAGTAAATCAGCTTTTTAGTACAACATTAAAGATTATAGAGTATAATCTACCTCTTTTTACTTAAATGATGCAATCTACTATTTTTTTATTGAAGTATAGTTGATAAACAATCTTAATATTAGTTTCAAGTATAGAACAGAGTGGTTCAACAGGTACTCACATTATAAAATCCTCACCCCAAATAGTGCAGTTACTATGTGTCAACATTGAAAGGTGTTACAGAATCATTGACTATATTCTCCATGCAGTAATAACATCCTTGTGTCTAACTTTTTTTGTGATTAATAATTTTCATGCCTATTTACCCCCCTCACTCTCCTCACACACCCAACCCAACTTATCCCCATGGTAACCACAAGTCACTTCTCAGTGTTTATGATTCTACTGCTATTTTGTTTTGTATTGTTTTCAGATTCCACAAATAAGTGAAATCATATGGTATTTGTCTTTGTCCACCTGGATTATTTCTCGTAGCATAAGACCCTCTAAATCAATCCATATTGTGGCAAATGGCAGGATTTCCTTTATATGGCTGAATAATATTCCATTGTGTATATGTACCACCTTTTCTTTAACCATTCATCTAGTGATGAACACTTTGGTTGCTTTCATATCTTGGCTACTGTAAATAATACAGTGATAAACATAGAAGTGCATATGTCTTTTTGAATCAAGACTTTGTTTTCTTCAGGTAAATTCCTAGAAGTGGAATTCCTGGGTCAAATGGTATTTCTATTTTTTACTTTTTTTGAGGAAACTCCATACTGCTTTCCACAGTGGCTGCACTAATTTGCATTCTCAGCAGTGTAGGAGGGTTCCCTTTCCTTTGCATTCTCACTAACACTGTCATTTCTTGTCTTTTGGATATGGCCATTCTAACTGAGGTGAGGTGATACATCAGGACGGTTGGTGATGTGGAACATCTTTTCATGTGCTTGTTAGCTCTCTGTGTTTCTACTTTGGAAAAATGTCTGTTCAGGACTTCAGTCCATTTTTTAATCAGGTTATTTGTTTTTTTGGTGTTGAGGCATATGAGTTCTTTGTATATTTTGGATGTTAACCCCTAATGAGATAATTTATGAATATATTTTCCCATACTGTACATTGTCTTTTTGCTCTTTTGATGTTTTCCTTTGCTCTAAAAAAGCTTCTTAGTTTGATGTAGTCCCACTTTTTCATTTTTTATTTTGATTCCTTTGCCCTGGGAGACATGTCCCGAAAAAAAATTGCTCATGCTTATATTCAATGGATTTTTGCCTATGTTTTCTTCTAAGAGTTCTGTGGTTTCAAGTCTTACATTTATGTATGTAATATATTTAGAGTTTACCTTTGTGTATGGAGTTAGACAGTAATCCAGTTTCATTATTTTGCATGTAGTGGTCCAGTATTCCCAAGCCAGCTATTGAAGAGAGTGCCTTTCTACATTGTATATTCATGGCTTCTTTATCATATATTAATTGACCATATTTGTGTGGGTTTATATCTGCGTTTTCTATTCTGTTCCACTGATCTATGAATCTGTTCTTGTGCCAGAATGATACTGTTTTGACTACTGTAGTTTTATAGTACAGTTTTAAGTCAGGGAATATAATACACTCACCCAGCACTGTTATTCTTTCTCAGGATTGCTTTATCTATTCAGCATCTTTTGTGGTTCCATATGAATTTTAGGCTTATTTTCTCTAGTTCACGAAAATTGCCATTGGTATCTTGATAAGGATGTCATTGAATCTGTAAATTACTTTGGGCAGGATGGCAATTTTGAGATTATTAATATATTCATTCTATGAGCATGGGATAGATTTTCATTTATTTATATCTTCTTAATTTCCCTCATTGGTGTCTTATAGTTTTCAGAGGATAGGTGTTTCAACTCCTTGGTTAGGTTTATCCCTAGGTATTTTTTTACTTTTCTGCTTGTAAATGGATTTTCCTGATTTCTCTTTCTGCTAGTTTGTTGTTAGTATATAGGAATGCAACAGATTTTTGTGTATTAATTTTGTATCCTTTAACTAATAACTGAATCCAGTTATTAGTTCTAATAGTTTTATGGCTGAGTTTTTAGGGTTGTCTATATATAGGGTCATGTCATCTGCAAGGAGTGACTGTTTTATTTCTTCCTTACCAAACTGGATGCCTTTTATCTCTTTGTCTTGTATGATTGCCATGGCTAGGACTTCCAGTTCCAGGTTGAATAAAAGTGGTGAGAGTGGGCATCCTTGTCTTGTTCCTGATCTTAGAGGAAAACTTTCATCTTTTCACCATTTAGTATGATGTTGTCTGTGGGTTTGTTGTATATGGCCATTATTATGTTGAGATATGTTCCCTGCATACCCATTTTGTTGAAAGGTTTTTTATCATGTAAATCAATGGATGTTAAATTTTGTCAAATGCTTTTTCAGCATCTATTGAGAGGTTCATATGTTTTCTCTTCTTTTTGTTAATGTGGTGTATCACATTGATTGATTTAAAAATATTTGTACCATCCTTGCATCCCTGGAATAAATCCTACTTGGTCATTATGAATAATCATTATGATGTATTTTTGAATTTCTTTTTTAAATATTTTGTTGAGAATTTTGTATCTATGTTTATCACGTTTATTGGTCTATAAATTTCTTTTTTTGTAGTGTCACTGATTTTGATATTAGATTGATGCTGGCCTTGTAGAATGAATTTGGAAGTATTCCTTCCTCTTCTACTTTTTGGAATTCTTTCATAAGCATGGTATTAACTGTGTAAATATTTGGTGGAATTCTGCTGTGAAACCATCTGGTGCTGGATTTGTTTTCTGGGAGTGTTTTGATTACCAATTCAATTTCATTACTGGTAATTGGTCTGCCCAGATTTTCTGGGTCTTCCTCGGTCAGTACTGAAATGTTGTTTTCTAGGAATTTGTCTTTTCTAGTGGGAAGTCCAATTTATTGGCATATATTTTTTCATATAATTCTCTAATAATTCTTTGTATTTCTGTGGTGTCAGTTGAAACTATTTCATTTCTGTTTCTGATTTTATTTGCGTGCTCTCCCATTTTTTTCTTGCTTGTATATTTTGTTTATCTTATGAAAAACCTGCTCTTGTTCACTGATTTTTTCTGTTTTATTTTTCTTTTGAATTCATTTCTGCTCTGATCTTAATTATATTTCTCCTTTTATTAAGTGTGAGTTTAATTTGTTATTTTTGTAATTTCTTTGAGTTTAGAATGTTATTTTGGATTCTTCTTGTTTTTTGGATGTAGGCCTGTATTGCTATGTACTTCCCTTTTAGAATCACTTTCATGACGTCCCACATATTTTGAACTGTTGTAACTTTGTTTTTATTTGCGTCAATATATTACTTGATTTCTTCTTTTATTTGTTCATTGATCCATTGATTATTTAGAAGCATGTCATTTAGCCTCCATGTGTTTATGTGTTTTTTTCTTTTCTTCACGTAATTTATTTGTAGTTTCATTCCATTGTGATCTAAAAGGATACCTGATACAATTTCAATCTTTTGAATTGATGGAGGTTCTTTTTGGGTCCTAATATGTGATCTGTGCTGGAGAATGTTCTATGTGCACTTGAGAATAATTTGCATCCTATTGCTTTAGGGTGAAATGTTCTGTAAATATATGTTTTATCCAGCTTGTCTAATGTGTTGTTCAGTTTTTCAGTCTCCTTACTTATTTTCTGTCTGGTTTATCTGTCCTTTGGAGCAAGTGGTGTGTTGAAGTCTCCTAAAATTAATGCATTGCATTCTATTTCATCCTTTAATTCTGTTAGTATTTGTTTCACATAATTAGATGCTCCTATGTTAGGTGTGTAGATATTTATAATGGTTGTATCATCTTGTAGGACTGACACCTTTATCATTATGTAATGTCCTTCTTTGTCTCTTGTTAGTTTCTTTGTTTGATACAAGTACTACTGCTGCTACTTTTTTTCCCTTTTATTTGCATGACCTATGATTTTCCATCCATTCACTTTCAGTCTGTGTATGTCTTTAGGTCTGAAATGTGTCTTTTGTAGACAGCATATAGGTTGTTTTTGTTTATCCATCATATAGGTGGGTCTTATTTCTTTATCCATTCCACTACCATATGTCTTTTGATTGGTGCATTCAGTCCATTTACATATAAGGTACTTATTAATAGGTATGTACTTATTGATATTTTATTGTTTTCTGGTTGTTTTTATAGTTCTTCTCTATTCCTTTCTTCTCTATTATACTCTTATTTTTTATTTGATTGTTTGCTTTAGTGTTATGACTGGATTTTTTTTAAAAAATTTATCTGTGTATCTATTATAGGCTTTAGGCTTGTAGTTAACATAAGGCTCATAGATCATTTTCTAAATATATAACATTCTATCTTAAGTTGATGGTCACTCTATTTCAAACACAGTCTAAAATGTTTCTTTATATTCTACTTCCTCCTCCACACTTTTGAATTGGATGCCATAATCTGCATTTTTGTGTGTATCCTGTAAATGATTTTGTGTATAGTTGATTTTACTAATTTTGGTTCTTTTTATCTATTTATTTTCTTTTTCTTAATCTCATACTTGCCTAGTTAGTAATTTCTCTACAACCTTTACGTTGAGTTTATTTTCATTGATGAAATATGTTTAGGCTAAAGAACGTTTCCATCTGTGGAATTCCCTATAACATAGCCAGTAAGGCCAGTTTAATGGTGGTGAATCCTTTTAACTTTCATTTATCTGGGAACCTTTAATCTCTCCTTCAATTTTGAATGATATTTTTGCTGAGTGGAGGATTCTTTGTTGTAGGTTCTTCCCTTTCAATACATTAAGTATTTCATGCCACTCCTTTCTTACCTTTAAAATTTCTGTTGAGAAATATGCTGATAGCATTATGGAGTTTCACTTACATAAGGATAACTGACTTTCTTGATGCTTTCAAAATTTACTCTTTATCTTCAACCAATGCCGTGTTAATTTCTATATATCAGTGTGTTTTATTTCCTAGGGTTGCTTTTGTTAGAGGCTCTCTAAGCTTCTAGGAACTGGGTGTCTATATCCTTCCCAGGACTGGGGACATTTTCAGCCATTATTTCTTTAAAGACACTTTCTACACACTTGCCTCTCTCTTCTCCTCCTGGTACCCCTATTCTGAGAATACTATTTTGTTTGTGGTTGTCACAAAGTTCTCTTTGCATGCTTTTTGTGGATAAAATTAAGGTTTCTGTGGCCAGGATTCTCACCTGCCCTGGTTGGCTAGTCTACAACACACGTGTGGGCAATACATCATTCTTGACTCTATATAAAGGGCCCGGCCCAGTGCTCTGGGCAACATGGTGGCATGGCTGCAAGGCTGCAGGAGAGCAGAGCAGAGGCTAGAGTGGTGGCAGAGCCAAGGAAAGAGGCCCAGAGGACAGCTGTGCGGGCAGAGATGCCCAGAGGCAGAAACAGTCTTGCTGCATGCAGACTCACTCTGAGTGAATGGGATTTTGTGATTGTTCTTCCACTGTGGAAATAAAACTGGGTATAATCCTTTCACCCAAAGAACCTTCTACTGTCATTTCTTTGGTCATACTGAATCCATAGTGAACTTGCCTGGGGCTAAAACCCATTGACAAGACACTCTTATTTCTATAGAGTCTTTGTTCTCTCTGTTTCTCATCTTGATTGTTTTCCTGTCCTTTAATTTCCATCCCATTGATTGTCCCTCTACTTGTAGCAATCTAGTATTAATTCCCTCCACTGTATTTTTCATTTAATTTATTGTATTCTCGAGCTCTAAATGGCTCTTTTTCAGATCTTCTACCTCTTTGTTGAAATTCTCCCTAAGATTGTCAATACTTTTTTACAGGTCAATGGGCACATTTATGACTGTTATTTTGAAATCTTCATTAAGAAGATTGTTCATCTCCATTTCATTTAGTCCTCTTTCTTGTGTCTTATCCTATTCTTTTTTTGGTAAATATTCTTCTGAATCCTCATTTTGTCTGTGTTTCTGTGTTTCTTCCTTTGTGTTGTTATATCTGCTATGCCTCTGGGTAAAGAGAGTAATGGCTTTATGAAGAAGGTTTCCTTTCATGCCCAGAAACTCAAAACTCATTACTCACCAGTTCCTGATTCTCCTTTGAGGTATAACTGCAATTCTTGTTGATGGGCAGGGCCACCTTTCTGCCTGCCTGCTTGCAGTGGCTGATCTCTGTCAGTAGACACCCTTTGTGAGCAGTGCAGTGGTACTTCTACTGGGATGGTTGTGGGCAGGTCTGCACTCTGCCTGCCGGTGGCACTGCTGGTTCAGTTGGGCAGGCTGGGCAGGTGCACAGGTGTGTGCAACACAGGGTTAAACAACCAGCAATGAGGAAAGAGCATTTAGAGCTAGCTCCCACATTTGCCTCCCTGATTTGGATGAGAGTAGGGAGGGAAAGCTTGGAAAGCCTTCCTTTGCTTGCCTGGTAGCACATCTGACTGCTGCTGGGCTGATGGGGTTGGAAGGTAGCCTGGTACACAGGGAAGCACAACCAGGCTAAGCTGACAATGAGGGGGATAGGGAGTTTGGGGCTGGCTCCCATAAGTGCCCAACGAGTTAGGCTTAATGAAGGCTGGGGAAGCATTGTCCACCTGCACTCTCTGTTCAACCCCTTCACCTATGGTACCCTTCCTGGTGCTGGTAAATCTTTCAAACTGCTACCTCCATGTTGGGTCTCAGCAGGACCAACAGAGCATGCCTGTCCTCCACAAGCAGCAGGAGTCATTGCCTCCTAGAGTGCTCCAATTCTCCCTGCTATCCAGCCCCATTAATCATCAAAGACCAATACAATGTGGACTCATGTGGAGAGCAGATCTCCAGGGCCAGGTGTTAAGAGTTTATGAACACTTATCCCCTCCCTACTCATTTCCTCTCCCTCCTGATTGTGGGTTGGGGTGGGGGAAGGGCTTGTGTCCTGATAAATTGATCATGGCTCTTCCAATTTATCCTTTTCTGTGTGGTCTTCTCTTTCACCAGGAGAAGATGGCCTGTTCTGCAGTCTTCAGGTCATTTTCAGCGTTAGTTGTATTTGTTGTAGTTGATTCCTTGGTGTGTATGTCAGAGGAGGTTTCTGTCTTGCCTTCCTACTCTACCATCTTCCTCATGATCTCCTACCAAATTTTTGATACATATAATTTTCTCCCATGAAATTAAGCCATATGTTTTTTTTACATATAAGATTTGTTTTATTTAACATTGAAAAGTATATATAACCCTGACATAAGTAATGGTATATTTATTATGAAATTTCTTAAGATAACATTTCAAAGGTTACTATTCAAACCAACACAGCATTTGTTTTTCTTATAATCATAAATTATAGCAGTATATTTCCATGTTAGAAGTATACTTACAACCTATTGAGCCATCCATTGTTTTTTTACAAACTGTGTCCCATAGGCCAAATCTAGCCTGTTCCCCATACTTGCAAATAAAGTTTTATTGAAAGAGAAACACCTATCCACACATTGTCTAATGTGCTTTTGCACTACCATGGCAGAGTTCTGCTGCAACAGAGCCCACAAATATTTACTACCTGGCCAATTACATAAAACGTTTGCTGATCTCTATACTGACATTCCTGCTTTCAGAAAATCAATAAATAAGATTCTATAATGAGACAACTAACCAAAAAAACGAATTTAACAATAGATTTCATTAAAAATAACTTGCCCACTCATCTTCTGTAACTAATTTATAGTTGATGTAAACTTCAATTTATCATTTTTTACTTGATAAGAAAATATATTTCCTAATGTCCATATTATTTTACGTTTGACAGATGGCTAATTCATTCTCCAAAAGAAATATTAACTCATTTTTTTCTTCTTAATGAGTTCCCTTTTAAAAGATGCTAGGCACAAGATATTTACTTGTTTCAATCTTTGCCAAAAAAAGAAAAAAATACTTTCATTTGAACAGAATCAGGGAAAATGCTTGCTTAAAGGTCATTCTGCAGCCATTCTTTTGTATATGAGACTATTTGGTCATCTTTGCAAACAGGTTGTCTCTATTGTATGGTCTTTGCAGATAAATGTATACATACATACACACATCTTTCACAAGCTCACTTATTAAACTGGGAATTTGGCAACAAAATAATTATAGCCATCTCTCAGGCATAATGAACTTTATACACCAAAGCAAATGGAGGCTTATGGGAGTTCATGGAGCTCACAGTACCTTTACAGATATTTGCCAAAGTAGGGCTGTTACCTAAATCAACCTAAGCAAAGAAGGGAGACACTAATAGTTTGCAGCCACTCCAAGATTGTCAAAGGCAGTGCATCAGTTTCAGAAGGGTTTCTATAATACTGAAAAAGAAAATAAAAGAAAATGAAAAAGAAAACAGACAAACACATTTTTGGAAAAGGTTTTGGTAAATAAAACACTTAATTGGAGGAAATGAAAAATGTATGCATGATACAGCTATCTAAACTACTTTTTTCATAAATTAAATCAGAGTATTCCTAAAATCTTGGGACTAGTTACAATAGTAGATAAGAGCAAATGATTTAGCAAATTGCTAAAATTATCCATACAGAGTAAGTTGTATTGCTAGAATAACATTAAAAATTCAAAGTCACTATTTGAATAGTCTAGCTTAAAACTTTAAGAGATTTATTACAATTTCATACAGATGTATGACTAGACTAATATTTATATTCTTGTGATGAGTTTCAAATTAGGGTAAGACAATTATTCCAGTGCCAAAATATAATAAATCAAGCTATGTACACATTGTCAGCCAGTTCAGTTTGTTAATAACTTATTAGATTAAAAAAACTATGGGGAAATTAAAATTTAAAAATGAGTGAAAACTGTAAAATAAAATATGCAAGCAACAAATATGGTTGTCTAAATATTTAGGTGTATTAAGATAACAAAATTTTATAATATTTTACTTTTTATCCCAGAAAATCCTTTTTTATTTAAAGACAAATACATAAGGCAGTTCAATTAATGAAAGGACCATGTGCATTCTTATCCATGATAAATTAAAAATTGTAACATTATTCAGTAGAAAACAGAAACAACTTAAAATGTGTTACTTGTTCCATGAGAACTTTCTTGTAAAGCAAATGAAGTCCACATGAATTCCGTTCCCCCAAAGTGAATAATTAAGGAAAAAAAGACAGAAAAGTATTGAAAAATTTAAGAAAAATCATTGTTTTTAATGGTTCTTTGAGATTTACTTTTGAACTATATTTTGCCAACTCTAAAAGTTATAAAACAAGATAATTTCAGTACCATAGACTTTCAGTGCTGAAAAAATCCTTTCTAATTTAATAACATAATGATATGGATAAAATCAAATTATTCATTCTGAACTAATCATAATACCTCTTTCTTTTATTTGAATACCATTAACTTATGCTTAATAAATTATCCACACAGTAGGCACTTAAGCAATTGTTCTATGAACTGGTTTATATTATGAAGATTGCTAATTTAAGACTTATAAATTAAAAACAAAAACAAAGGATGATGTTTCTTCTGAAGACCTAAATTTTTTAAAAAAAGATAATCTAACATTTGAATAATAAGTAAAATGTTATATAAATTAAAAATGATATAACCCAGATGACTTCATCTTCTGCTAGGCAACTTAATCCTCTCTGCTTAGAAAACAGAATTAAATAGAATGTTTTTACTTAGTTTAAGGAATAAATAATATTTCTGTATAAGCAATATCATTAATTTTGAGAAACTCATTAAAAGTATAAGAAAAATATATTATTTCAGGTTAATATCAGTCCTGTCATGTGGACAGGACAATAATGTAGTCTTATATATACAAAAGGGGGTGTATGGGAGCATATTAAATGATGCCTCTGGGTAAAGTTAGTAAGTCTAAAGATACCAATAGTGGTGATTGAAAAAGCAAGCAACATATAAGAACAGATGGATAATTTAAGCACAAAAATGGAAAATCTAAGAGAATAAAAAAGAAAAATTCTAGAAGTAAAAAAATGCTGTAATAGAAATGAAGAGTGTCTTTGATGGGTTTATTAATAGAATAGACATAGCTGAAGAAAGAATCAGTGATCTTGAGGATATGTCAACAGAAACTATCCAAACTAGAAAGCAAATAGAAAAAAAATGGAACAAAATATCCAAGAAGTGTGGGACAATATAAAAGGTGAAATAATTGTTTATTAGAAATACAAGAAGGAGGAAGTTCCGGGAAGATGGCGGCGTGAACAGAGCGACAGAATTTTCCTCCCAACAATATTTATCCACGAAAACACAGCAAACGCAACTGTTCCTAAAAGAGAAACCAGAACACACAGGAAAGCGCACACAGTGCAGACACACCTGAGAGAACTTGGCAGCGGGCGAGGCAGGTAAGAAATGAAACCGTGAACCGTGACCCGGCAGAACCCGAGCACTCCCCCATCACAGCACACCGGCGGGAGGAGAGGATTCAGAGCCGGGAGGGAGTGGAAGTGCAGGCCCAGGAGATAACCAGCCCCGGACCGGCCCCAGGAATGTGGGGGCACAAAGCGTGGTGTGGCAGAGACTGGAGAGATGGAGGGCGGACGGACTAAGCAGGAACACACCTGCTTGCTCGCGGCTGGCTCAGGGAAGGAGAAGAGAGAAGAAAAAAAGGAGAAAACCGTATGCTTTGTTTTTCAGTGGTCTTAAAGAGACGGGAGTCCAGCAGAGAACCTCATCGCCTTGGCACACTCGGCCCAGCAGGCTGGGAGTCCTGGGGAGCATCGGACAACATAGCGGGCGACTGGGAAAGGGTAGCCATAATTAGGAATCCCACAGAGCTCAAAAGCCTTCCATTCATTCTCACCCCAGCCACAGTTTTAAAGGGCCATGCGGAGCGGCATGACCACAGCTCTGGAATAGTGGAGCAACAGCGCCATCTACAGCATACACACAGAAACCACTCTCGGTGGGCGTTTTTTTTTTTCTTTTAGGTGTTGCTGCTTTTTCTTTCCTTTCTTTTCATTCTTCTCTCTATATTTTTACTTTTTTTATTATTAGTAGAATATTATTTAAATTTTTTTCTTTTTTTTTCTTTTCTCGTCTTTCTTCTCTTTCCTTTTTAAAGTCATAAAGAGCCCAGCTGACATATGTGACAACTACCAACAACCACTTCTACAGTCATGAGAAGACAGAAGAATATGCTACAGACAAAGCTTCAGACAAACACCACCCCAGAGAGAGAATCTGAAGGAATGGACATGCACAGTCTTCCTGAAAAAGAATTCAGAATAAAAGTCATATCCATGCTGACGGATCTACAGAAAAATGTGCAAGAGCTGAGGGAGGAAATGAGGAAAGACAAAGCAGAAATGAGACAAGCCATCGACGGGCTTAACAGCAGAATGTATGAGGTTCAAGGCACTATTAATGAAACACAAAACAGGGAGCAGGAATACAAAGAAGCTGAGGCAGAGAGAGATAAAAGGAACTCTAAGAATGAAAGAATATTAAGAGAACTGGGTGACCAATCCAAATGTAGCAGTATTCGCATTATAGGAGAACCAGAGGAAGAAGAGAGAGAAAAAGGGGTAGAAAGTGTCTTGAGGAAATAATTGCTGAAAACTTCCCCACGCTGGGGAAGGAAATAGTCTTGCAGTCCACGGAAGCCCACAGATCTCCCAACACAAGGGATCCAAGGAAGACAAACACAAAGACACACAATAATTAAGATGGCAAAGATCAAAGATAAAGACAGAGTATTAAAGGCAGCTATAGAGAGAAAAAAGATCACCTACAAAGGAAAACCCATCAGACTGTCAGCAGACTTCTCAACAGAAACCTTACAGGCCAGAAGAGAGTGGCATGATATATTTAACGTAATGAAACAGAAGGGCCTCGAACCAAGAATATTGTATCCAGCATTATTATCATTTAAATATGATGGAGGGATTAAACAATTTCAAGACAAAAAAATTTGAGAGAATTTGCCTCTCATAAACCACCACTACAGGATATCTTAAACGGACTGCTCTAGAGGGAAACACCCCTAAGGCTAAAAAGATGTCATCAGAGAAAATAAAGTCATAGCAAACAAAGCAGACCATCCAAATACTAACTAAAGGCAAAGAATAAAACACCTAATATATAAAGAAAGGAGAAGGAAGAATAGGAAGGGAGAGATAAAGAAACATCAGACGGCGTTCACAATAACTTAAAAGAAAGTTAAGTTAGATTCTTAGATAGTAAAGAAGCAACCCTTGAACCTTTGGTAACCACGAATCTAAACCCAGCAATGGCAATAAGTACATATCTATCAATAGTCACCCTAAATGTAAACGGACTGAATGCACCAATCAAAAGACACAGAGTAACAGAGTGGATAAAAGAGCAAGACCCATCTATATGCTGCTTACAAGACACTCACCTCAAACCCAAAGATATACACAGACTAAAAGTGAAGGGATGGAAAAAGATATTTCATGCAAACAACGTAGAGAAAAAAACAGGTGTTGCAGTACTTGTATCAGACAAAATAGACTTCAAAACGAAGAAAGTAGCAAGAGAAAAAGAAGGACACTACTAATCATAACGGGGTCAGTCCAACAAGAAGTTATAACCATTATAAATATATATGCACCCAACACAGGAGAATCAGCATATGTGAAACAAATACTAACAGAAGTGAAGGAGGAAATAGACAGCAATGCAATTATTATAGGAGACTCTAACACACCACTCACTCCAAAGGATAGATCAACCAGGCAGAGGATAAGTAAAGACACAGAGGCACTGAACAACACACTAGAACAGATGAACTTAACAGATATCTACAGAACTCTGTACCCAAAAGCGGCAGGATACACATTCTTCTTAAGTTCACATGGAACATTTTCCAGAATAGACCACATACTAGGCCACAAAAAGAACCTCAGTAATTTCAAAAATATTGAAATCCTACCAACCAACTTCTGAGATCACAACAGTATAAAACTAGAAGTAAATTTCAGAAAGAAATCAAAAAGGCTCACAAATACATGGAGACTTAACAACATTCTCCTAATGAATGAATGGATTAACGACCAAATCAAAACAGAAATCAAAGAATATATGGAGACTTATGACAACAACACACAAAACCACAACATCTGTGGAATGCAGCCAAGGCAGCTCTAAGAGGAAAGTATATTGCAATCCAGGCCTATTTAAAGAAGGAAAAACATTCCCAAATGAACAGTCTAAAGACACAATTACTGAAATTGGAAAAAGAAGAACAAATGAGGCCCAAAGTCACCAGAAGGAGAGACATAATAAAGATCAGAGAAGAAATAAATAAAATTGAGAAGAATAAAACAATAGAAAAAAATCAATGAAACCAAAAGCTGGTTCTTTGAAAAAATAAACAAAATAGATAAACCCCTAGCCAGACTCATTAAGAGAAAAATATAATCCACACACATAAACAGAATCAGAAATGAGAAAGCAAAAATAACGACAGACCACACAGAAATACAAAGAATTATGAGAATACTACAAGCATCTATATGCTAACAAGCTCCAAAACCTAGAAGAAATGAACAACTTCTTACAAAAATACAGCCTTCCAAGACTCACCAAGCAGGAAACAGAAAAACTAAACAGACCAATCACCAGCAATGAAATTGATTCGGTAATCAAAAAACTACCCAAGAACAAAAGCCCCGGACCTGATGGATTAACCTCTGAATTCTACCAGACATATAGAGAAGAAATAACACCCATTCTCCTTAAAGTTTTCCAAAAGATAGAAGAGGAGGGAATACTTCCAAACCGTTTCTATGAAGCCAGCATCACTCTAATACCAAAACCGGGCAAAGACCTCACTAAAAAAGAAAATTACAGACCAATATCCCGGATGAACGTAGATGCAAAAGTACTCAACAAAATATTAGCAAACCAAATTCAAGAATACATCAAGAGGATCATACACCATGATCAAGTGTGATTCATCCCAGGGATGCAAGGATGGTACAACATTCGAAAATCCATTAAAATCATCCATCACATCAATAAAAAGAAGAACAAAACCACATGATCATCTCCATAGATGCTGAAAAAGCACTTGACAAAATTTAGCATCAATTCATGATTAAAACTCTCAACAGAATGGGTATAGATGGCAAGTACCTCAACATCATAAAGGCTATATATGACAAACCCACAGCTAACATCATATTTAATAGCGAGAAGCTGAAAGCTTTTCATCTAAGATCAGGAACAAGACAGCGGTGCCCACTCTCTCCACTGTTATTCAACATAGTACGGGAGGTCCTAGCCACGGCAATCAGACAAAGCAAAGACATACAAGGCATCCAGATTGGTAAAGAAGTCAAATTGTCACTATTTGCACATGACATGATACTGTACATAAAAAACCCTAAAGACTCCACTCCAAAACTACGAGAACTAATATCTGAATTCAGCAAAGTTGCAGGATATAAAATTAACAAACAGAAATCTGTTGCTTTACTATACACTAATGATGAACTAACAGAAAGAGAAATCAGAAAAACAATTCCATTCACAATTGCACCTAAAAGAGTAAATACCTAGGAAAAAACCTAATGAAGGAAGTGAAAGACCTATACTCTGAAAATTACAAGACACTCCTAAGAGAAATAGGACACTAACAAATGGAAATGCATCCCATGCTCTTGACTAGGAAGAATAAATATTGTCAAAATGGCTATACTACCTAAAGCAATCCACAGATTCAACGCAATACCCATCAAATAACCAACAGCTTTCTTCAATGAACTGGAACAAATAATTCTAAAATTCATATGGAACCAGAAAAAACCCCGAAGAGTCAAAGCAATCATGAGAAGGAGGAATCAAACAGGGGGAATTATGCTCCCTGACTTCAAGCTCTACTACAAAGCCACAGTAATCAAGACAATTTGTACTGGCACAAAAACAGACCCACAGACCAGTGGAACAGAATAGAAAATCCAAACATTAACCCAAACACATACAGTCAATTAATATTTCATAAAGGAGCCTTGGATATACAATGGGGAGATGACAGCCTCTTCAGCAGCTGGTATTGGAAAAACTGGACAGCTACGTGTAAGAGAATACAACTGGACTACTGTCTAACCCCATACACAAAGGCAAACTGAAGGTGGATCAAAGACCTGAATGTAAGTCATGAAACCATAAAACTCTTAGAAAAAAATATAGGCAAAAATCTCTTGGACATAAACATGAGCGACTTCTTCATGAACATAACCCCCCAGGCAAGGGAAACAAAAGCAAAAATGAACAAATGGAACTATATCAAGTTGAAAAGCTTCTTTACAGCAAAGGACACCATCAGTAGAACAAAAAGACATCCTACATTATGGGAAAATATATTCATAAACTGTGTTTCTGATAAGGGGTTGACATACAAAATATACAAAGAACTCACGTACCTTAACAAACAAAAAGCAAATAATCCAATTATGAAATGGGCAGAGGACATGAATAGAGACTTCTCCAAAGAAGAAATTCAGATGGACAACAGTCACATGAAAAGATCCTCCACATCACCAATCATCAGAGAAATGCAGATTAAAACCACAAGGAGATATCACCTCACACCAGTGAGGATGGCCAACATCCAAAACACAAACAACAACAAATGTTGGGGAGGATGTGGAGAAAAAGGAACCCTCCTACACTGCTGGTGGGAATGCAAATTAGTTCAACCATTATGGAAAGCAATATGGAGGTTCCTCAAAAAACTCAAAATAGAAATACCATTTGACCCAGGAATCCCACTCCTAGGAACTTACCCTGAACATGCAGCAGCCCAGTTTCAAAAAGACAGATGCACCCCTATGTTTATTGCAGCACTATTTACAATAGCCAAGAAATGGAAGCAACCTAAATGTCCATCAGTAGATGAATCGATTAAGAAGATGTGGTACATATACCCAATGGAATATTATTCAGCCATAAGAAGAAAACAAATCCTACCATTTGCAACAACATGGATGGAGGTAGAGGGTATTATGCTCAATGAAATAAGCCAAGCCGAAAAAGACAAGTATCAAATGATTTCACTCATATGTGGAGTATAAGAACAAAGAAAAAAACTGAAGGAACAAAACAGCAGCAGACTCACAGAACCCAAGAATGGACTAATAGTTACCAAAGGGAAAGGGAATGGGGAAGAAGGGTGGGAAGGGAGGGATAATAGGGTAAAAGGGGCATTACGATTAGCAGACGTAAGGTATGGGGGGCACGGGGAGGGCTGTACAACTCAGAGAACACAAGTAGTGATTCTCATCTCACTACGCTGATGGACAGTGACTGTAATGGGGTTGGTGTGGGGGACCTGATGAACGGGGTAGTTTAATCACCATAATATTGCACATGTAATTGTAGGTTAAAGATACTAAAATAAATTGTAAAAAAATAAATAAATAAAAATAAATTAAAAAATTATAAAATTTGGACTTCCGGGAATATGGCGTCGTGAACGGACTAGCAGAAAAATTCCTCCCAACATTATATTTATTCACGAAAATACAGCAAATACAACTATCCCTAAAAGAGAGACCAGAATACACAGGAAAGTGCACAGCGTACAGCTACACCTGTGAGAACTTGGCAGCCGGTGAGGCGGACAGGCGGCGATCCGGTGGGACCGAGCGCTCCCCCCCCCAGAGCTCCGTCGGCCAGACACGCCGGACAGAGGACTCGGCACCCGGCGAGGCGGGACGGAAACACGATCCAGCGAGACGAGAGCGCCCCTGCACCCCAGCACTCAGGCGGGAGTCTCGGCAAGGCGGGTAAGGTACGGAGCCGCGAGCAGACCGAGTGCTCCTCTCCCCCAGCGCTCCAGCGGGAGGAGAGGATTCAGAGCCGGGAGTGGAAGTCTGCGCCCGGAGCGCCCCTCCACCCCAGCACTCCGGCGGGAGTTCCGGCAAGGTGGGTAAGGTACGGAGCCACGAGCGGACCGAGCGTCCCTCTCCCCCAGCGCTCCGGCGGGAGGAGAGGATTCAGAGCCAGGAGGGAGTGGAAGTCTGAGCCCGGAGCGCCGACACACGGCCTGCGGTGTAGTGGAGATTGGAGAGACAGAGGGCACAGGGTCCCAGCCGGGAACGTGCAAGTTGCCCGCGGCAGGCTCCGGGAAGGAAAAAGAAAGGAGAAAAAGGGGAAGAAAAGCGCGCACTCTACCTCAGCGGTCTTAAAGAGACAGGAGCTCAGTAGAGGGGCCGGATAGCCCCGCGAACTGAGCCCAGCACGCTGGGAGTCCTGGGGAGCTTTGGACCCCGTAGCTGGCGAATGGGAAAGAGTGCCCGCCATTGAGACCCCCACGGAGATCAACAGCTTCCCATTGTTTCCAACCCAGCCAGAACTATAGTGGCGCTGGAATAGTGGAGCAACAGCACCACCTACAGCACTCGCGCAGAACCCACGCCCGGTGGCTTTTTTTTTTTTTTTCTCCCCTTTCTTTTCCTTTTTTTCTTTCCCTCTCTTTCAACAGCCTCCCATCCAGTCTCACCCGACCACAGATTTAAAGGGACGTGTGGAGCAACGTGGCCGCGGCTCTGGAATAGCGGAGCAATAGCGCCACCTACAGCATTCGTACAGAAACCACCCCCGGTGGGCTTTTTGGTGTTTTTTTTTTGTTTGTTTTTTTGTTTTGTTTTGTTGTTGTTATTGCTGTTTTCTTTTAGGTGTTGCTGCCTTTCCTTTTTCTTTCTTTTCTTTTCCCTTCTCTCTCTCTCCTTTTACTTTTATATTATTAGTAGAAATCTCTTTTTTTCTGGTCTCTCCTTTCTTATCTCTCCTTGCTACCAACAACCAATTCTATAGTCATGAGAAGACAGAAGAATATGATACAGACAAAGCTTCAGACAAACACCACCCAAGAGAAAGAATCTGGAGAAATGGACACTCACAGTCTTCCAGAAAAAGAATTCAGAATAAAAGTCATAGCCATGCTGACGGATCTACAGAAAAATGTGCAAGAGCTGAGGGAGGAAGTGAGGGAAGTGAGGAAAGACAATGCAGAAATGAAACAAGCCATCGAAGGGCTCAACAGCAGATTGAATCAGGTTCAAGACACGATCAAGGAATTACAAGACAGGGACCAGGAATACAAAGAAGCTGAGGCAGAGGGAGACAAAAGGATCTCTAAGAATGAAAGAATATTAAGAGAACTCTGTGACCAATCGAAGCGGAGCAATATTCGCATTATAGGAGTACCAGAGGAAGAAGAGAGAGAAAAAGGGATAGAAAGTGTCTTTGAAGAAATAATTGCTGAAAACTTCCCCACGCTGGGGAAGGAAATAGTCTCACAGTCCACGGAAGCCCACAGATCTCCCAACACAAGGGACCCAAAGAAGACAACACCAAGACACATAATAATCAAGATGGCAAAGATCAAAAACAAGGACAGAGTATTAAAGGCAGCTACAGAGAGGAAAAAGATCACCTACAAAGGAAAACCTATCAGACTGTCATCAGATTTCTCAACAGAAACCTTACAGGCCAGAAGAGAATGGCATGATATATTTAACATAATGAAACAGAAGGGCCTCGAACCAAGAATATTGTATCCAGCACGATTATCATTTAAATATGATGGAGGGATTAAACAATTTCAAGACAAAAGAAAGTTGAGAGAGTTTGCCACCCATAAACCACCACTACAGGATATCTTAAACGGACTGCTCCAGAGGGAAACACCCCTAAGGCTAAAAAGATGTCAAGAGAGAAAATAAAATCATAGCAAAGAAAGCAGACCATCCAAATACTAACTAAAGGCAAAGAATAAAACACCTAATATATAAAGAAAGGAGGAGGAAGAATAGGAAGGGAGAGATAAAGAAACATCAGACGGCATTCACAATAACTTAACAAGAAAGTTAAGTTAGATTTTCAGATAGTAAAGAAGCAACCCTTGAACCTTTGGTAACCACGAAGCTAAAGCCTGCAATGGCAATAAGTACATAACTATCAATAATCACCCTAAATGTAAATGGACTGAATGCACCAATAAAAAGACACAGAGTAACAGAGTGGATAAAAAAGCAAGACCCATCTATATGCTGCTTACAAGAGACTAACCTTAAACCCAAAGATATACACAGACTAAAAGTGAAGGGATGGAAAAAAATATTTCAAGCAAACAACAAAGAGAAAAAAGCAGGTGTTGCAGTACTTGTATCAGATAAAATAGACTTCAAAATGAAGAAAGTAGCAAGAGATAAAGATGGACATTACATAATGATAAAGGGGTCAGTCCAACAAGAAGATATAACCATTATAAACATATATGCACCCAACACAGGAGCATCAGCATATGTGAAACAAATACTAACAGAAGTGAAGGAGGAAATAGACAGCAATGCAATAATTCTAGGAGA
>JAQQAC010016209.1:68780548-68802589 GCA_029783875.1 Phataginus tricuspis
TCTGTTGCTTTCCTATACACTAATGATGAGCTAACAGAAAGAGAAATCAGAAAAACAATTCCATTCACAATTGCACCTAAAAGAATAAAATACCTAGGAATAAACCTAACGAAGGAAGTGAAAGACCTGTACTCTGAAAACTACAAGACACTCCTAGGAGAAATTAAGGAAGACACTAACAAATGGAAATGCATCCCATGCTCTTGGCTAGGAAGAATCAATATTGTCAAAATGGCAATACTACCTAAAGCAATCTACAGATTCAACGCAATCCCTATTAAAATACCAACAGCTTTCTTCAATGAGCTGGAACAAATAATTCTAAAATTCATATGGAACCAGAAAAGACCCCGAATAGCCAAAACAATCCTGAGAAGGAGGAATCAAACAGGGGGAATTACGCTCCCTGACTTCAAGCTCTACTACAAAGCCACAGTAATCAAGACAATTTGGTACTGGCACAAAAACAGACCCACAGACCAGTGGAACACAATAGAAAATCCAAACATTAACCCAAACACCTACAGTCAATTAATATTTGATAAAGGAGCCCTGGATATACAATGGGGAGATGACAGCCTCTTCAGCAGCTGGTATTGGAAAAACTGGACAGCTACATGTAAGAGAATGAAACTGGACTACTGTCTAACCCCATACACAAAGGTAAACTCAAGGTGGATCAAAGACCTGAATGTAAGTCATGAAACCATAAAACTCTTAGAAAAAAACATAGGCAAAAATCTCTTGGACATAAACATGAGTGACTTCTTCATGAGCATATCCCCCCGGGCAAGGGAAACAAAAGCAAAAATGAACAATTGGGACTATATCAAGTTGAAAAGCTTCTGTACAGCAAAGGACACCATTAGTAGAACAAAAAGACATCCTACAATATGGGAAAATATATTCATAAATGATGTATCTGATAAGGGGTTGACATCCAAAATATACAAAGAACTCACGCACCTTAACAAACAAAAAGCAAATAACCCAATGAAGAAATGAGCACAGGACATGAATAGACACTTCTCTAAAGAAGAAATTCAGATGGCCAACAGGCACATGAAAAAATGCTCCACATCGCTAATCATCAGACAAATGCAGATTAAAACCACAATGAGATATCACCTCACACCAGTGAGGATGGCCAACATCCAAAACACAAACAACACCAAATGTTGGCGATGACGTGGAGAGAGGGGAACCCTCCTACATTGCTGGTGGGAATGCAAATTAGTTCAACCATTGTGGAAAGCAGTATGGAGGTTCCTCAAAAAACTCAAAATAGGAATACCATGTGACCCAGGAATCCCACTCCTAGGAATTTACCCCAAGAATGCAGCAGCCCAGTTTGAGAAAGACATATGCACCCCTATGTTTATTGCAGCACTATTTACAATAGTCAAGAAATGGAAGCAACCTAAGTGCCCATCAGTAGATGAATGGATTAAGAAAAAGTGGTACATATACACAATGGAATATTACGCAGCAATAAGAAAGAAACAAATCCTACCATTTGCAACAACATGGATGGAGCTAGAGAGTATTATGCTCAGTGAAATAAGCCAGGCCGAAAAAGACAAGTACCAAATGATCTCACTCATATGTGGAGTATAAGAACAAAGAAAAATAAAAAATAAAATAAATAAATAAATAAATAAATGAAGGAACAAAACAGCAGCAGACTCACAGAACCCACGAATGGACTAACAGTTACCAAAGGGAAAGGGACTGGGGAGATGGGTGGGAAGGGAGGGATAAGAGGGTAAAAGGGGCATTACGATTGGCAGACATAGGGTGGGGGGGCTGTAGAGCTCAGAGAAGAAAAGTAGTGATTCTCATCTCACTACGCTGATGGCAGTGACTGTGGTGGGGTTGGTGGGGGGGACCTGGTGAAGGGGGGAGTTCAATCATCATGGTATTGCTCATGTAATTGTAGGTTAATGATACTAAAATATAATAAATTATTAAAAAAAATTATAAAATTTAAAAAATTAATAAAAATACAAGAAGGAGAAAGAAAGGAACAGAAGACATATATGAAGCAATACTGACTGAGAATTCCCTCAAATTAATATCAGATACCAAAGTACAGATTGAAAAATCTCAGAGACCACTAATCGGGATAAATACTGAAAAACTTCACGTAGGCATGTCATATTCAAATGGCTCAAAATCAGACAAAGAAAAAACTTTGAAAGAAGACAGAATGTGGGTAAAACACCTTACCTCTAGGGGAGCAATGATAAAAATAATCTCAGATTTCTCTTCAGAAAATATGCGAGCAAGAAGAGAGTGGAATGAAATGTGTTGAGAGAAAAAGTTCCCCCAATACAAAATTCTGCATACAGTGAAATTATCCTTTAAAACTTGAAAGTAAATAAAGACTTTGACATAATAAATTGAGGGAATTTTTTGCTAGTAGACATGACTTGCCAGAAGAAATAGTAAAAGATGTTCTTTAGAGAGGATGAAAATGATAAAGGTCATAATTTTTGTTCCACACAAAGAAAAAAAATGCCTTAGGGACAGAATAAATAAAGGAAAAATAAAAGGTTTTATTTTTCTTATTTTTTAATTGACCTAATAACAGTTTGTTCAGAATAATAAAAACACCAAACAATGTATTTGATGGTATTCAGTACTATAACAATAAAATTAAATGATAAAAATAATAATGAAATACCAAATTTTAGGAAGCAGCATATACATATTTGTATATTTGATTGAGTAAAAAGAGTTAAAAATACATATGTAAATACAAGCATTGAAGTTTTTTAAAAGTTCAGGTGACAAATGATGAAAGCTTATACAATATGCAGTGTGGATGGAGTAGAGACAGTTATAAAAGGTATGGCACTTAAAAGACAAGTAGCAATACCCAGACCTTATAGTCTAGAAATCCTTCCTATTTGCCCTCAGAGAATCAAATGGGTGAACCAACCTTCAGATTGGTTATTCTGAGAAATTTTGTGTATGACATGAGAAAAGAGAAAATAGATAATTATTATGCAGGGATCTGCTTATGGAACAAACCTCCAGAGAGTGATCAGTTACATTTGCTGCTTTGTCTCAAATATTCCACTGCCTTTCAGCTGCAGAAAATCCCATTCCTTCTCTCAGAAGAAATAACTTCTTGACAATGGTAGAGTTGGCTAAAATATCATTTGAAATTTGGTTTTTAAACATTTTTTTCCAGAATTAAATGCTTCTTTAGGATAACAGTTTTGTTTTATAGAGTTTTATACGGATACTTTGTGCAGGCACAAAGTACTTTTAGTACCTATTTTAGTAATACTATTTCCCTGACACAGGTAATAAATTTAAATATGAATAAATAAGTACAAAATATATGCTTACATAATATTAGGTTCGTTTTAGTGCCAGTGAAATATGTTGGTGACACATCTATGGAGGACATTTTGTTTATGTCTATCAAAATTGAAAATGCAGACATGAGTTTTGGCAGTGAAAACATGGCAGAGTAAGATATCAAGGCAAAAACTCTTCCCACATACACAAAGAAGCAATTACAGCAAATACAACTAACCCTGAAAATGACCTGAAGACTATAGAACAGACCATATATACCTGATGAAGAGGAGAGGACCACATTGAGAAGTGTAAAGGGACATAGTCATGATCCATCAGGACACAAGCCCTTCTTCCATCCGAGCCCACAAGCAAGAGGGAGAGGAACAGAGCAGGGAGAGGATAAACACACAGTAATCCCACACCCCTGGCCCTGGAGGTCTGCTCCAGGAATACGAGTCCACATTGTAATGGGCTTTGGCGATTAATGGGGCTGGACACCATGAAGAGTTGTAGCTCTCTAGGAGGCTGAGACAATATTGACTCTTCCTATCCATGAAATGAATACCTCTCCATATATTTAGTTTTACTTTATATCCTTCATCAGAGTGTTATACTTTTCCACATATAGCTCCGGTCAAAATGTAAAATGGTGGTGCCACATTGACAAATAGTTCAGTAATATATTAAAATATTAAACATAAATTTAGCATATGACCCAGCAATTCTATTCTTAGGTATATACCCCAAGGAAACAAGAACGTATGTTAACACAAATACTTGTGTAAAATGGTGATAGAAGCAATAATCATAAAAGACAAAAAATGGACAGAATACAAATGCGAATGACTGGTTAAACAAAATTTGGTACTATACAGTTGTGGGTAAAATTGCAATATTTCCAGAATCTCTCTCCTGGCCTTTGTTTCCATGGGGTGGAGAGAAGTAGTCCATCTCCATGTCAATAGGTGATTACATGGTGGGTAGGGAGCAAGCACACACTGGGGCTGGAGAGGTGTGGTGGCGTCCTTTTGCAGCCGGGTCTCAAGAGACACAGGTGAGCAGATGAGACATTGCTTTAAGCATTAAACAGGTTTCTCCCACTTTATATCTCCCTTTGGTGGATTTTGGCTTCAAACGTTATTTGCCCCAGACTGGGAATATATTTTTCCCCCTAAGTTACACCTGGAAGTAGTTGGCAGTATGATTGAACTCAAACTCTGTCTTCATGGATATGACCCTTGGGTGGGCCACTCCTAGAGATGGTGGGGAGATACCCGGAAACCATCCTGTGGATGATGCAATAGGGGATGATGACTCACCCTTCCCTCCAGCAGCGGTGGATGGTGTGGCTTCACTAGGTAACACCTCATCCATGGAACTTCCACTCGGGGAGCCCCTAGTGGGGAAATGTACTTGGGTAAAGCACTTCTTAGACAGGTGGGCCATTGGAGAAGAGTGGAGACACCAAAAGCTGTGGAATTAGCCCTCTGTGAGATGGAAAACTGCTTAGAGACCCTGAGTGGCTGTGTGCCAGCCAGGATTCTGTGATGTGTTTTCTTGAGATGGTGGAAAGGGGGATTGAGGAGAGAGAGAGGGTTATCAAGGAGTGAGAGAGACTTGGCAGGAAAGAGACACACTTCAGCATCACTTGGAGGAGCTGGGTGATGACCTATGGGATGCCCTAAAGAAAGGGAGGCAGTAAGAAGACAGTCACACTCCTGGAAGATATGTTAGTAGTGAGGGAGGAGGCAGCAGGAAAATTCACATTGTGGGAGGCAGTGGGGGAGGGGGACGAAAGAGTAGTGCTTTCAGCCCCAGAGATGGAAGAGGACATGTCAGGGGAGGATGAGGGTTTGGGGCCGATGGCCAAACTGTTGCTGAGGCCACTGCACAAGGCACCGGCCTCTCCTGCATTAAAAGCCTGCCTGGTTGTAATTAAAAAATAAAAACACAAGAACCGCAGGCTCTTCAGGGAGAGGAGCAACCCCAACCCAGGTTGTGGAGCACTCCATAATCTGCCTGGCTACCCAGAATGACCTGGTGGACATGAGCATCTGGTTTCAGCAGAAGCCATCAGAACCTCTGCCTACATGGATTTTGCGTCTCTGGGATATGGGGGTGGAAAACTGTTATATCAGGTTCTGAAAAGGGTAGACTGGCTCCCCTGATGACTCACCCTTCCCACCAGCAGTGGCTGCAAAGTACCCATCACACCTCAGGGATTCAAGTGCTTCTGGATTGGCTGATAGGAGCCATTAGGGCAGTTCGGCCTAATCAGGGTGATTTACCATACTTACCTACAAGCTATAAAACGTAAGTAGAGCTCTTGCAGGTTTTACAGGATTTGGGCAAGAAAAATATCATCTATAATATGGACCCACAGGGCTCTGATGAGAAGTTGTTCACCATAGGAATAAGAAACCTGGTGCTCCATACAGCTCCCCCATCTATCTTTGGGTCCCTAGTGACTATTCTTGCCCCCCCACATAGGGCAACCCATAAGTGAGGCTACTCGTACTTTAGCGAATCTGTGGGAGGTTGAAACAATAAGAGCACAGAAGGAAGTACAGGCCATGACTGAAAGGAGGGGTGCAAGGGGCCTGGTGAAGGTCTTGAGGACCCAGATATGGGTTGATTTGATAAAGGCTGGGGTAGTGAAAGAAAAACTTGATGGTCAGCCCAATAAGATCTTATTACAAATGTGGCACCAATTAAAGCCAGAGCAGAAGTTCCAGCTCCTGAGGTCCAGGACAAAGAAGTTGGATGCAAATCCCCATGTCCAGACTGTGTCCCTGCAAGACTTCCTGGTGGACAGTACTCAGGATCCACCTGGGCCCTTACTCCCACAGAAGGACAATAGGGCATTGTGGCTTGACTGAGGGCGTGGGGCAAACCCCCAACCATGGCAGACATGATGGGGACCAGAGGCCACATGTAGAATTAGCAATTCATTAGTCCCCCGTGAATGTACAATGTGTCCTGGCACTTGTGGATACAGGAACTGAATGTTCTCTGATATGGCAACCCTGAGAGGTTTCCTGGGACCCCTGCTGTGATAGATGGCTATGGGGGTAAGACAATGAGAGTGAAGAAATCCCAAATCCCATTGGGGACAGGGCGTTTACCCCCAGAGGAGTATACCGTGTACATTTCTCCCATCCATGAATATATTTTGGGGGTTGATATCCTGCAGGGCGTGTGGTTACAGACCACTGAAGATGAGTTCAGACTGTAGGTACATGGTAAAGGCAGTTCTGAGGGGACAGATGACCACTCACCTGTAGGTCTGCCTGTACCTCAGTGAGTGACAAATGCTAAGCAATATAAATTACCTCTGGAACACAAGGAAATTAGAGAAACTCTATAGGAGTTGGAGAAGTTTGGCATCATAAAGCCCACTCATACTTCTTTTAATACCCTGGTGTGGCCAGTGAAAAAGTCATATGGCTCCAGGTGTATGACCATGGATTACAGAATATTGAATAAACTCACACAACCTTTGTATGCTGCTGTCCCCTATATAACAACCCTTGTGGACACCCTCTGTCATGAACTAGGGACATATCACTATGTTGTGGACCTAACAAATGCTTTCTTCTCTATTGACACAGCACAGGACAGTCAGAAACAGTTTGCCTTCACATGGGGAAGGCTAGGAGTGTACATTTACTGTCCTTCCACAAGGACACCTCCTCAGTCCCACCATGTGTCATGGACTTGTAGCCCAGGTGTTGGCCACATGGAAGAAACTGCAAATGGTGTGCTGTATCACTACATTGATGATAATATCTTCACATCTGATTCTCTTGAAGATTTAAAAAAGGAAGTCTCTAGACTGCTGCAACATCTACAAGGGAAAGGGTGGCCTGTGAATAGCACCAAGGTTCAGGGACCTGGTTTGTCTGTAAAGTCCTTGGGGGTTGTCTGGTCAGGTAAGACTAAAGTTGTCCCAGAAGAAGTCATAGACAAGGTCCAGGCTTTCCCTACCCCTACCACTGTGTCATTATTACAAGAGATTTGGGACTTTTGGGCTACTGGAGTGTGTTTATCCTGCACTTGGCACAAATTCTGAAGTCCTTACACCAGTTGGTATGAAAGGGCATCAGGTGGGACTGGGATGGACCATGTGCAGCTGCTTTTACTGCTGCTAAGCAAACAGTCAAGGCTGTACAGGCCTTGAATGTAATAGACTCATCAAGGCCCTGAGAGCTAGAAGTTCATGTAACTGAAGATGGTTATGGATGGGGCCTTTGGCAGCAGCTTGAAAGGGTATGCCATTGAATGGACATATTGGACTCTGGTCATAACTGTGAAAGTAGTAGAGGTACGGTACACCTTGATAGAGAAGCAACTGCATACTGTGTACCATGCCTTAATGGCTACAGAGCCCATCACTGGAACAACTCTGACCAAGGTACTAACCACCTATCCCACTGTGGGATAAGTGCTAACCTGGACCCAAAGTCCACAGAATGGCATGGCTCAGATGTCTACACTGCCAGATAGGGCACATACTTGCAGCAGTGTAGTGTCCTTTCTACTAGCCCCTTGAGTGGAGAACTCCAGTGCATATTGGGGCCAGTATTATATACCAGTGGAAAGCAGGAAGAACTTGCTTTTGAGCCATTGGAAGCTGAGAGCTCTTATCAGGAGGGAAAAGCCCCTATATCTGACAATGCCTGGTATACAGATGACTCCAGTCATGGGAAGCCCCCAAAATGGAGGGTTGTGGCTTTCCATCCTATGACTGAGAAAATATGGATGGAGGATGGAGAAGGGAAGAGCAGCCAATGGGCTGAGTTGTGGGATGTATGGCTCGTGATCACTCAAGAGCCCTCCCCTATAGTTGTCTGCACTGACAGCTGGGCTGTCTATCGGAGCTTGACCCTGTGGCTACCGGCATGGTACCATGCCAAGTAGATGGTTGGTCACTAGCTCTTTTGGGGGCAAGTGTTGTGGCAAGACTTATGGGCCTTTTGTCAGACTGAGACAGTTACCATATATCATGTGACTGACCATTTGCCTTTGGCATGTCCAGCGAATGATGAAGCAGACACACAGCCACAGGTGCACTTCCTAGGAAAACCTGCCTCTGATGCAGCCCAATGGTTACATCAGCATTTGTTGCATGCAGGGCAAAAGACAATGTGAGCTGTATCCTGTCAGTGGGGCTTGCTGTTGACCTTTGAAGAAGTCATCAGAGCCCAGAAGGAGTGCCTTATGTGCTCTAAGAGGGACTTACACCAAATACCTCAGCAACATGGGACAACAGTAAAGAGGCTGATATCCCTTTTCAGGTGGCAGATAGACTATATTGGACTTCTGCCCATATCAGAAGGATATTGGTATGCCATAACTAGTGTGGACACAGCTACTGGCCTGTTGTTTCTTTTCCTGCACATTGTGAAGATCAGCAAAGACCGAAAGGGGCCTAGAGTGTTTCTTGTAACATATGGGTGGCCACAGGTGACTGAGAGCAATCAAGGCACCCACCCTACTGGACATGCATTATAAGAATGGGTGCAGCAATTAGGAATAATGTGGAAGTTTCATGTACCATATAACCCTACCAGGGCAGGCATGATAGAGATGTACAATGGTTTGTTGAAATCTGGCCTCAAGTTGGGCACCAGTAGTCTTTAGGGCTGGTCAGTTTGCTTATGGACAGTGCTAGGGCATTTGTATGAGAAACGCTGAAAAGGAGCCTTGAGCCCTGTGGACATGCTAACACATATTGTTGCCTCTCCTTTAAAACTGTATGTGCAAACCAAAGAGGAGTTATTGAAACCAGGATTTTTATCGTACCAAGGTATCATTAATTATTTTATACTGGTGTCATACTTTCAAAGGAAAATTAATATTACTTCATTTGCATTGTCAAAATAAACATATTTACTCATATTATTTTCATCCATAGATAAGCAATTAAAATAGAGCATAAGGAGAAAGAACAGAAATAGAGGATAGGGAAATATTAGTCTGACAAAGTTAACACTTTGTAGCATTACTATGGTAATTTTTAAAGTGATAAGCTTCTGTGTCTTTCTAAAATGTCAAATTTTCCCTCAGGTAGATCCTCTGGAGCCTAATCAAAGCAGTTAGAAATGTATGAAACCGCAATGTTTTTGTTTATTTCTTACACTATACTTTCCCACTTGGCAAAATAAAATCATTTTGAAAGTAAAAGGGACTTCGTGGTGGTAACTCTGCAACTTCATGGATAGTTTTTTATGGACAATTCTAATGTTCAGAAAGTAAAAAGCCTAAATGTGAACATTTTTGTTCATATAATCACAATCCCTGAAGAATTGCATAAATAAATAAACCATCAAACTTTATTTAAAATCAACACTTTCATTTGTAAAATAACAGATGTGTGCTTTCTAAAGTCATTTAAGAACAAGGACGGAAACCTATTTCTATACAAAGTAAACCCCTGGAGAGGTAAGTAGGATTGTAAAAGCCAGAGAAAATAGGTGAGAACTTATTTTGGTGCCCACATCAAAGACATATACAAGAGACTTTGGAAAAACAATTTACCTTAAACAAATGTTTTCCAAACTGTACTCCATGGATTATTGACAAAGAAGATATTTAACAAGAAATGCTTTATAAAATACTGCCCTCTTGGAGATTTTCCATGTCGATTAGCATATTAAAGTCTCTGGGAAGTGAAGCACTCAGGAAACCTATTTAACCTTGATTACCCTATCATTTCCAAACCTATTTGATCAAGGAAATATTTTCTTTAGGGAACACTGATAAGCAACCAAATAAACTGATGTTTCATGGAATTGACGCGAAAATTGTGCCTAAGATGAACACGCTTACTTAAGAGACAACATGTCTGAAAACTTTTCAGAATTCCTTAGAAAATGAAAGTATTATCTTAAATACTTTTGAAATAAAGACTGATATTTTATGTATTCAGTAAATTGGGCAATTAAACCAAAGTGCTATACTTGCTTGGCTTTTAATAAAGCAATGTTTTTCTCCCTTAGGAAAATCATTCAATGTAAAACAGTTATAACATGAATAATTATAGGGAAGTAGAAAGATCAATGCATGTACACTGGACATAAGTGATCAACCTACTAGAAAAAATGTAACTAATTGTGTGGTAAGTGGTAATATTGCTAAATATTAAGCCAACAACCCAAGATTTTCCTTAACTGTGTTAGAACAAAAATCATCACTTTAAGAGAATGGAATTTATGTTCAGTTCATATAATGCAAAGTGGGACCAACTTCTCTGATGTTCCTCCTCAGTTTCCACTGGTTTCTCTACTTACCCCAAAATCCTAAATATGGGCATTTTCCAAGGTCTAGTCCTAGGTCAACTTTTCTTTCCATGCACTCTTATTTTCATATCTTTCCTATATTCTTATGGTTTCAATAACTATTAGTAACATAGACTATTTCCAAGTCCATATTTCTAGGTCAAATTTGTTTTCTAAGCTTCAGTCAGCATAAAAATGTACATGTGTGATATTTGATATTTTCCTCCATAGGCCCTACCATTAGGTACCTCAATTGAAGTTTTTCTAAAAGTAAACATCTTCATTCCCCATCCAAATGCTTCCTCAGTCACCTCAATTTCTATTAATTTTGTTTTTTTTTTCTCTGTCAGTCTTTCTCTTGAGGCCATCTTTCTCATCACAATCACCTTATTTTAAGACTTTGTGACCTCATGACTGAGCCTCTGCAATAGTCTCCTAACTGATCTCACCATCTCTGACTTACCCAACACATTCATCTGATAGGATCTTGACTGATGATTAAATCTTGTTTTAATAAGGTGCCTCCCATCTAAGTTGACCAGTGACTCTCCAATGCTTATAGAAAAATGTAGAACTTCCTTTGTTTAACAGATTTAATTTAATATAATTTATTGAATACATAGTTCACATACAATAAAATATCCTACTAATTTCAGGTGCTTGATTTAATATTTTTATACATTATAAAATGATCACATGATTACTCTAGTTACATCACAATAAAAGGTTATTGCAATATTATTGACTATTTGCTACGCTGTACATTATATCCCTATGATTTATCTATATTACAACTGGAAGTTTATACCTCTTAATCTTCTTCACCTATTATACCCATCCCCAATACCTCCCCCATTTGGTAACCAAAATTTGTTTCCTGCATATGAGTCTGTTTCTGCTTTGTTTCGCTTGTTCATTTGTTTTGTTTTTTAGACTGCATATATAAGTGAAATCATATGGTATTTGTCTTTGCCTGACTTATTTCACTTAACATAATATCCTCTAGGTCCGTCCTAGATCTTGTCACAAATGGCAAGATTTCATTATTTTGATATACAGCACATCTTCTTTATCCATTGATCTACTGATTGGTCATTTAGATTGCTTTCATATCTTGACTATTGTGAATAATGCTGCAATGAATATAAGGGTACATGTATCTCCTCAAAGGGGTGTTTTTTGTTTATTTGAATAATTTCTTCAGATTTGCTGGATTTTATGGTAGCTCTATTTTTAATATTTTGAGGAACCTCTGTGCTGTTTTCTATAGTGGCTGCAACAATTTACATTCCCACCAAGAGGGTACGAGGGTCTACTTTTCTCTACATCCTCACCATCACTTCTTATTTTTTGTCTTTCTATAATAACTAATATGACAGGTGTGAGGTAATTTCACATTGTGGTTTTGATTGGCAATTCCCTGATAATTAGTGATGTGGAGCATCTTTTCATGTACCTGTTGGTTACATATACGATTTTGGAAAAATGTCAATTCAAGTTGTCTGCACAAGTTTTAATCAGAATTTTTTGATATAAAGTTATGTAAGTTTTATATATATATTGATATTAACTACTTACTAGATGTATGATTTGAAAATATCTTCTTTCATGCAGTAGGTTGCTTTTTTGTTTTATTTGTGGTTTCCCTTGCTGTGCAAAAAAATTTTAGTTTGCTATAATCTCATCTGTTTGTTAGTTTTTGTTGCTCTTGCCTGAAGAGACTGATTCAAACATATATTGCAAAAATAGATATCAAGGAGCTGCCTATGATTTCTTCCAGGAGTTTTATGATTTCAGGTTTTATATTCAAGTATTTAATCCATTTTGAATTTATTTTTGTATATGGCATAAGACAATGGTCGTTTCATTATTTTGCATATAGCTGTCCAGTTTTTCTAACACAATATATTAAAGAGACTGTCTTTTCCCTATTATGTATTCTTACCTCCTTTTTCATAGATTAATTGACCATATATAACTGGGTTTATTTGTTTTTCTTTCATGCTGATCCATTTATCTATGTGTCTGTTTTCATGCCTATACAACATTATTTTGATTATTATAGTGTGGTAGTATATTTTGAAATTAGGGAGAGTGATACATCAAACTTTATGCTTATTTCTCAAAATTGTTTGAGTCTTCAGGGTCTTTTGTGATTCCATACACATTTTAGGATTCTTTGTTCTAGTTCTTTGAAAAATGCCATTTTGATGAGGACTGCATAGAATCTGAACATTGTTTTGAGTACTATGGACATTTTAACAATATTAATTTTTCCAATCCATGAGCACAGAATATTTTCCATTTATTTGTGTCCTTTTCACTTCCTTTGTCTTATAATTTTCAGAGTACAGATCTTTGACCTCCTTGGTTAAATTTATTCCTGGGTGTTTTATTCTTTTTGATGCAATTGTAACTGGGATTGTTTTCTCAATTTCTCTTCCTGATAGCTTCTTATTAGTCTACAGAAATACCACTGATTTCTGTATGTTAATTTTGTACCCTATGACTTCACTGAATTCATTTCTTAATTCATAGTTTTTTGTAGAGTCATTAGGGTTTTCTATTTATAGTATCATGACGTCTATAAATAGTGACAGTTTTACTTCTGCCTTTCCAATTTGTATGCCTTTTATTTCTTCTTGCCGAATTGCCGTGGTTAGGATTTCCAGTACTATGTGAATAAAAGTAATGAGAGTGAGCATCTTGTCTTGTTCCTAATCTTAGGAGGAAAACCTTTCTGCTTTTCACTGTTGAATATGTTAATTGTGGGTTCGCCATGTATGACCTTTATTATGTTGAGATATGTTCCTTCTATACCCAATTTGTTCTGAGTTTTTATCATAAATGGATGTTGAATTTTATTGAATGCTTTTTCTGCATTGATTAAGGTGATCATATCATTTTTATCCTTCATTTTGTTAATGTGGTGCATTACATTGATTGATTTGCAGGGAGTGTACCATCTTTTATCCCAGGAATAAATCATATTTGATTGTGGTATGTGATCATTTAAATGTATTGTTGAATTCAGTTTGCTATTATTTTGCTGAATATTTTTCAGCTATGTTCATCAAGGTTATAGTCCTGTAGTTTTCATTCTTTGTGGTGTCTTTTTCTGCTTTTGGTATCAGGGTAATACTAACCTCATAAAATGAGTTTGGAAGCATTCCTTCTTTAACTATTTGTAATAAATGACCAGAATAGGTATTCATTCTTATTTGATTATTTGGTTCAATTCTCCAGTGAAGCTCTCTAGTCTTGGACTATTTTTTTTTTTTGAGTTTCTAATTACTGTTTCAAATTCATTGCTTGTAATTGGTCTATTCTTGGAATAGAAATATTTTCTATTTCTTGGAAGGTTATGTGTTTCTAGGAATTTATCCCTTTCTTCTAGGTTTTCCAATTTATTGGTATATAACTGTTCATTGCATTTATAATCTTTTGTATTTCTGTGTTGTTGGTGATCACTTCTCCTTTTTCATTTCTGATTTTATTTATTTATGCCCCTTTTTTATGAGTCTGGCTACATGTTTATTAATTTATTTATCCTTTCAAAGTACCAGCTTTTTGTTTCATTGATCTTTTCTATTTCTTTCTTTTTTTTTTTTGTCTTTCTTTCATTTCTTTCAACTCTCATATTTATTATTTCCGTCCTTACAGTAACTTTGGGATTTTTCTTTTAATTTTCTAGTTCCTTTACGGGTGAAGTTAGATTGTTTATTTGAGATGTTCTTGCTTCTTGAGGTAGGCTTGTATCCCAATGAAATTTCCTTCCAGAACTGCTTTTGCTCTGTCCCACATATTTTGGAAAGTTGTGTGCCATTTTCATTTGTCTCAAGGTGATTTTTTTTTATTTTGGTATCATTAATCTACAATTACATGAGCAACATTATGGTTACCAGACTCATCCCATCATCAAGTCACCACAACATACCCCATTACAGTCACTGTCCATCAGCATAGTAAGATGTTATAGAATCACTACTTGTCTTCTCTTTGGTATACTGCCTTCCCCATGCCCCCCTACATTATGTGTGATAATTGTAATGTCCCTTTTTACCCATTATCCCTCCCTTCCCACCCATCCTCCCCAGTTGCTTTCCCTTTGGTAACTGTTGGTTCATTCTTGGGTTCTGTGACTCTGCTGCCATTTTGTTAATTCATTTTTTTTCTTTGTTCTTATACTCCACATATGAGTGAAATCATTTGTTACTTATCTTTTTCCACCTGGCTTATTTCACTGAGCATAATACCCTCTAGCTCCATCCATGTTGTTGCAAATGGTAGGATTTGTTTTCTTCTTATGGCTGAATAATATTCCATTATGTATAGGTACCACATCTTCTTTATCCATTCATCTACTGATGGACACTTAGGTTGCTTCCATTTCTTGGCTATTGTAAATAGTGCTGCAATAAACATAGGGGTGCATCTGTCTTTTTGAAACTGGGCTACTGCATTCTTAGGGTAAATTCCTAGGAGTGGAATTCCTGGGTCAAATGGTATTTCTATTTTGAGTTTTTTGAGGAATTCCATACTGCTTTCCACAATGGTTGAACTAGTTTACGTTCCAACCAGTTGTGTAGGAGGGTTCCCTTTTCTCCACATCCTCGCCAGCATTTGTGGTTCCTAGTCTTTTGTATGTTTGCCATCCTAACTGGTGTGAGGTGATATCTCATTGTGGTTTTAGTTTGCATTTCTCTGATGATTTCTCTGATGTGGAGCATCTTTTCATGTGCCTGTTGGCCATCTGAATTTCTTTGGAGAAGTGTCTGTTTAGATCCTCTGTCCATTTCTTAATTGGATTATTTGCTTTATGTTTGTTGAGGTGCATGAACTCTTTATGAATTTTGGATGTCAATACTTTATCAGATATGTCATTTATGAATATATTTTCCCATACTGTAGGAAGTCTTTTTGATCTATTGATGTTGTCTTTGCTGTACAGAAGCTTTTCAGCTTGATATAGTCCCACTTGTTCATTTTTGCTTTTGTTTCCCTTGCCCGGGTAATATGTTCATGAAGAAGTTGCTCATGTTTATGTCCAAGAGATTTTTGCCTACGTACTTTTCTAAGAGTTTTATGGTTTCATGAGTTACATTCATGTCTTTGATCCATTTCTAATTTACTTTTGGGTATGGGGTTAGACAATGATTCGGTTTCATTCTTTTATGTGTAGCTGTACAGTTTTGCCAACACCAGCTGTTGAAGAGGCAGTTATTTCCCCATTGTATATCTGTGGCTCCTTTATTGTATATTAATTGACTGTATATGTTTGGGTTAATATGTGGACTCTCCATTCTGTTCCACTGGTCTGTGGATCTGTTCTTGTACTAGTACCAAATTGTCTTGATTACTGTGACTTTATGGTAGAGATTTAAGTTGGGGAGCATAATTCCCGTGCTTTATTCTTCCTTCTCAGGATTGCTTTGGCTATTCGGGATCTTTTGTGGTTCCATATAAATTTTACAACAATTTTTCTAGTTCGTTGAAGAATGCTGTTGGTATTTGGATGGGGATTGCAGTGAATCTGTAGGTTACTTTAGGTAATTTAGCCATTTTGACAATATTAATTGTTCCTAGCCAAGAACATGATGAGTTTCCATTTCTTAGTGTCCTCTTTAATTTATCTTAGGAGTGTCTTGTACTTTTCAGGGTATAGTCTTTCACTTCCTTGGTTAGGTTTATTCCTAGATATTTTATGTTTTTTGATTCAATTGTGAATTAAATTGTTTTCCTGATTTCTCTTTCTGTTAGCTCAGCGTTAGTGTATAGGAAAGCGACCGATTTATGTGTATTAATTTCGTATCCTGCAACTTTGCTGAATTCAGATATTAATTCTAGTAGTTTTGGTGTGGAGCACTTAGGGTTTTTTATGTACAATATCATGTCATCTGAAAATAGTGACAGTTTGACATCTTCTTTTCCAATCTGGATGCCGTGTATTTCTTTGTTTTGTCTGATTGCTGTGGCTAGGACCTCCAGTATTATGTTGAATAACAGTGAGGAGAGTGGGCATCCCTGTCTTGTTCCCGTTCTTAGGTGAAAAGCTTTCAGCTTCTTGCTGTTAAGTATGATGTTGCTGTGGGTTTGTCATATATGGGCTTTATTATGTTGAAGGCCTTGCCCTCTCTATCCATTTTTTTAAGAGTTTTTATCATGAATTGATGTTGAATTTTGTCAAATGGTTTTTCAGCATCTATGGAGATGATCATGCAGTTTTTGTTCTTCTTTTTGTTGATGTGATGGATGATGTTGATGGATTTTTGAACGTTGTACCATCCTTGCATCCCTGAGATGAATCCCACTTGATCATCGTGTATGATCCTCTTGATGTATTTTTGAATTCGGTTTGCTAATATTTTGTTGAGTATTTTTGCATCTATGTTCATCAGAAATATTGGTCTGTAATTTTCCTTTTTGGTGAGGTCTTTGCCTGGTTTTGGTACTAGAGTGATGCTGATTTCATAGAGTGAGTTTGGAAGTATCCTCTCCTCTTCTATTTTTTGTAAAATTTAAGGAGAATGGGTGTTATATCTTCTCCAAATATCTAATAAAATTCAGCAGTGAATCCATCTGGCCTGGTGGTTTTGTTCTTGGGTAGTTTTTTGATCACCGATTCAATTTTATTGCTAGTAATTGGTCTGTTTAGATTTTCTGTTTTGTCCTAGGTCAATTTGGAAGGTTGGATGTTTCTAGAAAGTTATCCATTTCTTCTAGGTTATCCAGTTTCTTTGCATATAGATTTTCAAAGTATCCTCTAATAATTCTTTGTGTTTCTGTGGTTTCCATCATGATTTTTCTTTTCTTGTTCCTGATTCTGTTTTGTGTGTGGATTCTCTTTTGTCCTAATAAGTCTAGCTAGGGGTTTATCTATTTCATTTATTTTCTCAAAGAACCAGTTCTTGGTTTCATTTATTTTTTCTATTGTTTTATTCTTCTCAATTTTATTTGTTTCTTCTATGATCTTTATTATATCCCTTCTTCTGCTAACTTTGAACCTCGTTTGTTCTTCTTTTTCCAGTTTTAAAAATGTGAATTTAGACTATTAGAGATTGTTTTTCTTTCTTTAAATTGACCTGGATTGCTCTATACTTTCCTCTTAGAACTGCTTTTGCTGCGTCCCACAAAAGTTGGAACGTTGTGCTGTTGTTTTCATTTGTCTCCATATATTGCTTAATCTCTGTTTTAATTTGGTAATTGATCCAGTGATTATTAAGGAGCATGTTGTTAAGCCTCCATGTGTTTGTGAGCCTTTTTGTTTTCTTTCTACAATTTATTTCTAGTTTTATACCTTTGTTATCTGAGAGGTTGGTGGGTAGAATTTCAATCTTTTTTAATTTACTGAGGCTCTTTTAGTGGCCTAGTATGTGGTCTATTCTGAAAATGTTCCATGTGCACTTGAGAAGAATGTGTATCCTGCTGCTTTTGCATGTAGAGTTCTGTAGATGTCTGTTCGGTCCATCTTTTCTAGGGTGTTGTTCAGTGCCTCTGTGTCTTTACTTATTTTCTGTATGGTTGATCTGTCCTTTGAAGTGAGTGGTGTGTTGAAATCTAAAATGAATGCATTGTATTCTATTTCCTCCTTTAATTCTTTTAATATTTGTTTCACATATTTAGGTGCTCCTGTGTTGGGTGCATACATATTTATAATGGTTCTATTCTATTGTTGGACTGCCCCATTTATCATTATATAATGTCCTTCTTTATCTCTTGTTACTTTCTTTGTTTTGAAGTCTATTTTGTCTGATACATGTACTGCAACACCTGCTTTTTTCTCCCTATTTTTTGTATGTAATATCTTTTTCCATCCATTCACTTTTAGTCTTTGGGTTTGAGGTGAGTCTCTTGTAAGCAGCATATAGATGGGTCTTGCTTTTTTATCCATTCTATTATTCTGTGTCCTTTGATTGGTGCATTCAGTGCATTTACATTTAGGGTGATTATTGATAGATATGTACTTATTGCCATTGCAGGCTTTGGATTCCTCATTACCAAGGGCTCAAGGGTACCTTCTTTACTCTCTAACTGTCTAACTTAAGTCTATTGTTAAGCTATTATAAACACAGTCTGATAATTCTTAATGTCTCTCCCTTCTCATTATTCCCCTCCATTCTTTATATGTTAGGTGTTTTATTGTATACTATTTTCTATTTCTTTTGACTGCTTTTGTGGATAGTTGATTTTATTTTTTGCCTTTAGTTAGTATTTGGTTGATCTGCTTTATTTCCTATGATTTTACTTTCTCTGGTGACAGCTATTTAGCCTTAGGAGTGCTTCCATCTAGAGCAGTCCCTTTAAAATATCCTATAGAGGTGGTTTGTGGGAGACAAATTCCTCAATTTTTGCTTGTCTGGAAATTGTTTAATACCTCCTTCAAATTTAAATGATAATCATGCTGTATACAGTATTCTTGGTTCAAGGCCCTTCTATTTCACTGAATTAAATATATCATGCCATTCTCTTCTGGCCTGTAAGGTTTCTGTTGAGAAGTCTGATGATAGCCTGATGGGTTTTCCTTTGTAGGTGATCATTTTTCTCTCTCTCACTGCCTTTAATACTCTGCCCTTTTCTTTGATCTTTGCCATTTTATTTATTATATGTCTTGGTGTTGTCCTCTTTGGGTCCCTTGTGTTGGGAGATTTGTGGGATTCTATGGTCTGAGAGACTATTTCCTTCCCCAGCTTGGGGAAGTTTTCAGCAATTATTTCTTCAAAGACACTTTCTATCCCTTTTTCTCTCTTCTTCTTCTTCTGGTGCCCCTATAATGCGAATATTGTTCCATTTGGATTGGTCACACTGTTCTCTTAATATTCTTTCATTCCTAGACATCCTTTCATCTCTCTCTGCCTCAGCTTCTCTGTATTCCTGTTCTCTGATTTCTATTCCATTGACAGTCTATTCCACCTCATCCCCTCTACTCTTAAGAACTTCTTTTGATTGTTTCATTTCTGTTATCTCCCTCCAAACTTCTTTCCTTAGCTCTTGCATATTTCTCTGCAGGTCCATCAGCATGGTTATGATTTTTATTTTGAATGCTTTTTCAGGAAGTTTAGTTATATCTCTCTCACTAGGCCCTCTCTCTTCGTTTATCTCAGTGATTTTTGACTGGACCAGAATCTTCTGCCTTTTCATGGTGATAGAAGTGGTCCCAGGCAGGTGTTATGTGTGTCAGCTTGGTGAACAAAATCCCTTCCTGCTTTTTGGCCACCTTGGCCTTCTCTGCTGCCTCTGCGGTCTTTCCTCATACCAGGAGCATTCTCTGGGATAATTGCCTGTGCTGTTGTGAGCAGAACAGCCCTCGGGGTAGCCTAGCACCCTGTCGGGTGTCGCTGCCCGCCGGGTGCATTCTCCTGTGAGAACAGCACCCCTTCAAGCCTTCCAGACCTTGCTCCAGCTTTTGCTGCCTGTGCCATCTACCCGCACACCGGGAGTAGTCTCTGGGATAATCTCCTGAGCTGCCATGGGCTGGGCGGCCTTTGGGAAAGCCTAGAACACTGTGGGGTAATGCAGACGTGCCAGGTGTGTTTTCCTGTACGAACGGCACCCCTTAGTGCCTTCTGGACCTTGCTCTGGCTTCCTCTGTCTGTCCCTGTTAGCTATGTGCTGGGAGGAGACTCTGTGTGGTTCCTTTGGGTGTGCCTGTTCTCTGGCTGCTCTGTAGCTGTGGCGGGTCAGCCAGTTTGCTTGCAGCTCCAGCCAGGGAGAATGAATGGCAGGCTGTTTATCACTGTGAAGGGCTTAGGGGTTAGGGAGCCTGAAGTTCCTCAAGATTCCCAGGCTGCTGGGGTGAGTGTGCTGGGACGATTCTGTCCAGCTGTTTAGCCCTTGGTCCCTTTAAGACTTTTATAAAGCTCCCACTTTTCTTTTGTCCCAGGGGAGCCTACTGTGGGGACCCACTCACAGTCTCCATTTTGGATTTTACTTTTCCGTTTCTCTAATATCCAGTACACCATGCAATGTGTCTCTCTGCTTCCAGTGCAGATTACCACTGCTGGTTATTTAGCAGTCCTGTACTTTCACTCCCTCCACAATCTGATTCTTTTCCTCCTGCTGGTGAGCTGGAGTGGGAGGAGTGCTCGGGTCCCGCCAGGTCATGGCTTTGTATCTTTCTGTTTTCATGAGATGCTGAGTTCTCCCAGATGTAGATGTAGTCTGGGTGTTGTACTGTATCTTCTGGTCTCTCTTTTAGGAATAGTTGTATTTGTTGTATTTTCACAAATATATATGGTTTCGGGAGGAGATTTCTGCTGCCCTACTCATGCTGCCATCTTGAGCCCCTCTCAAGGTGATTGTTTAATTTCCTTTTTGATTTCTTCATTGACCCATTGGTTGTTTAGTAGTGTGTTGTTTAGTCTCCACATGTTTGTGTTTTTTCCTGTTTTCTTATTGTAATTAGTTTCTAGTTTCATACATTGTGCTTCGAAAAGTTGCTTGATACAATTTCGGTCTTCTTTCATTTATTGCTGATTTGTGGCCTAATGTGATCTATCCTGGAAAAAGGTCCATGTGCACTTGAAAAGAATGCGTATTCTACAGTTTTTAGATGAAGTGTTCTCTATGTATCAATTAAGTCCATCTACTCTAATGTATCATTTAAAACCATTGTTTCATTTTTGACTTTCTGTCTGGATGATCTATCCATTGCTGTAAGTGGGATGTTAAATTCTCCTATAATTGTATTACAATTTCTCACCTTTTCATTTGTTGATATTTGGTTAATATATTGAGGTGCTCCTATGTTTTCTATATATAATTGTTACATCCTCTTGTTGGATTGATACCTTTATCATTATGTAATACCCTTTTTGTCTTTTGTTACAGTCTTTGTTTTAAAGTCTATTTGTCTAATATTACTCCAGTTTTCTCTCCATTTGGATTTGCAAGGAATATCTCTTTCTATCACCTCACTTTACATCTGTGTGTGCCTTAAATCTCAAGTGAGTCTCTTGTAGGCAGCATGTGGACATGTCTTGGTTTTATCCATTCAGTCACCCTATGTCTTCTGTTTGGAGCATTTAGTCCATTTATATTTAACATAATTATTGATGGGTATTTACTTATTGTTATTTTGTTAATCATTTCTGGGTTTTGTAGTTCTTTTCCATTCCTTACTTCTTCTCTTGGTGTCTTTCTTTGTCATTTGATGATTTTCATTAATGTTATATAGGGATTCCTTTCTCTTTTTTTGTATCCATTGTAGGCTTCTGGTTTGTGGTTACCATGAGGCTCATATAACTAACCTGTATATATAGCAGTCTCTTTGAAGCTGATAGTCACTTAAATTCAAATAAATTCTAAAGGCACTACATTTCTACTCTCTCCCCTCACATTTTATATATATATATTTTTAAATTTATTTTATTTTAGTATCATTAACCTACAATTACATGAGCAATATTGTGATGTTTAAACTACCCCCTTCATCAGGTCCCCCCCACCA
>JAQQAC010016209.1:68802689-68849363 GCA_029783875.1 Phataginus tricuspis
TCCCCAGTCCCTTTCCCTTTGGTAACTGTTAGTCCATTCTTGGGTTCTGTGAGTCTGCTGCTGTTTTGTTCCTTCATTTTTTTTTTTCTTTGTTCTTATACTCCACATATGAGTGAGATCATTTGGTACTTGTCTTTTTCGGCCTGGCTTATTTCACTGAGCATAATACCCTCCAGCTCCATCCATGTTGTTGCAAATGGTAGGATTTGTTTTTTTCTTATGGCTGCGTAATATTCCATTGTGTATATGTACCACATCTTCTTAATCCATTCATCTACTGATGGGCACTTAGGTTGCTTCCATTTCTTGGCTATTGTAAATAGTGCTGCAATAAACATAGGGGTGCATCTGTCTTTCTCAAACTGGGCTGCTGCATTCTTGGGGTAAATTCCTAGGAGTGGGATTCCTGGGTCATATGGTATTTCTATTTTGAGTTTTTTGAGGAACCTCCATTTTTATGTCATAATTTACCTCTGTATTACTGCAGGTATCCTTTAACTATATGTAGTAGTTATAGTGATTTTACTGCTTTTGTCTTTCAATCTTCATACTACCTTTTTAAGTGGTTGATCCTCTGCCTTTATTATATATTTACTCATATTAAGGAAACTATTTTCTTTCATATATTTTCTTATTTCAAATTATGGCCAATTCTTTCCACTTAAAAACTACCCTCTAACATTTCTTATAAGGCCAGTCTAGTGGTGATGAACTCCTTTAGTTTTTCTCTTGTTTGGGAAACTTTCTCTCTCTTTTATCCTGAATGATAACTTTGCTGGGTAGGGTATTCTTGGTTGTAAATTTTTCTCTTTCAGCACTTTAAATATATTTTTCCACTCCCTTCTGGCCTGTAAATTTCCTGAAAAATAACTAGCAATAATCTTATAGGATTTCCCTTGTATGTAACTACTATTCTCTTGCTGCCTTTAATATTTATTTTTTAACTTTTGCCATTTTAACTATGTCTTGCTGTGGATCTTTCTGGATTCACCTTATTTAGGACTCTGTGCTTCCTGGATCAGGATATCTGTCTCCTTCTGCAGGTTAGGGAAATTTTCAGCTATTATTTCTTTAAATAAGTTTTCTATTACTCTCACTCTTCTCTTTTGGGGACCCTCATAATGCAAATGTTAGTATACTTGATATCACAGAGGACACTTAAACTATCCTCATTTTTCATATTGTTTTGTCATTTTTCTATTCTCATTGGGAGATTGTTTCTGTCTTCTAGGTTGCTAAGCCACCTCACTGTATCATCTGCTATAATGTGAGTTTTCTCTAGTGTGTTTTTCATTGCAGTTATTGTATTCTTCAACTCTTGTTTTTTTCTTATATTTTTGAACTCTTTGCTCAAGTTCACACCATGTTTTCCATTTTTCTCTCAAGTTCAGTGAGCATCTTTATAACCATTACTTTGATCTCTTTATCAGGTACATTACTTATCTCCATTATATTAGAAGTCTTTTTCTGGGGTTTTATCTTGTCTTTTTTTTTTTGAAATATATTCCTTTGTCTCCACATTAAAAAAAATATGTGTTTGTTTCTATGAATAAGGCAGAACAGCTACATCTCCCAGCCTTGAAGGAGGGACATTGTGTAGGAATATCCCGTGTAGACTACATATGCCTGGTGGCTTTGGCAGGCTGCCTGGAGCTGAAATAGATGCAGTCTGTAGGGATTCTGTGCACACTGTGATGTGGCCACCTTGGCAGAATGTCTGGAACTGTAGTGGTGTGGGTGGTATGTCCTGGGATTATGCTTTCCTGGGCACCATAGTGGAATGGTTGGAGCTGAAATGAGAAGGTGCCAGAGGGTCCCATATTTCTCTGCACTGGGACTCTTCTGGTAGGACAGTTGTATCTGGGGCAGTAAGTTTCAAGGAGTCCTTTGGCATTCCATGCTGTGACCATCCTGGCAGGATGGCTGGAACTGATGTAGTCACTGACCAGGGGGTTCACTGTGTTGGCCATGCCAGGATCACCTTGGTGAGATGGCTGGAACTGGTGGAGGTGCAAACTTGAAGATTCCTAGGGTATGCTGAGCTTGGACGTCCTTTGTGAGGTGGCTGGATTTGGTGAAGGATTGAAGGTAAGGTTTTAAAGCATGCCATACCAAGGCTGCCTCATGGAGATAGTTGGAGTTGATATGGGCCAGGGATCTGAGGCATACTGGGGCAGCCCAAGCTGGACAGCTAGAACACCTCAACCCTGCTGTCATCTGCACTATCAAGGTTGAGAATATGTGTAAATAATTACACTTGCCAGTTCCTGTGAGCCCAGGGATTGTTCTAACAGCTCCCTGCCCATTGGTAGATGCTCTAGGGTAAATAAATGGATTTCCTTGGCAGCTCCCTGCCCATTTGGTAGATGCTCTAAGGTAAGTAAATGGATTTTCTTCTCTAAGAGTATAGTTACCCTTTAAAACATGGCTTTTTCATTGTGCCCCAAGGTGGACAAGTCTGCCTGTGGGCCCCTCACAGATACTTTCCTTCTACTGCAGGTTGCTGCATTGGGAGTGGACTTTTTGTCATTACATGTCTCTGTAATTCCTACCCTTCTCTATGTGGTATTTCTATTGTTTGCTGTGCAGAAGTTGTTCATTCCACTTTCAATTCTTCTTCAGGAACTTCTCTGTATATAGATGTAGATTCAGTGTGTCCATGGTAGGAGATGAGTTCAAGGTCTTCTTATGCTATCATCTTGAACTCTATGTCTAGAAATTTATTTTAAATTCAGAAAATTTTAATACTCATCTTATACTTTATTTCTAAATAAATCTTACTCTCCAAATTGCCCTAGTCATTTTCCCAACCCCCAAAATTACCTTATACTTGCACACCCTAATGATTTCATTAATGCCATTTTTGTTCTTCTCTCTATCTAAACTCTACTCTTCTTTTATTGCATAGTCCAAAGCTCATTTTCTTTGTGAAACATTTGTTCATTTATTCAAGGATGGTTTGACTAGCCCTTATTCTGTGCCAGAATCTGTGCTAAAACCTAGGAATGCAATAAGAAACTTCTTATGGTCAAGAAGTTTATATTTTAATGATAGAAATTATCACAAAGGCAAAACTTCCCATACAGTACAATACAACTATTGATTTATGTATCCATTAGTAGATGCAACAATGATCAGGGAAATTCTCACTAAATAAATGACACTTAAGCTGAACATTTTTTAGTGCTAGGTGTTTAAAAAACATAAGATGACAATATTAAATGAACTAAGTATTTTTAATCTGGAATAATCCAAGGATAGAAATGACAATTCTCTTTTAATATTTAAATGGTTATTGTGCAAAAGACAGACTTATTCTGCATTGTTTAGCTTTGATTCTATTAAGTTTGATGTTTCTGTGTGAGATTCAAATGTAGATGTCCAGTAAATATTTAAATACACAGTTCTGGAGTTCAGGAGGGCATTATTATTAATCTTGTTGAAGACATTTCTCATTTATTAAAAACAATTGAGGGTTTACTATGGGTTTGATGCTTTTCAAAACAACATGTATTATTATATTTCATCCTCTCAATAATCCTATGTGGTAGGTATTATTATCCCATTTAGTATATGGGGAAACCAAACATAGAAATAGACTGGGGAGTAGTCATCAATGTTAGGTGAACCATGATGCAGATGAGATTACTTAATCCAAGTGGATAGACCCAAAACTTTGTCTAACAGAACTTTAGACAATGATGGAAATGCTCTACAATCTGCATTGGCCCACATAGAATTCACTAGCTACATGCAGTTATTGAGCACTTGGAATATGGGTGATATGCTGAGGAGTTGAATATTTAATTTTAAATAACTAAAATTTAAATTTAAATAGTCACTTGGGGCTAATGGCTACTGTATTGGGCAAAAAAGGTAGAGTGAGGAAGAAAGAGGGTCAAATAGTAACTCAAAGGGTATCAAAACCTCTAAATGATGACAGAGATAAAATAGAGTTTGAAGAACATCTTTGACCATCTCAGCCTAAAGTGATTTAATCTTTTTTATTCTTTTTCATCTAGCATCTACCTCATTCATTTGGGACAACGTATATACTGCTATATTTCTGTGTACATGAAATCATAATTAACCACAACATAATTATTTTTGAATGAAGTAAGAATATTTAAAACTTTTTTGTACCACGTTTAGTGTATAATGCATTGTTAGTAATCTATAAATAATTGCTACTTAATTTATTTTTTTCATCAGAATGAATTTACAGTCACTTTTTAGATGGTATCTAGCTTTTGCACACTGATAAGTTGGGTCCAACTAAGTGAAAAAGAATATAATACAGAAATTGGACTTAAGGTAAATGAACCATGATGGAGTACAGACAGCTATATAAACTTTTGAAATATTCAAAAATTCAAGTCTTTGAGTAACATATATTGAACTGTTCCTTTATTATATGTAATGATATAACATATTTTAGCACATTGAATTAATTACAGTGAAAATTATTATTTAATAAACATATAAACTGAATTTTTTCTGAGTTAAAATGATTTTTGCCCATTGGTACATTGTTATTTCTACTTTGCAGTCACTCATAAAAAAACAATCACATCCCTCACCTCTTGCTAGAATTTTAATCTTGCAGTTAATAAAGGGTACAGTCCTTCTTGGAATTTCTTTCCCTGAGGGGCCCAGAAACTAAACTTATATCCTTACTACCAATGTATGCAGGCCACGAGGAACAACATAGGCTTCATTATGATTTGCTTTTAGCTTAAAAAATCTATTTCTCTTGCCCTGAATTTAAAACCATCAAACTGGAAACTCTCCCCATAGATTGTTTGCCAGGATTAAAATGTGACAAGCTGAGAGCTGCAGTAATGTGAAAGAATACACACATTGTTACCCTACCACATATGAGTGGGAGTATCCAACAGCTGTGTGTAATGAGGAAAAATTGTTATTATTATAATAGGAACACATTTTTATGTCAACTATATTCAAATTTACCTTTCACTTGTAGTTTAATATATACTAATTGGAAGATTTTAAAACTTTGACAACACTGCCTCTGTGAAATGTAATGATAATGTTGAGCGTGCTAGCCACTCAAGAAAATGCTATACTCAACCTAGATGGCAAATTAGATCTTTCTTTCTACCTATGCCTACACAACACTGATTACTCCAGTAGGGAAAAAGTAACCAAAAGGTTTACTTTCTATAACAATATATGACTATTTGTACAAATTTAAAGAATTGAGTATATTCATTAGTTTTAAGTTACTTGGGCTCATATAATCATAGCATGAGTTTCAAATATATTAAAATTATAAAAACATCTGGACTGAGAATGAAAACTCCTCAGTTATAATCTTTGTTTTGCCATAAACTGGATAGGTCAACATGGCCAGTCATCTGAATCTCTGGAATAAAATCTCCTCATCTGTAAAATGACATCATTGCACTAATGGATGTGTAATATGTCTTCTAGTACTCTGTGTCAGAGAACACAACTGATAATCAGTATAGAAACCTCAATTTAGTGATGTGTTCAGTTAGCTTTTCCAGAGGTAATGTCATCTGATGAACAAAATACTGAATCCAAAAATCATCTCACTACTCACATATGGATTCCACCAGCTAGAGCAATATCCCAGGCTATAACTATATGACAGCAACAAAACAAGTTTGAAAGTAATTATCTCATTATCATGCTTATGTTGGGAAGAAGAGTTGGCAAACAAGATTGACTAGTTTCTTAATCTATAAAACGGTGATTTATTAGCATAGTTGCATCATTACAGAAATTCCCATGCCTGTTTCCACAGATAAAATCAAAACTCAAAAATCAAAAACACAAATCAAGAATAACATTATCATCATCCTACTCATTTAAAATATAGAATTAGAAAAGCACTTTGAAATTCTTACAGGAAACAAAATATGAAGTGGTATCCACGTTATGCATAAAAACGTTGCTACACTGCCACTTAGTGGTATTCACATAAAACTAAGTGGTTGATTCAAAAGGTGGAGTTATGACTGAAGCTAGAACAGTAAAGGTGATTTTCTGAGCTGTTCAACACTATGCTTAAGAAAAAGTAGGATCTTTCCACTTAGGCCACAAGACTTAAAAAATATGAGCCTGGGCCTGGAAGCAGCAATGTCTCTTATTCTTTGGGGGGAAATGTTTTTTAGAAAAGCAGAGCAGTACCTAAATAGAATCAGAGACAAAATATGTAGAAAGTGTCCTGAAAGCCTTCTATTCCCTGGCTGGATTCAGGTGCACCTTTCGGGCATGTGATTTAGTAAGGTTTTGGATGTGTGTGTTTAGTACTGTTTTAGTACTGTTTAATCTAATGGCTTTTAGAGTATTTTGAAATTCCCATATTTAACTTGTCATCTATTTTACTTCTTTTTTTTCAATCTTTATGCTTTTTTTTTTTCTTCCTCTATTGTATTGGCTAGGGAAATGTTAACTAGAATTGCTGATAATGCACATCTTTCTTCAAATTCTGCTTATTAGGGGAAAGCATTCACTGTTTAATTTGTAAGTATGATGCTATCTATAGGTTTTCTATAGACAGCTTTTTTTGACTAAGGAACTTACCTTCATTGCTAGTTTGCTGAGAGTTTCAAGAATGAATTTTAAATGATATTAGATGCTTTTACTCATACTAATGAGATGACCATGTGAAGTTTCTCCAATGCTTGATTATTGTAAGGGCTGTATTGATTGATTTTTGAATGTAGAACTAACCTTACATTTCAGGAATAAATCCCACTTGATACTGATATATATATATATATATATATATATATATATATATATATATATAATCTCTCTCTTTTTTATTTAAGTATACTGATATGCAATATTATACTGGTTTCAGGTACACAACACAGTGATTCAACAGTTATTACACATTACTGAATCCTCATCCCAACTAGTGCAGTTACTATTTGTCAACATTGAAAGGTATTACAGAACAAATGACTATATTCTCCATGCTGCACTTCTATCCTGTGACCAACTTAAGTTATGATTGAGATTTTTGTGCCCTTTATTCCCCTCACCCACCTCATCACCCACCCCAATCCCTCCCACATGGTAACCACCAGTCACTTTTCGGTGTCTCTGAGTCTACTGCTGGTATTTGTTCATATATATATATATATATATATATATATATATATATACACACACATACATATGTATATATATATGTGTGTATATACATATATATTTACATATATATACACACATATGTATATATATCCTTTTTAATATATTGCAGAATTCAATTTATCAATATTTATCAAGAGATAACATGTCTATTTTTCATAGGAGATTTACTTCTGTGAAGCACAGTGTTCCTGAAGGGAGGAGGAAAGACATTAGTTATGTCCTTATAACTAACGTGACTATTTTGTGAAATTTATTGATGGATTTAGTACTTTATTTTTGGATTCTGTAAATTGGCCCATTATCTATCTAATAACTCCCCTTTGTTTTCTTAATCTAGGACTAGATTTCAAAGAAGGTGCTCTGACTCATATTGAAATCATCTAGTGGATTCATATTATTTTTATAAATCTAACACCAATTCTAATTGTTCTTATAATAATCATCCTCACTCCCATAGCAATGGATGTGAAATCCAAAACAGGCTGATAATGTTTACTGACTGAAATTTTAAAACTTTTTCCCTCTCTGGTTGCAAAGAACCTGAAGTTAGTCCAAATACTTCCTGAAACTATGCTCTTTTCCATATACACAAGAGAGATTCCTAAAACCCAAGTCTTAATTTCAGTTGTCTCCAAGACCAGCTCAGAATTCTGTTACAGCAATTAAATTAATCCGTTACAAACAGACCATTCTGACTGTAACATAATTTGCCAAAAGATCTTTGAAGGAAAGGATTAGTATAGCATACCTATTTAATATGAAACAGATCATTTGGATTTTACAATGGTCAGCCCCAATTTCTGGGAATAAACGTGGCATATTATTTCTCTCAACCAACTAAGATATGACAGTGATAGTCAGTCTAGAACCTAACAGTACCTAGAAAATGTTAGTTGATCAGTGTTTTTAAAGATTTCTTATGCTACTATTAAGTTTCCAAGATATTTTACACAAATAACATTGGATTATCAAGCCCATTCCAGATGCAAAAGATTTGAACAATAAAGAAATAGACGGAATAAAATATAATCTTTCTCCATCACTTTCCAGTAACTCCTATTTTCCTTCACAGAAGTATCCACTGTTAATAGTTAGGTGTATGTTATTCTAGCTTTTAATATAAGCACTGCATCTTGATAAATGGGCATAACGTATATTTTTTAAACATAATTTATATCATATTTATATGTATTTTTCTGTGAAGTAGGTCTCACTTTGTGTGGTTATGTGGTGGCAATTAGTCCGATCTGAATGCATCAAATGTCAAAAAAGGAGATTTTGAGTGTTAAACATTTTTAGATTATTTCCTTCCTGGATAAAGTTGCTATTTATTTTCCACCTTTATTTCTGTTGTGGAGAGTGAGAATTACTTCAGCCTTTCTTCTGTTTTTCTTTGAGGTGTCATAATCAAGATAAGAACACTAGGTATTCTCTTTCTTTAGAGGTCACACCTCAGCTTTATTCTGGAGGCAAATGTCAATGCTGCCATTAACAGTGCTTTTGTATGTGGGTTAGCAGATGTGGGAATGAGATGAGAAAATGGCCATACATAGTCCTTTAAGTAATTGCTTGAGCAATGCTTGATACCTATTTGTTCTGTTTGGAATCTGTTTCTCCCTAGAAAAAAATGCACTTACTATTTCAGAAAATGATTGCACAGAAGGGGAACTTAGGGAGGGGGAAATATAACACATGACAAAATAGCCCAATGTTAGAAGGGTATAAACTGGCATTAAGTTGTTCCTTGAATTGTTCAGGACATATACACAGATATATACACAAAAGTTCTTTTAAATAAATTTAAGGGACGAATCACAATACAATTTAAAAAATATTTTGAAATTAATAATAAAAATTCAATATAGCAAAACTTCTGAGTTTTAAAGTCATGTTTGGAGGTAACTTTATAGCCTTAACTGCCTATATTAGGAAAGAAGAAGGGTTGGAATTTAATAATTTAATTATCCATCTTTAGAAACTGGAAAAGAGAAGAGTAATTTAAGGCAAAATTCAGTAAAAATGGATGATAATCAAAATTAAGGTCAGAAATTATTGAACAAGAAACATGCATGTTGTCCCTTTGATAATAATTGCTAACCACCTGGCAAGACTGATGAAAAAACAAAGCACAAATTGACAATGTTAGGAGTGTGACTAATCATGCAAATATTTAAAATATAATGAGAAGATAATATTAGAAACTTTGCCAGTAAATTAATTTCAAAAAAGTAAATAAATGCCTAGAAAAGTAAAATATGCCTGAGTGAAACAAGTGAATTATTAAAAATAAGTAAGGAAGAAATAACAATCTTACCTAAAACTTCCCAGTACTTAGAAAAGAAGGAAGGACTTCCTAATTAATTTATGATAAAATACTTGGCACGGGCATTATAAGAAATGAAAATTAGATGTGATTCTCTCTCATGAAGGTAGATGCAAAAATCCAAAATATATTACCAAACCAAATCCACTAATATATAATCCAGTGATATATGTAAAAGGAACAATACATCATAGTCAAGTGAAGTTTATACTTGAAATGAAAGATTCATTTAACATTACAAAATCAGTATAACTCACTGTATTAAAGAAAAAAATATATGAACATCTGAATAAAGAAAATTGACATAAAATTCAAAACTCATTCATGAGCAAAACTCTTAGCACCTAGAATTTGAATGTCAATTCATTAATATGTAAAAGATTCCTCCAAATAATCCTAGATCATTTTAATAATGAAATATTAAAAATATCACTGAAATTTGTGCGAGGCAAAGATACCCACTATAACCTCTTATATTCGACAATGTACTGCAGATTCTAACCTGTGCAATAAAGGGAAATAAAAAGTAAAGATTGAAAAGAGTTATTATTTAAAGTGCTATTATAAATAAAATATGATAAAAATAAAAATAAAATATAGGAGAGTTATAATATTATTATTCACAGATACCATGGTTGTGTAAAAATTTAAAATAACCTACAGAAAGATGGTTAGAATTATTAGAAAATTTATTTGAATTAATAAATGATTAAACAAAACTTCTAGCTAAAATGTCAATATATAAAAATCAATTGTATTTCATAACCCAGTAACAGACATTTAGAAAAGTTAAATAAAAGGAAGGGTATTACACATTCATGGGTTGGAAGACTAATTATTGTAATGATGTCTGCTCTCCTAAACAGAGCAATCATTTCAACACAATCCTAATAAAAATTGTATCAGGTTTTTGTGAAAATGACAGATGATTTTCAAATCTATATGGAAACATAAAGGACCATAAATACCAAAGTTGAAAAATAAAGTAACAGATATCAAGACTGATTATATACCTACAGTAAATGACAGTGTGGAATTGATGTGAGGATAGACAAATCAGTCATTTGAACAGATTAGAGTCCAGCACTAGGAAACACATATAAGGATACTTCGTTTATGTCAGAGATGGACATACAGAGTAGTGAATAAGTACCATATTTTAAGTAAATATGAATTTTGAGCTCTCACTAACAAAGCAATACACAAATGAAACAATCCCAGGTGTACTATATAGACATAGCAAAGTTAAAACATGATGAAATGATATTAACTCTAACAGGAACAATTGACTACTTTATACTAATTAATATTACAAATTCTGTTCAAAAGACAACAAAATTGAACAATGAGAGAGTTGTAAAAAATGTAAGCAAAAAAAGCCCCAGAATATACAAAGACAACTGTAAATCAGTAAGAAAAAGACAGCCCAAATAAAAAATAGTCAAAAAGCATGAACAGGCACTCCACAAAAGTAAATAGCTAAATGGATAATAAACATTAAAAAAGTATATATATATATAAAACAACTAGTATTCAGGAAAATGCAAATTAAAAGAATACCACTAAAAACCTATAAGAATGTTAAAATAAAAAACGCAGTAATAATGTTATAATACACAATTTTCTTTATGTCTTTTGATGCACTTATATAAGCATTTCTGTTAGGCATACACTTAGAGGTTCAATTCCTGAGTCACAACGTTAGTATATATTCAGATTCAGCTTTAGTAGATATTAGTTTTCTGAACCAATTAACACTTCAACCACCAGTGCATAAGAATTCCAGTTGCAACATACACATTTAAAAATTTTCTGTTTTCTGCATTTTTCATTTTAATAATTCCTAATGTTAATATAGTCCATTTTATTATTTTCCCTTTATAAGACATGTGTTTTGTGTCCTGATTTCAGTTTTTGCACTTTTTGTTATATTTATTCCTGGATATTTGAAGATTTTTGATGCTATTGCAAATGATATATTTAAATTTTTCTTATTTCATCTATGTTGATAGTATCTAGAAAGACAATTGATATATATTTTTTTTGCATATTGTTCTTTTATCCAGCAATGATCACTGCTTTTTTGGAAATAGATTTCTTTTTATTTCTCTTTTCTCTTATTATGAATATATTCAGGTGTACTATCTCTTCTTGAATCACTATAATTTTTATATTTTCTACAACTCCTTAAACTTTTCTTAGATTTTGAAATTCATTGGCATAAAGTTATACAAAGTATAATTTTTAATTTCTTCCATATCTCTTATGTGGTTTCCCTTTTCAGGTTGCTTATTTGGTGTTTACTTACTTTTCATATAGATCAAATTTGCCAATAGTTTGTCTATTTATTGGCCTTTTCAAAGAAGTGTGTTTTATATTCATTGATCAACTCTATATTTTTTATAGTTTTCTATATTGTTATTAATTTTTTATTCTCATTTTGAGTTTGTTTTGTTTTTTGTTTTCTAACTGCTTTGTAGACTGGCTTAGTTATTTTCTTCTGAATACTTCTTTGGCTATATGTTCAAAGATTTGCTATGTAGTTGATTTTTGTTGCTATTAAAATAGATTTTAATTGTTAAAAACAATTCCTGGTAGAGATTTGGGGACTGAACAATGATGCAAATTAATTGTGTGGTGTCCATCTAATTCATTTTCCTTTGTTGTTAATATTTAAAATTTTTTCTCTATCTCTGGAAGCTTTAAGATTCTCCTTTGTTGGTTTGAAGAGTTCATTTCTTAGAATATTTATTTTTTCATTTATTCTGCTTAACACTTTTTTTTCTAAAGACTTCAGTGATATTTTTGTCTAATATTTAGTATTGTTCCTCTGCTGCTCTCACTTTATGAAGCCCCTTGCAAACTGTAGCTGGAACTTCTACATTTATCTTATATATCTGTAAAGTTTTCTCATATACTCCATTTTTTGTTCCTCTTGTTCAGTGCAGAGTGAAAGCTTTTGAATATTATTTACCATTAATCCAATTCGCTTCTTAGGTGTGTCTATTCCATTAAGCTCATCTAATTCTAATAAGCTTTAATTTTGAATATGTGCTTTATTTTCAATATATTATGTTTTATGGTTGCAGCATCCAAATTTCTCTGAGGGTATTAAAGGTACTTATTTTTTTAAAAAGCCCTTGTTAACTTTTCTTCAGATGTTTGATTTTTGGCTAGTTAAATATTGGAGTCTCCTTTATATGATGTTGATTTTATTCAAATATTTGGAAATTCTTAGTTATCTGAAAGCCTTTGTACTTGGTAATTCTTTTTTGTCAATATGTCAATGAAGGTCAGTATTGTTATTTTTTAAATTGTAGTCTCCCTTCAGTAGTTACACATATCCAGACCTTGCTTTCAGGCAGAATATTCAAGTAGTTTATTTTCTGGATGTATGCATTTTGAACTGTTGGGTCAGTACTTGTGTGGATTGCTGCCATGCACTGATATGTATTTCTGCTCCAAGTATCCACCCTCCCTATTTTACTCATGAAAATACACACATACAAACACATTTACACAAACACACAAAGACTGTGAACACACACAGAGTCTTAGTTCAGGTTGCCAAAACAAAATGCCATAGTTTGGGGATTTAAACAACAGAACTGTATTTTCTCACACTTCTGCAGGCTGGGAGTCTGAAATCAGGCTGTCAGTATGGTTGGATTCTGGTGAAGACTGTCTTCCTGTTTTGCAGATTGCCACATTTTCATTGCGTCTGTACATGATCTTTCTTTAATGTCCATGTAGAGAGAGATAGATTTCTTTCATCTTCTTATGTGTTATCAGCTGAGACGCTGTTTTTCCCAGGATTATGCCTCGGAGGCAATGAAGAATGAAGCCAGCAGATAAAGAGTACAGAGCAGCCAGCAAAGCTTTTAGTGAGGAGTGAAAATTGAAAGAATCCTTCTAATCAGGAGGTGCTCTAAGAGAAGGATGCCATTGGGGTTGCAGTGTGTAGCATTTATAAGCATGGAGAACTAGGGAGGGAGGGCTTGTTGCTAGGGCTGAGCTGGGTTCAAAAGAAAAAACTCCCTTTTTTTAGGTTGAATTTTCCAGATGTCTAGTTGTGGCTTCTTGTTTACTGTGAAGCCTGGACTGTAGGTCCCTCCTGACTGCAACTTACCAGGGCCTTGAAACTTACAGGGTCCTTGAATTCTATCTGCCTGTGTCCACCTAACATCTACCTAATAAGACCACAAATGCGATTGAATTAGGACCCCGCACTTATGACTCCATTTAATTTTGATTATATTTGAAAATCTGTATTTTCAAAGGCAGCCACACTGGGAGTTAGGGTTTCAACATATGAATTTTTTTGGCAACACAATTCAGCTCATGACACACACATACATTACTGTTTTCTTTCCAGAATAAACATGGAAGAAGGTAGGGAGTAAGTGACACAGCTGTTTCAAATGCAGTTACTCATATAATTTTCCTGATAATTTCCTCAATACTTATTTCTATTATTTTAATACATTGATTCATGGAAAGGAACTTTCCTGCAATCTGTTCTTAATTGTATTGTTTAGGATTTAAACTGTATTTGTTCATGTAATTGTCCTTCATAGATCTTATCTACTTTCAATTTGTTGAGTATTCTTCAAAATGCCAGGTCTACTGTTTTGCTTCTTTGTCTATGCTTTAAATCTTTATTTGTGTACATTAATTTTGCAATCATTATCCAGTTAGAATATCTAATTGATGGGAAAATCTAAAAACAGTCTGACAAAAGAATCTATCTTTCTTTATCTAGTTATACTTCAGATTCAGATGATCTGGGCACTCCTGTGTGGGGGATGACATAAGCAAGATAAAAAGAATCATAATCTCTAAAAATTCAGTTGCTGTTATCTGTTCAGTACCCATTTTTTTCTAGTGTTCATTTATATCTTTTCCTTCCCTCAAATCAATATAACTCCTCTTCTATACTTTTCAAAAGGATACTCCTGTTTAACTTATTTACTGCATTGTTTCTTCTCTACTTAGTTACATTTATAGCTAGAACACACTTGATCAATGTGGTTAGGGAATCATGTGTCTATTCATCAAATATTTATGAAATACTCTATTTTACATACCAGACATTGTGCTATGTATTGTGAATATGTCCATGACTATGAGGTACTCAAGGACATTGGTCTCTTTATCCTCATAAGAGAAACATATTCCCTATAGTGTACTACACAAGCCACATTTCAGAAATATTAGAGAGTAAGAACAATTTTCTCTCTAGCTATTTTTACTCTTAGGATACTTTAACTTATACATATAATTTCCTTCTCACTTTATATTCCCCTGCTTGCTATTGAAGGAATAAAATATTTTCTTAAAAAAAAAGATAATGGTGGTAAATATACTTAATAAATTGATTATGTTCAGGCATGGTTTACTATAATATAGAATTGAAGTATTCCTAAATATTAAATAAATTTCATAATTTTGTAGATTAGAAAATTGAGTTCACAGAGGTTACATATTTGTCCAAAAGTTACATGAATGATAAATGTCAAGTCAGTGTTATAACACATTTTCTGAATACCAATTGAGAGTTTCTCATCCTACTAACAGTATGATTTAGAAATTGGATAAAAGTCTTCTTATAAGTTTTGTAAGCATTTTATTTAAGCATTATATGCGTATTTTACAAATACATGGAAATCAGATGTAAGTGTTCTTCTAAAAGAACAAGTTAAAAAACAAAGGAAGCAAATTTGTAAACAGATCTTTATTAATATCCCTGATGTACATAATTAATCTCCAGCATTCTGTAGTGGCAGTACTTTAGTGACTTTGTAAAATACCAGTGCATTTATTTAGAAAATCAGGATATTTTAGATTGATGTTTTTTAGCTCATCTGTTATAACAAGTAATCTTTAACTAAAATTTTATATAAATGATAACTATCGTATGTGGAAGAATACCAGTAAATATAGCATTGGATGACACTAAAAGAATAAACATTTATAGTATATAGCCATAATTGACTTTGGGAAGAGCATGTTAATTTAATAAAATGTGGCAATCAGTCAATAATATCTATAACAATGACACCAATAACAAATAATAATGCATATGAATGAGTAGACAAATTGATGTTACCAGTACTGAATTTTATGAAAACTAATAGATTGTTGTGTAGAGAGAATCAGTGTAATATGGCAATTAAAAACTTGACATTAGAATCAGAAAAAAAGCAAAGCAAAGCAAAGCAAACCCAAACAAAACTGTTTGAATCTGAAAATCACCAATTTATAACTGTGCATTAGCGGACAAATTAAGTTCCTAAATTCATTTCCTAATGTATAAAATGGGGATAGTGATTGAATCAACCTTATCAGAATATTGTAGGGATTAAATTGTATAACACCTCTAAAATATCTGAACATTCTTCATCACAAAGTAAGCACTCAATAACCATTAATTGAAGCTAATTCATGGTAAATCCTCAGTCTGGCTATCATAAATCAAGCTGTTATCAAAATCCATGTAAACATCTTTGAATGGGCAAATGCTTTCTCTTTATTTGACTAAGTGTCAAGGAGTGGAATGGCTAGATCATACAGTAGTTGCATGCTTAACTCAACTCTGAGAAATTGCCAAACTGTCTCAGGAAATGGTTGTACCATTTTCCATTCCCATCAACAGGATACATGAATTCAAATGCTTCCACAAATTTTCCAACACATGGTGTTGTCAACGTTTTCAATTTCATGTATTCTAATAAGAGTGTAGTGGTATCTCACTGTACTTTAATTGGATTTCCCCAATAATTAATGATGCTGAGCATCCTTTTATGTATTTAATTGGCCTTCCATATATTTTTGTGGATGAAGTAGATGTTCAAGCTTTTGTCCTTTTTCAATTGGTTATTTGATTACTTAATATTGAATTTTTAAGGCTTTATTTTTTTAGGTTTATAATACAATTGAAAGGTAGAGATACTTCCCATATACTTCGGCCTGCACACATCCATAGTTTACCCTATTATTGACATCACTAACCAGAATGGTACATTGTTTTAGCAAGGATGAATCTACATTGACACATCATAATCATCCAAAGTTCAAGATTAATTTATGGCTTACTCTTGGTCTACATTTTATGGGTACAGACAAATGTATAATGACATGTCCACCATTACAATATTTTGCATATATATTATATATAAGGATTTACCACAGTTTATTTACCCATCCACCCACTAAAGGAAATCTTGGTTGCTTCCAAGTTTTGTCAATTATAAATAAAGCTGCTATAAACATCCATGTAAACGTTTATGTGTGGACATAAGTTTTCAACTCCTTTGCTAGATCATATGATGAGTATATTTAGTTTTCTAGGAAACTGCCAAACTGTCTTTCAAATTGGCTTGACCATTTTGCATTTCCATCAGCAATGTATAATAGTTCCTGTTGCTCCACATCCTCACTAGCATTTGGCATTGTCAGTGTTCCGGATTTTTGTGATTCTAATTAATAAATGTGTAGTAATATCTTATTGTTGTTTTAATTTGCATTTCCCTGATGACATATAATGTGGAGAATTTTTTTATATGCTTATCTTCCATCTGTATATGTTCTTTGGTGAGATTTCAGGTAAGGTCTTTCACCCATTTTTAACTGGGATGTTTGTTTCCTATTGTTGAGTTTTAAAACTTCTTTGTTTATTTTGGAAGAGTTTTTTTTATCACATATGTCTTTGGAAATATTTTCTTCCAGTTTGTGGTTATCATCGCATTTACTTGATGTTACCTTTCACAGAGAAGAAGTCTTGAATATTAATAAGTTCCGCTTATCAACTATTTCTTTCATAGGTCCTATCTTTGGTGTTATGTGTAAAGTGTCATCACCATACCCAAGGTCATCTAAGTTTTCTCCTATGTTATCTTCTAGGATTTCTATGGTTTTGCATTTTACATTTTGGGCTATGATCCATTTTGAGTTAATTTTGGTGAAGAGTATTAAGGTCTGTCAGACTCATGTTTTTCTTTTTTGCATGTGGATGCCTTGTTGTTCCACACCAATTTTTGATGAGACAATCTTTGTCCCATTGTAGTGACTTTGTTCATTTGTCAAAGATCAATTAACTATATTTATGAGAGTCTGTTTCTGAGATATCTGTTCCACTGATCAATTTGTTTATACTTTTATGAATTACACATTGTCTTGGTTACTGCAGCCTGATAGTGAGACTTGAAGTTAGGTAGCATCAATTATCCAACTTTCTTCTTCTAAAATATTGTGTTGACTATTCTGGGTATTTTTCCTGTCCATATAAACAATCGTAAAATAACTTTCTGGGGTTTCAATTGGGTTTGCATTGAATCTATAGATGAAGTTGGGGAAGAATCAATTTTTTGACAATATTGAATCTTCTTATTCATGAACATGGAAAATCCCAACATTTATTTAGTAGTTTGATTTCCTTCATCAGAGTTTTGGAGATTTCCTCACGTAGATCTTATGCATATTTTGTTAGATTTATACCAAAGTATTTAATTTGGGGGATGCTAATGTAAATGGCATTGTGTTTTCAATTTCAAATTCCACTTGTTCATGAAGATATATTCATGAAAAAGTTGCTCGTTTATATCCAAGAGAGTTTTGCCTAAGTTTTTTTCTAAGAGTTTCAGAGTTTCATGACTTACATTCAGATCTTTGATCCATTTAGAGTTGACTTTTCTATATGTGGATATACAATAGTCCAATTTCATTCTCTTGCACATAGCTGTCCAGTTTTGCCAACACCAGTTTTAGAAGAGGTTGTCATTTCCCCATTGTATGTCCAAGGCTCTGTCATCATATATTAATTGACCATATATGCTTAGGTTTATGTCTGGGCTCTTTAGTCTGTTCCATTGGACTATGGGTCTGTTCATGTGCCAATACCAAATTGTTTTGATTACTGTTGCTTTGTAGTAGAGCTTGAAGTCAGGGAGCATAATCCCCCCAACTTTATTCTTCCCTCTCAGGATTTCTTTGGCTATTTGGGGTCTTTTGTGGTTCCATATGATTTTTAGAACTATTTTCCCAAGTTCATTTATGAATGCTGTTGGTATTTTGATAGGGATTGCATTGAATCTGTAGATTGCTTTAGGCAGAATGTCCATTTTGACAATATTAATTCTTCCTATCAATTAGCAAGGGATTCTCTGATGATTGTCTTATAGTTTTCATTGTATAGGTCTTTCACTTCCACCATTAGGTTTATTCCTAGGTATTTTATTCTTTTGATGCAATTGTGATGGAACTGTTTTCCTGATTTCTCTTTCTGCAACTTCATCATTAGTGTATAGGAATGCAACAGATTTCTGTGTATTAATTTTGTATGCTGAAAATTTGCTGAAGTCAGATATTAGTTCTAGTGGTTTTGGTGTGTATTCTTCACTGTTTTTTATGTACAATATAATGTCATCTGCAGACAGTGACTGTTTTACTTCTTCTTTACCAATCTGGATGTCTTTTATTTCTTTGTGTTGTCTGATTGCAATGGCTAGGATCTCCAAGTATTATGTTGAATAAATGCAGGGAGAGTGGGCATCCTTGTCTTGTTCCTGGTCTTAAAGGAAAAGTTTTCAGCTTCTCGCTGTTAAGTATGATGTTGGCTGTGGGTTTGTCATATTTGGCTTTTATTTAGTTCAGGTACTTCCCCTCTGTACCCATTTTGTTGAGAGTTTTTATTATGAATGGATGTTGAATTTTGTTGAATCCTTTTTCAGCACCTATGGAGATGATCATGTGATTTTTGTCCTTTTTGTGATGTTGTGGATGATGTTGATAGATTTTCAAATTTTGTAACATCCTTGCATCCCTGGGATGAATACCACTTGATCATGGTGTATGATCCTCTTGATGTATTTTTGAATTCTGTTTGCTAATATTTTGTTGAGTATTTTTACATCTATGTTCTACAGAGATATTGGTCTGTAGTTTTCTTTTTTGGGGGTGTCTTTGCCTGGTTTTGGTATTAGAGTAATCCTGGTTTCATAGAATGAGTTTGGAAGTATTCTCTTTTCTTCTATTTTTTGGAAAACTGAAGAAAATGAGTATGATGTCTTCTCTAAATGTCTGATAAAATTCAGTGGTGAATCCATCTGTGCCAGGAATTTTGTTCTTGGGTAGTTATTTGATAACCGATTCAATATCATTGCTGGTAATTGGTCTGTTCAGATTTTCTGTTTCTTCCTTGGTCAGTCTTGGAAGGTTGTATTTTTCTAGAGAGTTGTCCATTTCTTCTAGGTTATCCAGTTTGTTAGCATAAGATTTTTCATAGTACTCTCTAATAATTCTTTATATTTCTATGGTTTCCATAGTGATTTTTCCTTTCTCATTTCTTATTCAGTTTATATGTGAAGATTCTGTTTTTTTCTTCATAAGTCTGGCTAGGGGTTTATCTATTTTGATTATTTTCTCAAAGAACCAGCTCTTGGTTTCATTAACTTTTTCTATCATTTTATTCCTCTCAATTTTATTTATTTATTTTTGATCTCTATTATATCCCTCCTTCTACTAACTTTGGGCCTCATTTGTTCTTCTTTCTCCAGTTTCAGTAATTGTGAATTTAGACTGTTCATTTGAGATTGTTCTTCCTTCTTTAAATAGGCCTAAATTGCCATATACTTTACACCTAGAACTACCTTCACTGCATCCCACAGAAGTTGGGGTGTTATGCTGTTGTTTTCATTTGTCTCCACATATTGCTTGAAATCTGTTTTAATTTGGTCATTGATCCATTGATTATTTAGGAGCATGTTGTTAACCTCCATGTGTTTGTGAGTCTTTTCCTTTTCTTAGTACAATTTATTTCTAGTTTCATACCTCTGTGATCTGATAATTTGTCGTACAATTTCAATCTTTTTGAATTTCCTGAGTTTCTTTTTGTGGCCTAGTATGTCATCTATTCTGGAAAATGTTCCATGTGCGCTTGTGAAGAATGTGTATCATGCTGATTTTGGGTGGAGAGTTCTATAGACGTCTCTTAGGTCCATCTGTTCTATTGTGTTGTTCAGTGCCTCTGTGTCCCTTCTTATTTTCTGTCTGGTTTATCTGTCCTTTGGAGTGAATAGTGTATTGAAGTCTCCTAAAATGAATGCATTGCATTCCATTTCCCCCTTTAACTCAGTAGTATTTGTTTCACATATGTAGGTGCTCCTCTGTTGGGTACATAGATATTTATAATGGTTATATACTCTTGTTGGACTGACACCTTTATCATTATGTAATGTCCTTCTTTGTCTCTTGTTACTTTTTTGTTTTGAAGTCTATTTTGTCTGATACAAGTACTCCAACACCTGCTTTTTTCTCCCTGTTGTTTGCATGAAATATCTTTTTCCATCCCATCACTTTTAGTCTGTGTATGTCTTTGGGTTTGAAGTGAATCTCTTGTAAGCAGCATACAGATGGGTCTTGCTTTATTATTCATTTTGTAACTCTGTCTTTTGATTGGTGCATTCAGTTCAATTACATTTAGGGTGGTTATCAATAGATATGGACTTATTGCCATTGAAGGCTTTGGATTCGTGGTTACCAAAGTTTCAAGGCAGCTTCTTTACTATCTAGCAATCCCTTTAAAATACACTGTAGGGACGGTTTGTGTTTGGTAAATTCCCTCAACTTTTGCTTGCCTGTGAATTGTTTAATCCCTTATTCAAACTTAAATGACAATCTTGCTGGGTAGTGTATTCTTGGTTTGTGGACCTTCTGTTTCATTGCATTGAATATATCATGCCATCCCCCTGTGGCCTGTAAGAGTTTTGCTGAGAAGACTGATGATTGCCTGATGTGTTTTCCTTTGTATGTGATCTTTTCTCTCTCTCTGGATGCTTTTAATACTCTGTCCTTGTCTTTGATATTTGCCATTTTAATTATTATATGTCTTCATTTTGTCTTCCTCTGGTCCCTTGTGTTGGGAGATCTGTGGACTTCAGTGGCCTGAGAGACTATTACCTTCCCCGGGATGGGGAAGTTTTCAGCAATTATTTCCTCAAAGACACTTTATTCCCCTTTTTCTTTTCTCTCTCTTCTTTTCTATAATGCCCATATAATGCAAATATTGTTGCATTTTGATTGGTCACACAATTCTCTTAATATTCTTTCAGTCCTAGATTTCCTTTATTCTCTCTGCCTCAGCTTCTTTGTGTCAGTGTTCTCTAATTTCTATTCCATTTACCGTCTCTTCTACCTCATCTAATCTGCTTTTAAATCCCTTCATTGTTTGTTTCATTTCACTTACTGTATTTTTTGAGGTATCTATCTCTCTCCTGAATTCGTACCTTAGCTCTTGAATATTTTTCTGTAGCTCCATCAGCATGTTTTTGTTTTTCAAGGAAAATTGGTGATTTAAGTGTCACCGAGCCCTCTTTCTGGTGTTTGAGGGATTTTGGATTGAACAAGGTTCTTCTACCTTTTCATAGTTCTGGATCAATGGGAGTGGTCATAGTCAAGTGGTGCGTGTGTGAGGTGGGAAAACAAAGTCCCTTCCTGCTTGCAAATCACAGTGCCTGTCTCCACTGTCTTTTCTGGTTAAACTAATGCAGGGAGCAGCCTCTGGGTTACTATACTAAGCTTCTGTGGGCGGGGTAGTCCTTGGAATGGCCTAGGGTGATGGCAGGTGTCACAGGCAAGTGGTGTGCGTGTTTGCTGGGAAGGCAAAGCCATTTTGTGCTTCCTGGTCAATGTGCCTGTCTTCGTTGTCTGAGCCAGTTAGCCGTGTGCAGGGAGAAGCCTCTGCCTTAAGCTGTGTAGTTGCTGTAGGTGGGGCTGCCCTACAGCTGGCCTGCATCAATGTTGGGGGCAGTGGGTTTGTGCACAGGTGTAGGTGGGGAAGAAGGAGTGGCATGCTGCTTATTGTGGTGAGGAGCCTCGGGGCTGTGTTGCCAACCAGGGGGATAGGGTGCCTGAAGCTCCTGAAAGTTCCCAACCTGCTGGGATGAGTGTGCCAGGATGATTTTATCCACCTGTTCCTTCACCTAAACCCTTGCCCCTTTAACAGCCTTCTGACTGTTGAGAAGTCTTTTAAAGTGCCCACTTTTCTTTTGTCCCTGTGCAGCTGGTTGTGGCAACCTGTTTGCAGTCTTAGTTTCTGACTTTGGTTTTCAGCTTCTCTAATCTCAGGAGCACCAATGCAATGTGGGCCTGTGCTCCTGGGGTAGATTTCTAGGGCTGGGTATTTAGCAGTCCTCGTCTTCTACTCCTTCCCTGCTCTTATTCTTTTCCTCCTGCTGGTGAGCTGGGTTGGGGGGAGTATTTGGGTTCTGCCAGGTCACAGCTTTTTTACTTTACCCTTTCTTGTGAGATGCTGAATTCTCCCAGATGTAGACTGGCTTGTGAACTGTTACTTCTGGTCACTATTTATATATAGTTGTATTTGCTGTATTTTCAAAATATATGTGGTTTTGTGAGCACATTTCCACCACACTTCTCACACCACCTTTTTTTCTCTCTATTTCCTAATTCCTTACTTTGGGTTTAGTTTGTTCTTCTTTTTTTAGTTTGTTACAATGAAGGATGAGGGAAATGATTACAGCCATTTTTTCTTACCTACAGATCTATTGCCCTATATTTCCCTTTAAATACTCTTTTAGCAGAATCCCAGAAATTATAGCATGCTGTGTTTTAATTGGGCTAAAATATTGTTAATTTTCTCTTTGATTTCTTTAGAGACTTTTGAGGTTTTAGAAGATTGTATTTAATTTACAAATATTTGGGAATTTTCCAAGTATCTTTCTTCTGTTGATTTCTAATTTAATTCCATAATCGTGAGAAAATACTCTTTTGAATTACTTGAATCTTTTAAATTTTATTGACTATGTTTCATGAGACATAATGTGGCCAATCTTGTTACTATTTCTTGTGCACTTGAAGAAAATGTGTATATTGCTGTTCTTGGGCATAATATTCTATAAATGGTCAATTAGGTCATGATATTTAATATTGGTGTTCAAGTCTTCCATATCCTTGCTGGTTTTCTGTGTAGTTGTTTTATCAATTATGGAGAGAGGAAGATTGAAATATCTGAATATATTTATGCATTTTTTCCATATCTGCTTGTGTTTTATCAGTTTCCATGTAATGTAAAGCCTTATTATTAAATATATAAACACTTGGAATTTGTAAATCTTCCTGTTGGATTGACTCCTTTATCACTATTAAACGACCTTTTTTGTTTGTAGTAGTATTTTCATTAACTCTATTTTGTCTTATTTTAATATAGCCACTTATGTTTTTATTTCAATAGTGTTAACATGATATACATTTCTTTAATCTTTCCTTTATCCTAATTTTGTTTATATTTGAGGTGCATTTCTGGTAGGCAGGATTTAGTTGCTTTAAAAATCCAATCTTGTTTTTTGATTCAATCTGACTCTCTTAACCTTTTAATTAGGGTGCTTGAGACCATTTATGTTTAACATAAATGTTGTTATCATTGATTTTAAATCTTCCACCTTATTAGTTGTATTCGATTTTCATTTGTTTTTATTCTGTCTGATTTTAGAGTAACTACTTTTTGTACTTTTTTCTCCTTTGTAAGATTATTAATTACAAGTAATTATTGTACTTCAGTGCTTAAGTGTTAATATCAGTTTTTATAGTATGCACCTTAACCTCATCACAATTTACTTTGAAGTCATATTATACTAATTTCCTTATAATATAACAATCTTATGGAAATGGATTTCACTTCTGCCCTCCCAGTTTTTTGCCTTTTTTAATTATACATATAATAAACCAAAGAATACCTTGCTATTAATTTTGCTTTCAACACTCAATTAACTTTTAAAGAAATATAAATAATAAGACATCTTATATATTTACTCATATAGTTATAATTTCCAATGCTCTTTGTTACTTTGTGTAGAATCAATATTTCTCTTTGATATAATTTCCTTCTGCCTGACGGACTTTCTTAACAGACTTATTATAAGTCTGTTGGTGACCAATTCTTTCAGATTTATATGTGTTAAATGCTTTTATCTTGTCTTAACTTTTGAAATATACATATATATTTTTTTTTACAATTTATTTTATTTTAGTATCATTAACCTACAATTACATGAGCAATATTGTGATAATTAAACTACCCCCTTCATCAGGTCCCCCCCACCAACCCTATTACAGTCACTGTCCATCAGTGTAGTGAGATGAGAATCACTACTTGTCTTCTCTGAGCTGTAAAGTCCCCCCCGAGCCCCCCCACCCTATGTCTGACAATCGTAATGCCCCTATCTGGGTAAAGAATTCTAAGCTGATGTTTCTTTGTCCTTTCAATACTTAAACTATTTTACTTCACCTTATTTTAACTTGCACTGTTTTTCATGAACAATATGCTGCTTTCTTATATTTGTTCCTCTGTATGTAACAGGTCTTTTTCCTATGGATGCTTTCAAAATATTCTCTTTCTTACTGGCTTTTAGTAACTTGGTTATACAGTGCCTTGCTATAGTTTTATTCATATTTTTTGTGCTTCAGTTCACTGAGCGTCTTGGATTTGTGCGTTTATAGATTTTGAAATTTGGAAGATATTCAGCCTTTATATATTCAGGGTTTTTTTTCTTTCTACCACCCTTCTCTCTTCTTTCTTTCTAAGGTTGCAATTACATATATGTTTGGTCAGTCGAAATTGTTTCAGAGTTCAATGATGTTCTTTTCATTATTTTAAAACTTTTTTCAGTCTGTGTTTCATTTTGGATAGTATTTTTTACTGTGTTCAATTTTAATTAATATTCAACAATGCATAATGTTATTAATGAAAGTATATTTTCAGTATCACACATTGTATTTTTCATCTCTAAAATTTCAGTGTGGCATTTCACATGCATATTATACACATATACACACAAACAATTTTATCCTATGTCTCTGCTTAGCATGCTAAGTCTTTCCTCTACCTTATCAAACATATGGAATACAGTTATAATTATTGTTTCTGTATCTTGGCTACTTACATTATTCGTGTATTATTTCTGTATCAGTTTTCCCCTAAATGCTTGGGTATCCTTTCCTCATTGTGAATTGTATTTTCTTGCTTTTTGAAGGCCTGATAGTTTTTCCTTGCATGTCAGACATTGTAATTTTTACCTTGTTGGATGCTGCATATATTAAATCCTTATTTATAAATTTGAGAGTTTTTGTGTGACATGATTAGATAATATGGGAGTAGTTTTACCCCTTCAGACATTGCTTTTAAGCTTTGTTAGGCAGAATCAAAGTTATATTTACTCCAGGGTTACATTTTCTCCACAACTGGTTAAAGACCCTTCCTATTAGTTTACCTGATATCCCCTGAATTATGAGGTTTTCTGCTCAATTAGCAACAGGCACTATTTTAAGACCTGTGTGATTTCCATGAAGACCTTTCTCTAATCCTTTTAAGTGGTTCTTCCCCTGGACTTGGGTAGTTTTCTCATACACATACACTGGTCAGTATTCAAATGAATACTTAACAGGTAATACTTTAAGATTTCTGTTTCACTCTCTATGCATGTCTCTCCTCTTAACACTGTTCTATGGACTCTATTTTGACTTACACAGACTACCAGCTCCTTACCCTCATCTCAGAGAGACTACGAGTCTTGGTCTGGTTTTTCCTCATGTGCCGTAAACTGGAAGCTTCCTTCCAACAGTAGTCTGGTGAATTCATAGTGTTATCTTGTCTGCTTTTCTAGTGCTTATAGGCAGAAAGGTTACCCTGTTATTCCATCTTGGCCAGAAGAAGAAGTCCTATGCATTTTAATAAATGGATTTCTGCATTCTTAAGATAATGAATAACTAAAATGATAACTGGTACCCAAGATAAGGAGCATGGGATTTGGAAATAGTCCACATAAAGTTGGCAAAACAATGAGGAAAATAAAGATCTAGGTTATTGAAGCAAAACTGACTAGAACTAAATTTTCAGTTTTTCAAACATTTCCCTATATTTTGTTAATGTGAAATATCTCACTGAGTTAACACTGTCTCACTTGTAGAGCACTATTCTTTATCAAAAGTTAGTACAAGAATAGAGAATTTCAAGTAAAGAAACAGATGTACTCAACATATTAGAACAGATGGACCTAACGAACATCTACAGAACACTCCATACAAAAGCAACAGGCTACACATCCTTCTCAAGTGCACATGGAACATTTTCAAGAATAGATCATATACTAGGCCGCAAAAATAATCTCAGTAAATTCAAAAATATTGAAATTGTATGAACCAGCTTATCAGATCACAAAGGTATGAAACTAGAAATAAATTACACAAAGAAAATGAAAAAGCCCACAAACACATGGATGCTTAATAACATGCTCCTAAATAATCAAAGGATCAATTACCAAATAAAGACAGAGATCAAGCAATTATGGAGAAAAATGACTACAATAATTCAACACCACAAAATATCTGGGATCAAGTGAAGGCCATGCTAAGAGAAAAGTATATTGCAATGCAGGCCTACCTCAGGACAGAAGAACAATCCCATATGAGCAGTCTAAACTCACAATTAACGACTCTAGAAAAAGAAGAACAAATGAGGCCCAAAGTCAATAGAAGGAGGGAAATATTAAACATTAAAGCAGAAATAAATAGAGAAGAATAGAACAATAGAAAGAATCAATGAAAGCAGGAGCTGGTTATTTGAGAAAATAAAAATAATAGATAAATCCCTAGCCAGACTTATCAAGAAAAAAAGAGAGTCTACACACATAAACAGAATCAGAAATGAGAAAGGAAAAATCACTATGGACACACAGAAATACAAAGACTTATGAGAGGATACTATGAAAAATTATATGGTAACAAACTGGATAACCTAGAAGAAATGGACAAATTTGTAGAAAAATACAACCTTCCAAAGCTGACCCAGGAAGAAACAGAAAGTCTGAATATACCAATTACCAGCAAGGAAATTGAATTGGTAATCAAAAACTACCTAAGAACAAAACATCTGGATAAGATGGTTTCATTACTGAATTTTATCAAACATTTAGTGAAGACCAAATACACATCTTCGTTAAAGTTTTCCAAAAAGTGGAAGAGGAGGGAATACTCCCAAACTCATTCTACGAGACCAACATCACTCTAACACCAAAACCAGACAAGGATACCACAAAAAAAGAATATTACAGACCAATATCACTGATGAACATAGATGCAAAAATACTCAACAAAATATTAGCAAACCGAATTCAAAAATACATCAAAAAGATCATCCAACATGAATAATTGTGATTCATATCAGGGATGCAAAGATGGTACAACATTCAAAAATCCATCAACATTATCCACTAAATCAACAAAAAGAAGGACAAAAACCACATGATCATCTCCGTAGATGCTGAAAAAGCATTCGACAAAATTCAACATATGTTCATGATAAAAACTCTAAAAAAATGGGTATAGAGGGCAAGTACCTCAACATAATAAAGGCCATATATGACAAACCCACAGCCAACATTATACTTAACAGAAAGAAGCTGAAAGCTTTTCCTTTAAGATCGGGAACAAGACAAGGATGCCCACTCTTCCCATGTTTATTCAACATAGTGCTGGAGGTCCTGGCCATGGTAATCAGACAATACAAAGAAATAAAAGCCATCCAGATTGGCAAGGAAGAAGTCAAATTGTCCCCGTTTGCAGATGACATAATACTGAACATAAGAATCTACTCCAATATTACTAGATCTAATATCTGAATTCAGCAAGTTGCAGGATACAAAACTAATATAGAGAAATATATTGCATTCCTATACACTAATGATGAACTAGCAGAAAGAGAAATCAAGAAAACAATTCCATTCCCAACTGCATCAAAAAGAATGAAATATCTAGGAATAAACCTAACCAAGGAAGTGAAGGAATTATACTCTGAAAACTACAAGACACTCATGAGAGAAATTAAAGAAGAAACCAATAAATGGAAACACATCCCGTTCTCATGGATAGGAACAATTAATATTGTCACAATGGCCATCCTGCCTAAAGCAATCTACAGATTCAATTCAATCCCTACCAAAATACCAACATCACTCTTCAATTAAATAGAGCAAATAGTTCTAAAATTCATATGGAGCCAAAAAGACCCTGAATAGCCAAAGCAATCCTGAGAAGGAAGAATAAAGCAGGGGGAATTATGCTCCCTGACTTCAAGCTCTACTACAAAGCCACAGTATTCAAGACAATTTGGTACTGGCACAAAAACAGACCCATAGACAAAAAGAACATACTAAACAGCCCAGATATAAACCCAAGCATATATGGTAGATTAACATACAATAGAGGAGCCATGGATACACAATGGCGAAATTACAGCCTCTTCAACAGCTGGTGTTGGCAAAACTGGACAGCTACATGTAAGAGAATGAAACTGGATTATTGTTTAACCCCATACCCAAAAATAAACTCAAAATGGATCAAAGACCTGAATGTAAGTCAGGAAACCATAAAACTCTTAGAGAAAAACAGGCAAATATCTCTTGGACCTAAACATGAGCAACTTCTTCATGAACATATCTCCCTGGGCAAGGGAAACAAAAACAAAAATGACCAGGTGGGACTATATCAAACAAAAAGCTTCTGTACAGCAAAGGACACCATCGGTAGAATAAAAAGACATCCTACAGTATGGGAGAATATATTCATAAATGACATACCTGATAAGGGATTGACATCCAAATTATATAAAGAGCTCATGCTCCTCATAAAAAAAGTCAATAATCCAATTAAAAAATGGCAGAGAAGCTGAACAAACACTTCTCCAAAGAAGAAGTTCAGATGGTCAACAGGCACATGAAAAGATGCTCCACATCCCTAATCATTAGAGAAATGCAAATTAAAATCACAATAAGAAATCACCTCACACCAGTTAGGATGGCTAAAATCCAAAAGACAAACAACAAATGTTGGCAAGGATGTGGAGAAAGGGGAACCATCCTACACTGCTGGTGGGAATGTAAACTAGTTCAACCATTGTGGAAAGCAGTCTTGAGTTTCCTCAGAAAGCTAAAAATAGAAATACCATGTGACCCATGAATTCTACTCCTAGGAATTTACCTGAAGAATGCAGAAGCCCAGTTTGAAAAAGACATATGCACCCCTATGTTTATCACAGCGCTATTTACAATAGGAAAGAAATGGAAACAATCTAAATGTCCATCAGTAGATGAATGGATAAAGAAGATGTGGTACATATACACAATGGAATAGTTGTCAGCCATAAGAAGAAAACATTCCTACCATTTGCAACAACATGGATGGAGCTAGAGGGTATTATGCTCTGTGAAATAAGCCAGGCAGAGAAAGACAAGTATCAAATGATTTCACTCATCTGTGAAGTATAAGAACAAAGAAAAATATGAAGGAACAAAATAGCAGCAGAGTCACAGAATCCAAGAATGGACTAACAGTTACCAAATGGAAAGGGACTAGGAAGGATGGGTGTGAAGGGAGGGATAAGGGGGGAAAAGGGGCATTACGATTAGCACGTATAATGTAGGGTGGGGGGACACGACGAAGGCAGTATAATACAAAGAAGACAAGTAGTGATTCTATAGCATCTTACTATGCTGATGGACAGTGACTGTCATGGGGTATTTGTTGGGGACTTGATAATTGGGGGAGTCCAGTAACCATAACATTGTTCATGTAATTGTGCAGTAATGATAGCAAAATAAAAAAAAGGTATTAGGGAAAAGGATGAATAGGTAGAGCATAGGGGAATTTTAGGGCAGTGAAATGACTCTGCATGATATATAGTGGTGGAAACATGTCAGTATACATTTGTTCAAAACCATATAATGTACATCCTCAGGAATTAATTCTGATATAAACTATGGACTCTGGATGACAATGGTGAGTCAATATCGGTTCACTAATTGGAAGCAGTGCACCACTCTGCTGAGGGATGTTGGTGAGGCTAGCTCTGCATGTGTGGGGGCTGGAGCTACATTGAAAATCTATGTACCTTCCTCTTAATTTTGCTGTGACTCTACAACTTCTTTAAAAATATAAATCATATTTTCTTACAAAGAAAAAGAATAGAGAATTTCAAAAGAACATGTTTCTTAGCTCAGTGTTAATTACCTGACCTATGGGTTACAGAATGTCCTCAGTCAATATACTTAAATAATTATTGCTTGTCTTGATTCTCATCTCACTACGCTGATGGACAGTGACTGTGGTGGGGTTGGTGGGGGGGACCTGATGAAGGGGGTAGTTTAATCATCACAATATTGCTCATGTAATTGTAGGTTAATGATGCTAAAATAAAATAAATTGTAAAAAAAAATAATAATAATAATTATTGCTTGGAAGGTATTAAAGACATTTTGTTCACCATTTATTTATAAAAGAAAGGCTTAGATCGTTCCATTTTGCACTCAGAAAATATTTCCATTACATAACATGCTGCGGTACTCAAGCTGTCAATCCTGTAAAATCATATATAAAAGTTGCTAAAATCATTGTTCATCTCTGGGGCACCCTGTGCTATTCACAAATAACTGTTTGAATGCAGAGAAAATACAGGCTCCTTTTAACCAGAAATAATATTTCAATCCGCTCTTATTTAGACACACAGTATAAAAAAAATTGTCTTATGATTAATTTTTGTTAAACTAAATTTAAAGCTTATTCCAACAAATTTGGCATTTCATACTTCTGTGAAGAAAGCATGTAAAATGAGTCCATGTTTTAAAAAAGCAGGATAGCTTCCAGTGTAACAATTAACTGATAACCTATGCCACTGCTGCCACTAGGATTTTTAATCCTCTTAAATATTAATGTAGCATTTTTGCTTCTGTCACAATAAGACAGCCATCTGTGTTTGAACCTGCTTGGAAACTGGGTATATGTTTACAGATGGGGAAGAGAGAAAGCAAGACAAACAGGCAGGAAATTCAGGTTTATAGAACCGGCTTCTAAAGTCAAAATCTTTTAAAAACATTATTTAAGGAGTTTGATGACTATATGAACAGTTTTGACCTGAAACTGGTCAAATGCAACTACTGATTTTTATTTTTACATAAATAAGTACTCTTTGTACTAAAGAGCTCTTCTTTATCCATCTACATCTGAAGAGTAAAAAGAGTGTAATTTTGTCTGCAAACATTTTTTTAATATTTTATAAAGCAGGGTTTGCAATGCTTGCTTAACACTGAGTTTAAAATATTCAGAAGGAGGTAGTGTGAGTGCTTCAAATGTTGCTAAAATTCAAATGCAGTGTAAGCACATTTTAGAGACTTCTTAGAAAAGTCAATGATCCAAAATACAGAGAAATTGTAGCTAACTTTTAACAGTGTTTACCAGTCAAAGAGTTCACTTAAACCCTAGGATGTTGAAATGTAGTTTTTGGATTGTTACTGACCTTTGTATAGTATATAACGCACGAGTAAGCTCCTTCATATATTTTGCCTGAATTTATTTTACTCGAATATAAATCAGTGTACTGTATTGAAAAAAAATGTGCTACAGAGTTAGAAAAGTCACAGAACATAGGTTCTAGGCCTTAGCTTTCCTATCATATGAAAACATAAAATAATTTAATTACCCTAAGCCTGTTTCTGCATTAAGAAAAGAAGGAAATTAGAGCAAACAAGTTGGTATTCAAACTTTTTCCTTCACTACTTGAGTCCTTTAATGATATCTCACATAGAAGCACAATATGCAAGATCAATGAACTGTAAGCTTCTCTTATGAAATGGAATTAGTGGTCCAGAAACTCCTTCACCTCAGCATGCAAGAGGAAATAGATAGAAAATATATAAAGTTGATTGAGAAAAATACATATTAATGGAGGAAACAGTAATTAATTCTTGGGGAAATATGTGTCTAATCATGAGTTCATAGAAAGGTACAATACCTATTAATGGGATGAAAAAACACAGCATAAATTGTAAGGGGAAGAGAAGAATGAAAGGATATTGATTAAGGCCTGAAAATAATATAAGAATAAAGAATAAAATATCAGTACAAAATTAATAACAAAATATGGAAGTGTTATAGGATGAATTTTTTCTCCTCAGTCCTTGTCCCCACAAAAACAAAGAATTGAAAGGCAAAGACACAATAGTGAAGCAAAGCAAAATTTTTATTTGAATACACTGCAAGGGAGGAGTGGGCCAGTGTCAACGCAGACAATGGTCCCGAACTTTTAGTGGAGGGTCTATTTATCACCACCTAGCTAGGAGGCTCTTCTTTTGATTGACAGGGTGAGGTTATTTGATTCACAGCTCTATTTATACATCCATTCCTTTTGGTGAGCACATCTTTTCCCAAAATTCAAAAAAAAACAGCCCATGGGTGGGGAAACAAAACTGCAATTTTATTTTTATAAGATTATCAGGAGGTGTGGTTTTGTCAGTTCTTAGTTTTGTATTGCACCCACGTTAGTACCTGGTTGGGCCCAGTTTAGCCTGGCCCTTATGGGCAGGGATATATCTGCCTGCAAAGCTTTTGTTTTCTTCAGGTGGGATTCCCTACCTGGGCAGTTTGAGCAGTTTTTTCCTTGAACCTTATCTTCCCATTTTCCAGCTGCTCATGTCAATCTTTCTACTTTACAGAAGAAGAAAAACTCAACACTCTTCAGAGTAAGAAAATAGACATCAGACTCTCCACCATCATTCATCCATTATGTAATATAAATTATATATTATGTATTTCCCATTATATAAATGTCCATTATATAATATAAATTATGAAACATTTTAATCTGTAACAAATGTGACATAATCAAGAGAAATGAACAATAGATGCAATCAAAGATAAGCAAATGTTCAATTTGCAAATACTTTAAAATAGCTATAATAACTATGTTTTAAGATTATAGTAGAAGGGGAATATAATGCATAAGAAATAGAGAATTTTGAAACATAAAAAGAAACAGTAAGATGAAAACCTCAGAAGTGAAAAATACAGTATCTCAAATGAATTTAAAACACATCAGTGCTGTAATAGTGGTAGGTAAATCAAAACTCAAGTATAAAGTTCAAAGACAAAAGTATTAAAAATAACTATAGCTATAGTAATTTATTAATGGATACACAATGTAAACGTATGCAATTTGTGACATGAAAAACATTAAAATGGTGGGGGTGTAAAAATATAGGGCTTTCATATTTATAATAGTCTACTTTAAGCTGATGAGCACATAACCTTACAAACTGTTGTTATCAGCTAAATAAAGAAAATTATAAATACAAGATGTATTATGTATGTCTCACAGTAAACACAATGCAAAATCCTATAGAAAATACACAAAAGATAAAGAGAAAGAAATAAAAATATACCACTATAGAATATCATCACATCAGAAAAGAAGAGAACAAGGCAGAAGGAAACAAGGAATTACAAAACGGCCAGAAAATAATTATCAAATGGTGATAGTATATGCATACCTATAAATAATTACTACAAATGTTAATGGACTAAATTCTCCAACCAAAGATATAGAGTGGCAGAATGTATAAAGAACAGTAACAACTAAATGCCCCCTGAAATAGACTCACTTCAGCTGTAAGGGCACACATAGGTTCAAAGTGAAGAAATGGAGAAAGATACTCTGTGCAAATGCTAAACAAAATAGAGCATGGATTGCTAAAATTATATCAGGCAAAATTGACTTTCAGTAAAAATCTTTCAAAAGACAAAAAGGAAGTGACACTATAATGATAAATGATCATTTCATCAAGAGGATAGAGCAATTGTGAATATTTATGCAACCAACATCAAAGAACCTAAATATAAAAAGCAAATATTAACAGAACTGAAGGGAAATAAAACAGCAATAGAATCTTAGTCTTTATAGTTTGTTTTCTTTTTTCTTAAATTTTGATATCATTAATATACAATTACATGAGGAACATTGTGGTTACTAGATTCCACCATTATGAACTTTCCACCACATATCCCATTATACTCACTGTCCGTCAGCGTAGTAAGATGCTATAGAGTCACTACTTGTCTTCTCTGTGCTATACTGCCTTCCCTGTGCCCCACCCCACATTATGAGTGCTAATTGTAATGCCCCTTATTCCCCTTCTACTTCCCTTCCCACCTTTCCTTCCAAGTCCCTTTCCCTTTGGTATCTTTTAGTCCATTCTTGGATTCTGTGAGTCTGCTGCTGTTTTGTTCTTTCATATTTTTCTTTGTTCTTATACTCCACAGATGAGGGAAATCATTTGGCTCTTGCATTTCTCGGCCTGGCTCATTTCAATGAGCATAATACCCTCTAGCTCCATCCATGATATTGCAATTGGTAGGATTTCTTTTCTTCTTATGGTGGAATAATGTTCCATTGTGTATATGTACCACATCTTTATCTATTCATCTACTGATGGACAGTTAGGTTGCTTCCATTTCTTGGCTATTATAAATAGTGCTGCAGTAAACAGAGGGGTGTGTATGTCTTTTTGAAAGTGGGATCCTACATTCTTAGTGTAAATTCCCAGGAGTAGAATTTCTGAGTCAAATGATATTTCTACATTTAGTTTTATGAGGAACCTACATATTTATTTCCACAATGGTTGAACTAATTTACTTTCCCACCATCATGTAGGAGGGTTCCCCTTTCTCCACATCCTCACCAGCATTTGTTGTCATTTGTCTCTTGGATGTTGGCCATCCTAACAGGTGTGAGGTGATATCCCATTGTGGTTTTAATTTGAATTTCCCTGATAATTGGTGATGTGGGTGAGAGGAAAAGATGCACCATGAGTAGGGTGGCAGAAATCTCCTCCCAAAACCATATATATTTTGAAAATATAGCAAATACAACTATTCCTAGAAGAGTGACCAGAAGATACAGTACACCTGCCAGTCTACATCTGCGAGAACCTAATATCTCACAGAAAAGGGTAAGATACAAAGCCATGACCCAGCAGGACCCAAGCACACCCCCACCTCAGCTCACCGGCCGGAGGAAAGGAATCACAGTGGGAAGGGAGTGGAAGCACATGATTACTAAATAACGAGCCTTAATAATCTGCCTGGTGAGCACAGACACACATTGCATGGTGCTCTGGATATTAGAGGAGCAGAAAAACAAAATCTGAGGCTCAGACTGCAAACAGTTTCCCACAGCTGGCTGCCCTGGGACAAAAGAAAAGCAAATTCTTTAAAAGTCTTTAAGGGACAAGGGTTTAACAGTTGGACAAAATCATCCTAGCACATTCAGCCCAGCAGGATGGGTACTTTAAGGAACTTCAGGCACCCTAAACCCCTGGTTGACAACGCAGCTCTGAGACCTCCCACAGTGATAAGCAGCCTGCCATGCCTTCCTCCCCACTGGCACTGAAAGCAAATCAGCTGACCTGCCATTGCTGCAGAACAGCCAGGGATCAGCCCCACCTACAGAAACCTCACAGCTTAACAAAGATGCTTCTGCCTGCATGGGGCTAAGAAGCACAGACCCAGAAGCTTCTCCATGTGCAGTTAAATGGTACAGACAGAGGAGATGGGTGCAGAGCCCAGGAGGAAAGATGGGCTTTGTTTGCATGGTAGAACACACAGCGCTCACCAGTGACACCCACCAGCACCCTAAGTGATCCCGAGGGCTGCCCAGCCACAGCACCTTAGTGGATTAACCCTGAGGCTGCTCCCTGAGCACGGCTGACTGGCACAGACAGAGGAGACAGGTGAAGAGACTGGGAGGCAAGAAGGGACGCTGTTCTCATGGCAGAACACATGCCATTTGCTGGCGACACCCACCAGTGCCCTAGGCCATCCTGAGGGCCACCCCGCCAATGGCGGCCTATGGGATTAACCCAGAGGCTGCTCCCTGTGTCCAGTTAACTGGCACAGAGAGCAGAGAAAGGCAAGGAGACTATCAAGCAGGAAAGGACTTTGTTCTCCCAACTGACACAGGACCACTATCCATTGACCACTCCCATCACCATGAAAAGGCAGAAGAAAGTCTTCAATCAAAACTCCCTCAAACACCAGACAGAGGGTTTGGTGAGACTAAAATCACCAATATTCCTGAAAAAGAATTCAAAATAAAAGTCATAAGCTTTCTGATGGAGCTACAGAGAAATATTCAAGAACTAAGGGATGAATTCAGGAGGGAGATAACAGAAATGAAACAAACAATGGAAGGATTTAAGAGCAGACTGGATGAGGTGGAAGAGACTATTAATGGAATAGAAATAAGAGAACAGGAATACAGAGAAGCTAAGGTAAAGAGAAATAAAAGGATCTCTAGGAATGAAAGAATATTAAGAGAACTGTGTGTCCAATCCAAATAGAACAATATTCACATTCTAGGGGTACCAGGAGAAGAAGAGAGAGAAAAGGGGATAGAAAGTGTCTTTGAAGAAATAATTGCTGAAAAATTCAACAATCTGGGAAAGGAAATAGTCTCTCAGTCCATGGAAGTCCACAAATCTCCCAACACAAGGGACCCAAGGAGGACAAAACCAAGACATAATAATTAAAATGGCACAGATCAAAGACAAGGACAGAGTATTAAAATCAGCTAGATAGAGAAAAAAGATCACCTACAAAGCAGAACCCATTAGGCTATCATCAGACTTCTAAGCAGAAACGTTACAGGCCAGAAGGAGATGGAGTGATATATTAAATGCAATGAAACAGAAGGGCCTTGAACCAAGAATACTGCATCTAACAAGATTATCATTTAAATTTGAAGGAGGAATTCAACAATTCCCAGAGAAGCAAAAGTTGAGGGAATTTACCTCCCACACACCATCTCTACCATGCATTTTAATTGTACTGCTCCAGATGGAAGTATGCCTAGGGCTAAATAGCTGTCACGAGAGAAAATAAAACCACAGCAAAGGAAGTAGACCAATTAAATACTAACTGAATGCAAAATAAAATCAGCTTCCCACACAATCAGTCAAGGGAAACACAAAAAGTACAGAATAAAAGACCTAACATTTAAAGAGTGGAGGAAGAAGAAAAAGAAGTGAGAGAAATAAAGAATCATCAGACTTTGTTTATAATAGCATAATAATTGAGTTAAGTTAGATGACTAGATAGTAAAGAAGCTTCCCTTGAATCTTTGGTAACCACAAATCCAAAGCCTGCAATAACAATAAATACAGACCAATCAATAATCACCCTAAATGTAAATGGACTGAATGCACCAAGCAAAAGACACAGAGATATACAATGGACACAAAAGAAAGACCCATCTACATGCTGCCTAAAAGAAACTCACTTCAAACGCAAAGATATATACAGATTGAAAATGATGGGATGGAAAAAATATTTCATGCAAACAATAGGGAGATAAAAGTAGGTGTTGCAGTACTTCAATCAGAAAAAGGAGACTTCAAAACAAAGAGAGTAGCAAGAGACAGAAAAGGACATTACATAATGATAAAGGGGTCAGTCCAACAAGAGGATATAACCATTATAAATATCTATGCACCCAGCACAGGAGCACCTACATATGTGAAACAAATACTAACAGAATCAAAAGGGGGAAATAGAATGCAATACATTCATTTTAGGGGACTTCAACACAACATTCACTCCAAGGGACAGATCAACCAGACAGAAAATAAGTAAGGACACAAAGGCACTGAACAACACAGTAGAAAAGATGGACTTAGCAGATATCTATAGAACATTCCACCCAAAAGCAGCAGGATACACATTATTCTCAAGTGCACATGGATCATTTTCCATAATAGACCACATACTAGGCCACAAAAAGATCCTCAGTAAATTCAAAAAGACTGAAATTCTACCGACCAACTTCTCAGAAACAAAGGTATAAAACTAGAAATAAATTGTACAAAGAAAACAAAAGGGTCACAAACACATGTAGGCTTAACAACATGCTCCTAAATAATCAATGGATCAATTACCAAATTAAAAAAGAGGTCAAGCAATATATGGAGACAAATGAAAAGAACAGCACAATGCTCCAACTTCTCTGGAATGCAGCGAAGGCAGTTTTAACAGGAAAGTATAAAGCAATCCAGGCCTATGTAAAGAAGGAAGAACAATCCCAAATGAATAGCCTAAATTCACAATTACTGAAACTGAAAAAAGAAGAACAAATGAGGCCCAAAGTCAACAGAGGGAGGGAGATAATAAAGATCAGGGAAGAAATAAGTAAAATTGAGAGGAATAAAACAGAAGAAAAAATTAATGAAACCAAGGGCTGTATCTTTGAGAAAATAAAGAAAATAGATAAACACCTAGCCAGACTTATTAAGAAAAAAGGAGAATCTACATACATAAACAGAATCAGAAATGAGAAATGAAAAATCACTATGGAGACCACAGATATACAAAGAATTATTAGAGAATACTGTGAAAAACTACACGCTAACAAACTGGATAACCTAGAAGAAATGGACAACTTTCTAGAAAAATACAACATTCTAAGACTGACCCAGGAAGAAACAGAAAATCTGAACAGACCAATCACTAACAATTAATTGAATCAGTAATCAAAAAACTACCCAAGAAAAAGTACCCTAGACCTGATGGATTCAGCACTGAATTTTACCCAACAGTTGGAGAAGACATAATAACCATTTTCCTTAAGGTTTGCAAACAATAGAAGAGGAGGTAATACATCCAAACTCATTCTATGAATCCAGCATCCTCTAGTATCAAAACCAAGCAAAGACACCACAAAAAAAAAACTAAAGACCAATATCCCTGATGAACACAGATGCAAAAATCCTCAACAAAATATTAGCAAACCAAATTCAAAAATACATCAGGAGGATCATACACCACTATCAAGTGGGATTCATCTCAAGGATGCAAGGATGTTACATTAGAAAATCTATCAACATCATCCACCACATCAAGAAAAAGAAAGACAAAAACCACATGTTCATCTCCATAGATGCTGAAAATGCTTTTGACAAAATTCAACACCCATTCATAATAAAAACTCTCAACAAAATGGTATAGAGGGCAAGTACCTCAACATAATAAAGGCCATATATGACAAACCCACAGTCAACATCATACTTAACAGCAAAAAGCTGAAAGCTTTTCTTCTAAGATCAGGAACAAGACAAGGATGCCCACTCTCCCTGCTTTATTCAACATAGTACTTGGAGATCCTAGCCACGGCAATCAGACAACACAAAGAAATAAAAGACATACAAATTGGTAAGGAAGAAGTCAAACTGTCACTGTTTGCAGATGACATAATACTGTACATAAAAAACCCTAAAGAATCTACTCCAAAACTATTAGAACTATTATCTGAATCCAGCAAATGTACAAAATACAAAATTAATAAACAGAAATATGTTACATTCCTGTACACTAATGATGAACTAGCAGAAAGAGATATCAGGAAAATAATTCCATTCACAATTGCATAAAAATAATAAAATACCCAGGAATAATCCTAATAGAGGAAGTGAAAGAACTATACCCTGAAAACTACAAGACACTCTTAAGAGAAGTTAAATAGGACATGGATAAATGGAAATTCATCCCATCCTCTTGGGTAGGAAGAATTAATATTGTCTAAATAGCCATCCTGCCTAAAGAAATTTACAGATTCAATGCAATCCCTATCAGAAAATTTTGTACTGGAACAAGAACAGACCCATAGACCAGTGGAACAGAATAGAGAGTCCAGATATTAACCCAAGAACATGTGGTCAATTAATATATGATAAAGTAGCCATGGACATACAATGGGGTATTGACAGCCTCTTCGACAGCTTGTGTTGGCAAAACTGTATAGATACATGTAAGAGAATGAAATTGGATCATTGTCTAACCACATACACAAAAGTAAATTTGAAATGGATTAAAGACCTGCATGTAATTCATGAAACCATAAAATTTTTAGAAAAAACATAGGCAAAAATCTCTTGAACAGAAACATGAGCAACTTCTTAACAAACATATCTCCCCAGGCAAGGGAAACAAAAACAAAAATGAACAAGTGGGACTATATCAAACTAAAAAGCTTCTGTACATCAAATGACACCATCAATAGAACAAAAGGCATCCTACAGTATGGGAGAATATATTCATAAATGACATATCTGATAAGGGGTTGACATCCAAAATATACAAAGAGCTCATGCACCTCAACAAATGAAAAGCAAATAATCCTATTAAAAAATGGACAGAGGATCTGAACAGACTCTTCTCCAAAGTAGAAATTCAGATGGCCAACAGGCACATGAAAAGATGCTCCACATCTCTAATCATCAGAGAAATTCAAATTAAAACCACCATGAGATATCACCTCACACCATTTAGGATGGCCACCATCCAAAAGACAAACAACAACAACTGGTGGTGAGGATGTGGAGAAAGGAGAACCCTACTACACTGCTGGTGGGAATGTAAATTAGTTCAACCATTGTGGAAAGTAGTATGGAGGTTCCTCAAAAAATTAAAACTAGAAACACCATTTGGCCCATAATTGAACTCCTAGGAATTCGCCCTAAGAATGAAGGATCCAAGTTTCAAAAAGACATATACACCCCTATGTTTATCCATCACTATTTACAGTAGCCAAGGAATGGACGCAACCTAAGTGTCCATCAGTAAATGAATGGATAAAGAAGGTGTGGTACATATACACAATGGAATATTATTCAGCCATAAGAGGAAAACAAATCTGATCAACTGCAACAACATGGATGGAGCTAGAAGGTATTAAGCTCAGTGAAATAAGCCAGGTGGAGAAAGACAAGTATCAAATGATTTCACTCATCTGTGGAGTATAAGAACAAAGAAAAATCTGAAGGAACATAACAGCAGCAGACTCACAGAATCCAAGAATGGACTAACAGAAACCAAAGGGAAAGGGACTGGGGAGGAAGGGTGGGACGGGAGGTAGAAGGGGAATAAGAGGCATTACAATTAGCACTCATAATGTTGGGGGTGGCACAGGGAAGGCAATATAGCACAGAGGAGACAAGTAGTGACTCTATAGCATCTTACTATGCTGATAGACAGTGACTGTAATCGGATGTGTGGTGGGGACTTGATAATGGGGGGAGTCTAGTAACCACAATATTCCTCATATAATTGTATATTAATGATACAAAAATAAAAAATAAATAATTAATTAAAAAATAAAGCCTAGACTGTATTAAAGCCTTGAGCAGTAATATTAATATCTGAAAAGTAAGAAATACACAATGTAATCCATGAACCAAAGAAGATATTAAAAGGAAAATGATCAACTATCTGAAAAAAATGAAAAAGATATTTCCTCAAAAATACATTTATAATTTAATCAAATCTATAATTAGAGAAAGGTTTCTCTTTATGACCTTCATTGTTTTTCTTTTTAAATTTTTACGTCATGGAGTTTTCAAATACATATGAAAGTAGGGAAAATATATGATAAGCCTCACATACACATCACTAAGCTTCAGCCATTACCAATATTTTGCCAATATCTTTTCATCTATTCTGTTTCTTTTATTAATAGAATAAATTCAATGGAAGCCTAATAAATCACATTACTTCACCCATAAATATTTTGATTATTCATTTCTCAGGGTTAACATTTATACATTCAGAATATGATTGAATAATTCCTTGTAGCATTTTATAAATATTTCTTTTTACCTGTTTTATCTTTACAACTGTTAGTCAGATGTGTAGAGTCATGCTTAGAAGATTTTGTGTATATATACTCAAACACAAGAACACATTTATATGTGTTCTCTGTTGAGTGTGTTTGTATATGTATATATATGTATATATATGCTCATACCTTTTGGGCAAAACTATTTCATGGGCAGAGCCTCATACTTTCTACTGCATTGTATCAAGAGGCTCATAATACATGGCATTTCCACTTTTAGTAATGTGAAAATTGATCACTATATAGATATTGCCAGCCTACTCCATCTGTTCTAAAAATCTCATCAAGCTTTTATCTAATGGGTTTAGTACAGATTATACGTGATTTCATAAAGCATAGCATAAATAGTGATTTTTATCCTTATTTTTTCACCTTTCTTGAGGTATAATCATGAATAAAATTATATGTATCTTAGGTATAAAACACAATTTGATATACATCACAATGAAGACAATAAACACACCCATCAACTCACAGTGTAACTGCTTTGTTTGTGTGTGTGGTGAAAACACTTAGATCTACTTTCTTAGCCAATTTCAAGTATGCAATACATTATTAACTATAGTGATCATGTTGAACATTACATTCCCCAGCATGTATTCATCTTACAGCTGGCCATTTGACCAATATCTCCCCATTTGCCCTAGTACCCACTCCCTGGAAACCATCATATTACTCTCTATTTCTGTAAATATACATTTTTTAGATTCCACATAAAATAAGATTGTACAGTATACAAAAAAATATTGCGAAGATTAATTTTAATGACATTTATCTTTTTGTATCTGATTTATTTCACTTAGCACTTCCTCCAATTCATCCATGTTGTCGCAAATAGCAGGATTTCCCTTTTTTCTCTTCTTCTTTATGGTTGAATAATATTTCATTGGAAAAAATGTATATACCAAATTTTTCTTACCTATTTATCCACCAGTGGAAAATTTGGCTGTTTACATATCTTGGCTATTGTGACTAATGCTGCAATTAACAGGAGTACATATATCTCTCAAGGTAACTCATTTCATTTTCTTTGTAAATATACCCAGAAGTAATATTGCTAAATTATATGCCAAGTCTATTTTTAATTTTTGTGGAGCCACCATACTGTTTTACATAATGATTGCACTAAGTTACAGTCCCACCAACAGTGTACGTTGATACCCTTATCTCCACACCCTTACCAACACTTGTTATCTATCATTTTGCTAATAGCCATCCTAACATTTGTGAAGTGATATTATTCTGTAATCTTCATGATTAGTGATGTTGAGTGTGATGCTTTGACATATGTATATATTGTGAAATGATTACCACAGTAAAGTTAGTTAACACATTCATTTCTTTATACATATTTTGGATATTAATCCTTTATCAGATGTGTGGTTTCCAAATATTTTCTTTCATTATCTAAGTTACCTTTTCATTTTGTTAATTATTTCCTTTAAAATGAAGATTTTTAGTTTAATGTAGTCTCACTTGTTCATTTTTGCTTTTGTTCCCTGTACTTTTGATGTCATCTATAAAAAAATTGCCAAAATTAATTTTAATGACATTAAAGTTTGCCCTTTCCTGAATGTACCATTTCCATTTTACCAAGGAGGTATCAGTTGTTGTGCTGACCTTCTGTAGGAAGCATTTCTAACACAGGATATTGCAGGTACTTTGTATGGAGTATACCAGGTGGGAGCTGATTAGGGCCTTGGTTTCTAAAAAGGCCCAATAGGATGTCAAAAAGTGGCACTCAAGGGGAAAATTCTAGGCTGGCCCTGGGATTAAGTACTTGGTCCAAAAACCCATAGGAGTCCATGTAGACTTATTCTTGGTCCAGAGACTCCAGGTAGTAGAGTCAGATGTGGACAAGTTCTCTATTTGGAATATGGAGCACAGGAGGGTTAAAGGTAAGGCTTGTTGAACTGCCTGCTGGGCAGCTTTCCAAGCCCACTTTTGTGGTTTGCCCAAGTGGAAGGTGGCTGAGTTGGTTGTGTATATAGGGTGAAGAATCAGTGGCAGATGAGTGATGTGTTGCTTCCAGAACATGAAAAGTCCTAGTGTGTATTGTTCTTGAGTGTAGTGGGTGGTTTAATGGTGAGTAATTGAGGTCTGACTGTTGAATTTCTTGACACTTAGAATACTAGATCATGCCCAGAAAACTGACAGATGAGACTAGTTCTTCGATCTTGTGATGGATGATTCTTCAGCTATGTTTGTATAGTCTGTGAGGTTTCACAAATCTTGGGACCCTTCAGCAAAAATGTCATCAATATAATGATAAATATGGCACCTTTCCAATTGTAAGGTATTGAAATCCTTGTATCAGTGGTTATGTGCCATTTCAGAACTATTAAAATATCCCATTGGGAGCCACATAAATATATATTGAGCCCCTTCAAAACTGAAAGCTATTGGGCCTGGGATTTCTCCAAAATGGGAACAAAATAGAACATATTAGTTAGAACAATGACTTTCAGGACTCTCCTTAGGCCTACTGTATATCTCGATCAGTTCTATATTATTAGGTAATGGAGCCTTTATGGGGCAACCTGAGCATTGAAGTTTCAATAGTCAGTGGTGGGGCACCATTCATTAGTTACTGGCTTAAGTAACAGCCATACAGGACTATTGAAAAAGGAAACTGTGGGCTTAATTACACCTGTATCAAGCATACATTTAATTATTGGATGTAGGCTTTCATTGCTAAAGCTTTTGGGGGAAGGGTGTTCCCAGCCCGGGGCAAGTTTTCTATGAATCTGATGAAACAGAAGGAGGACAAGGGAGGACAGGCTGGGTTAAAGGGACTTATTTCTTGCAGCTTGTTTTCATCTGTCTCCTCAAGCTGCAGTGTATGGCCTTCTCCCCCTGCCCACCCTTTTTGGCATGAATTCCATGGGTGAGTCCTTGGTGACTGGCAAGCACCACACCATTTAGGTACCATGAATGGAGGGGAGGAGGGAATGGCATTTTCTCTCCACCCTTTGCCCTGGATTGATTAGAGGCTCTACTGTGGTAAACATCCATTGGTATGTAAATGGACTAAGGCCAGGTGGGAAATTTTAGAAATTCTTGGGGAAAACTTCCATTTACCCCACAATTGCCCTGCTTAAGTTGGTATTGGGAAATGCTTATCATCTTGACTGGAGGAGGAAGAGTCAACAGCATCCATTTGGCAAGTCCACCAAGAAGACCAAGAGCTTGGGCTTGTTCCATGTATCATGGTATCATGTCAATGCATCAATGCCTACAGTAAGGAAAGAAAAAGACAAGGGGACAACCACCAGAGGAAGCTATTTGAGATGAATGGTCCTAGTAGAGATTCCAAATGGATTTACCCACGTTTGATTGTTTTACCAGCAATGCCTTGTATGTAGAGACTTCCATTTTGGGAATGTAGAGGGTTTTCTTGGAATGACAATGACTTGGGCTCTGGGGTATATTAGTGCCCAAAAAGACTGTGTATTTTTATGTCCCAATGAATCACCACAGTGGTATAGAGGTGACTTTCCCTAGAAGGTGGGACAAGTCCCAGGGATCCTCCAACTTCCCAGGGTAGGGACTCAGGTGGCTGCCAGTGCTGGAGGTCAGAGAAAGGGGCAGAGGGAGTATAAGGGAATGACTCAAGGTTAGAGGGGTAAGAGGAGAGCGTTGTGACAACAGGGTAGATGGCAGAAGAGCGTTGCAGCTGTAAAAATGCTAGTTTCAGGACCTGGAGTCTAGAGATTAGCTCTTCAGAGACAAATGATCAGGAGCCCCAAGTTTTTGTAATTCCCAGCAGAGGTTTGCCTGTGTATTCCCATAAGGGACAAAACTAGATCAAGCATTTATTGGGGAGGACATGGGGATCCCTTTATTTTGAGGGAAATTTGAAGGAGAATTCTGGAGTAGTGGTAGCAGAGAGGCATGAACCTGAAGTATCTATGTGTATGAGTGGAAATCTTGTCAGCAACCATCTCAATGCTTTCTCGTATGGTTTGGACGGTTTCAGTGGTCACAGTAAAATGTAGTAGTGCCACCCTATAATTAGGGGAAGTGCCTTACAGAAAGAATTCTCTGGACTCAGGGTCAAATGGAGTCTTGTCAGGGTTGGAAGTGAAGAGGAGTCACTCTGGTCACTACATTCATGGAAATGGTAATCCTACTGGACCATGCCAATTTTGTGCAACAGAAGACAGGACTCACCTAATTTTTTCCACTCACTGTGAACCTTAGCAGTGATCACTGTGCTGGAAGGATAAGCATAGTGCCAGGCAATTAATATCCAAGTGAGGATATGAAGGGCTCTGGTATGAATTTCAGTGGATCTAGGGGCCTTTGATTCCCTTCTCCTTCTTTCTTCTCACTAGAGGCTTAATAAACATGTCAGCCTTTCCCTTGGCAGGAATGCCTTGTGAGGTGTGCTTCTAGGTTTGGCCCCATTCGGAGGAAAGATGAGGGAGCTCACGGTGTGGTATATCAGGATAAATATACATGTAGCCCAGGTGAATCTTTGAGAAGGTTATGGATTTTAGGGTCTGTAGAGATACCAACCAACTGACACATTTTGGTAGACAGGAGTAACAATTCAGAGCCTGTTCCAAAAACCCACAACAGCCAATCATCTCCCTTCTCTCCCTTCTGCTGCATACAATCTTTAACAAGGTTTGAATTTTGG
>JAQQAC010016209.1:68849373-69006123 GCA_029783875.1 Phataginus tricuspis
CCAGGAGGGAAATAGGATCAAGGCCTCACAGTAAACAAGGGGCCACATCCTGGGCATCTAGATAATTCAGCATGAAAAAAAGGGGTTACATCCTGAGCATCTGGAGAATTTGGCTTGAAAAACAAGGGGTCTTCATAGCAACAAGGCACTACCAATCATGTAAACTTCCTTCTTCTTGGCTTAAAAATGCTAGGCACTGTGGGTCTAATAGCCTCCACTCTTGGAGCCCCTCCCCTTTAGAGAGAGTCGTTTATTCAAAAACTGTGCAGGTTGGTTCATACTCTTGTCTGCTGGCTTCATTCTTCATCACCTCCAAGACAGGATCCTGCGTAAAATAGCATCTCAGCTTGTAACATCCCAATGAACTTTGCTGGGATTTGGCTCTGCCTCCATTAGTGTAATATGCACAGGTTCTTTTGGAGAAGCACCTAGGACTCTGGAGGATAATAGCAGAGCCTTGACATGCTGGTATTCTGTGACACCAAACAATGGCCAGGAAGCTTCCATAGGGGTTTTACATTTATTAGGGAGCTGGTCTACCATCTCAGGGTTCTCAGGAGATGCTACCAGATGTTCAGGACACTTATATTTACCCATTAATATTTTAGCAACATTGGGCCAGGGACTGGGCCCACAGTATCCCATCTAGTTAGGGGACAAAGAGTATCAGCAGCAAGTGAAGCAGTCATAGCCACCATAGGCTTATGCTGAATTTCCCCTTTTGTGTATACTGGTTTCCTGTGACAAGGCTATTTCACTTGTCTATGTTAAAACACTTAGTCCAAGCCTGGCCCACCAACTCGGTTGTCACAGGCATAGGTCTCCCATTCTCCTTACCTGTGAGAATATCTTTTCCTCATACCTTTATCCCAGAGCCCTTCCTTGGATGGTGACAATAGCCTTGTGATGCAGTCCATTCTCCTTGGCTGTCTATCTTGTCGATGGGTTTCAGCCCTGGGAAAGTTCAGTATGGATTCAATGTGACCAAAGAAATTCACAGCAAAATGTTCTTTAGGTGAAAGGGTTATACCCAACTTTATTTCCAGGTGGCAGGTCACTCACTAAAATCCTGAGCAATTCTGCATGCAGTAAGCCGGTCTCTGCCTCTGGGCCTCTCTGTCTGCACAGCCATCTCACACAGCCATCCTCTGGACCTCTCCGCACAGTCGTCCACACAGCCGTCCTCTGGGCCTATCTGCACACTTGTCCAATACAGCCATCCTCTGGGCCTCTGTCCTCGGTGCTGCCACCACTCCAGCCTCTGCTCTGCTCTTCTGCAGCTTTGCAGCCATGCCACCGTGTGACATCCAGAGCTCTGGGCAGAGCTCTTTATATAGAGTCAACAGCCATGTTGCCCACAGGTGTACAGTGAGCTAGTCAACCAGGGCCAGGTGAGAAAACTGGCCACAGGAACTCTGATTTTACCCACACTCCACCCCTCAAGGATTCTCTCCTCCTCTCAATCTATGTGCCCTTAGTCCTCTGCAATGGTCCCTTTGCAAGGAAGCTCAAACATTTGTTTTCCAGTCTCTCCAGCAAAAAGTCTTGCAGACACACAGGCTGGACACGTGGTTATGTTTCTGACCTCTGCCTCTTTGGTCTTAATGGCTGGAACTGATGCTCTGGTTTAAGCTGTTGCCACAGTTCTAGTAAGATCCTATTTGACTTCCCATCTAATTTCCTTCCATCTGCCCCTGCCCGAATTAAATCAACCCACATCTGGGTCCTCGTAACGTTCATGGGGCCCCTGAAATTCTTCCCGTGAGTCACCTCGGATTTTGTAATCGCTGCCTCAAGGCGGGCTGCACTGTCAGGGAAGACAGCTTTCCCAGCTCTGATCCCAACAGAACAATTCCATCCACCCCTAAGTCCCACAGCCACCAGCTCAGCCTGAGTATAGGGGCGGACCATAGAGGGCTCCACGACCTGTGGAGGGCACTGCTCCTCTCCTTGGGGAACTTTCAGCTGCTGGGTCATTTTCTTACAACCACTGGGTGTGCTTTCAACACAGGAGGGATCAGTGCCTTCTGAACCACCCCTTCATCCTTCCCCAGCTCCTCCATTTCTGGGGCTGATGGCACCTTTCTCTCCCCTCCCCCAAGTGCCTCCTCTGCTACAGTGCCTCACGGAGACAGGGACCTTGGGTTTAGACAGAATAGGGTGAGGGCCTCCAGAAAAAGCAAGGCAGGATATTTGCAGTCAGAGCAATGTAACTACATGCGAGGAAACCTCCTACCAAAACTCTGTGTTAAACATTAAGCTCTAGGGTCATTCTTCAGTGAGATCGGTTAATATTCCCCAGATAAAGAAGAGTACTCCATGTTGTTATTATGCTAATCATTTGTAAGATTCACTTTAGCATGCTAAAAGGCCCAGGCCTATGTGCTGTCTTTCCTCTCAGATCTGATGGGGTGGTTTTGCAAACTGGGCAACTAATTTAGCATGCAGACCCAGCTGTAAACAACATAATAAAAAGCAATAAGGACTCCACCTTAAAGATAAGATGGCACTTAACTTACTCTTTAGCAAACAATGCCTCAGGCCAGCTTGGGTTCAGGCTGAGCAGGTGGACTTGTTTCATATGCCCCAGACCAAGATGCTGGTATTTCAGGGAGAAATCAACAGAGCAGGAGGTTACTTTTATCAACTTACTGGTAAATATTCTAGGACTGCTTAATAAGTTCACACCCCTAAGCTTTTTTTCATGTTCTCAAAAACTCATCATCTGCCTATAAACTCCCCTAGACAACGCAACACCCTGGACTCTTGTGTCCCCTCCTGGCATTAGACAGGAGCTCTATTCTTTCACTTTATCTCTAAATAAAAGCCTGTACCTTCCTCTCCTACCTTGAGTGTTTGTGAAGCTCATTCTTTGGCTTTGTAAACAAGAACCCTGGCATCACAGCAATGCTAGCTCAGTCTTCAGAAGCTCTCTTACCTTCACCTCAATGCTTCGCAGCTGACATTCTCATGCTACCTCCACCTGTGCATCCCTCAGGATTTCGTCTTTTTCCTTGAAGGCCTCTTCCTCCTTCAGAACACCTGGCAGTGCTGCCGTCTTGTTCTGTAAAGAATTGTTTATCTCTCCAATGACACCGTGCTGCCAGTGTTCTTGTGCCATCTCCTCTCGCATCAATGCCATTTCCCTCTTCAGGGAATCCACAGAAGTTTGAAGCTCACGTTCTTGTGCTGCCACTTCTTGGGTCTCTTCTGTGGATCTTTTTAATACTGTGAGAAGCAGCCAACCTACAGTCCCCGCTGCCTCACGGGCACTCTGTTTCTCAAAGAATTTACTTACTATACCAAGGGCCTCTCCTACTGCCTCAGGTGTCACCTCCACTTGCCTCCAGTCCAGGGGTGGGGCCAAGTCCTCTAGGAGGCAAGCCACCTCAGACAACATACCCATTGGGGGAAAACTCACTGTCTCCCTATTCACAGGGGCAGCCTGCTGAAGTACGCCTCCCATAAGGGCAGCCTGTCTTTTTTCTTGGTCAACAATGAACCCTGCTGACTTTTGCCAATTGTTTTGCCAATGGGCTTCAGTCCCTAGCAAGTTCACTATGGATTCAGTGTGACCAAAGAAATTCACAGCAAAACGTTCTTGGGTGAAATAGTTATACCCAACTTTATTTCTACGTGGCAGGGCAGTCACTAAAATCCCGTTCACTCAGAGCGAGTCTGCATGCAGCAAGCTTGTCTCTGCCTCTGGGCCTCTCTGTCTGCACAGCCGTCCTCTGGGCCTCTCTGCATAGTTGCCCACACAGCCATCCTATAGGCCTTTCTGCACAGTCAGCCCACACAGCTGTCCTCTGGGCCTTTCTGCACAGTTGTCCTGCACAGCCATCCTCTGAGCCTCTGTCCTCGGTGCTGCCACAACTCCAGCCTCTGCTCTTCTGCAGCCTTGCAGCCATGCCACCGTGTGGCACCCAGAGAACTGGGCAGAGCTCTTTATATAGAGTCAACAGCCATGTATCACCCACAGGTGTACAGTGAGCTAGTCAACCAGGGCCAGGTGAGAATCCTGGCCACAGGAACTCTCATTTTATCCACACTGTCTCTGGCCTTTAGGCAGTGAAGGATACTCACATACATTAAGAGTCAATGAAGGTATTTATAATTAATAGTCTAATTGTCTCGGTAAACCGTATGGCCTTGACCAAGTTGTTCTCGGGAGATTGCTGAATTATGGCAGTAGTGACATTTGGAATGGATACTGCAGGTAACACACTGATGCCAGGTTTCTTGTTCGTGAAGCTGAAGAATGAGCTTAGCAAACACCCAAGGTAGGAGAGCAAGACACAGGCTTTTATTTAAAAATAAAGGGAAAGGACAGAGCTCCTGGCTCACGCCAGCCGGGGACAAGACAGTCTGGTGTGGTGCATTGTCTAGGGGGTTTTATAGGCAGATGAGGATTTTTTGAAAACATGAAAAAAGTTTAGGGGTGCAGACCTGCTAACTGGTGTAAAAACACCCAGAATTAACTTAACACAAGGAATTTCCCACCCTGATCTCTCTCCATGATACTGGCGTCTTGGTCTAGGAGCATATCAAAAGGCAGCCTGTCCAGCCCTAAAGATGGGCTGAAGTATTGTCTCTTTGCTAAAGAGTAAGTTAAGAATCTTGCTTCTTAAACTTCCTGGGTGTTAAAATGCAATCTTATCTTTACTATGTTGTTTACAGTTGGGTCTGGATGCTAAGTTAGTTGCCCAGTTTGCAAAACCACTACAACAGATGTGAAAGAGGAAAGACAGCACATAGGCCTGGGCCTTTTAGCATGCTAAAGTGAATCTTACACATGATTACAAATGATTAGCATTATAAAAACATGTGCTACTCTTCTTTGTCGGGGGAACATTAACTGATTTACTGACAAAAACCCTAGAGCTTAATGTTTAACACAGAGTTTTGGTAAGGGGTTTCCTTGCATGTAGTTATATTGCTCTGACTGCAAATATTCTGCCTTGCTTTTTTTGGAGGCCCTCCCCCTACTCTGACTACACCCACAGTCCCTGTCTCATTCCCCCATCTACAGACGGAAACCCCAGCGGCTGCTAGGGAAAGGGGGCAACAACTGCTCTGGCTGTTTCATGCTGAGAGGGGGCACAGTAAGGGGTGCAGCTAGGTCTCCATCAGTGGTCCGTCGGGAGGGCCTCAGAAGATGGGCACTTCCATCCTGGGTTCTATTGCTATCACCATTTACAGTTTTGTGGCTTCTAGGCAAGACAGAATAAATCATGTTATTAGGTTAGGTAGTAACATCTGGAGTTGGATTTTCCATTCTGGAAGGACAAACTTGACAAGAAGATTAAAGAATGCATGGCTGAATATGAGGACTAGAAATAGTAAACTTCTAATTGAGAATCATAGCCAGATATCTTGGGGAAACTAGATTTCTGTAATCTAGTACAGAAATCTGGTACATCTAGTCTATGTACCAATGACTATTATTACGACTCAGTATAGATAAGGCTGCATTACTGAAATAATACTTTTCTCTAAAATCACCCTCATTTTTATTAGAAGTAACCAGATTAAGAAAATAATTAATACTTGGGTTGATTATTTGCATAAGTGCAGCAAGAAGATCAATTGATTACATAGGCTTTTAAATGTGTTTTGCTGGAACTTTTTTATAAAGAACTTCAGATTGGACTTTTAAAGGCCTCTCAAGGCCAGAAAGCCAAGTCAGACTTGCCATTAGGTTTTGCCTGCAGTACTTGTAGATTTGGGTGAATTCCTCTCCTCTTGAGGTTCCCAAGACATTCTGAGGTTCCTGCACCTGCCAGGAAGTCACCTTCTTTACTCACCTGGTAAGGCTGCTGGGAATCCTGTAAGCAAGGAACCAGGCCAGTTCCTCCAAGGGGCTCTGTTGGCTTTATAAAGTAAACCTCAGTTCCTTAAAGATGTTTGTTAATATGAGTTTATACACGTTTCTCACGAATAATATTCCAGTCAAAACCTTGGTAATATAACCAGTGTTTTTAATCGGTCCTCTTACAAGGAAAGCAGATTCTTACTGAACTCATGCAAATAAACATACTGCCATGAAATATAAAAACAGTCACTGAGTTTTTAAGTTATGGAGGGATCAGGTAGAGAGAAAGGTAAATGTTTCAATTCTGCTTACAAAGGTATTGTCATTTACTAAACTGTTGTCAGCTTAAGAGATCAGCAACATTTGAAACAAGAAGGCACAAAACCATCTTCCTTAGGTTACTTAATCCTATGTAATACCTGTTCTATTGAAATTTAGTTCTTTACTGGTTTAGGGGTAATAAAACAGTTACTATAAATGACAAAAGACTTGTAAATGACTAAGATCTGATGAGAATTTACTCTAAGACAGTTGACATAAAGATATTTGGATATTTCTGCAACACAAAACATTTAGTAACAAAGTTTAGCATCGTTCCGTTTGACAGTGCTTTCCAGGTGGCTGGAAATGAAATGCAAGTACAATTCTAGCACCAGTCATTTAAAGCCAGGCTGTATTTCAGAAGATACATTTCTTCAATTTCAGGGAGTCTAGTTAAAATACCTCACAATTTTTGAGGATAATGATGAACTTAATAAGTAGAATACATTTCCACAAAAATAACTTATACAACTAGTTCTAAAAGTAGTACTCTACAGGACTTTTGACTATTTTCCTTCCTTGCATTAAAATACATTTAGCTGCATAACTTTATTATATTGTATACTTCTCTCAGAGACCAAGCCTCTCCATTAGAGAGTTTGTATTGACAACAGACTTCTGTGCAGAAGATAAAGCATTTCTTTTTTAGGGTCTAGGGATCACAATTGCTCCCAGTTATTTAGAATGCACGCAAGAGGTATGTCTGGCTTTATAAATGAAGAGGCAACTCCCATCTGGAAGAGAAAGATGGGTGTCCAGCACCAAATTGGCCTCTCTCTCTGTGAGGGTGTCCCCTTGCCTTGGAGTCTAGGTGACAGTGATCAGTCACCCCCTCTGCCAGGACTACTGCACTTAACCATTCCTTACCAGCATGGCCTGCACCTTGCCTTGATTTCCCTCTTGCCTTCCCACTGAGCAAGAGTTGCTTCAGAACCCTGGATCTAGTGGGAACCTCACCAGTATGCTCTTACTTTACACCTTTTGGGAGTTTTAATCTGGATCCTAGTTTTCTCTACACAAGCTTTAGTCATTCCTTGAGTGCCCCCTGCCTGTCTTATAAGTGCAAGGACTGTGTGAGCTCTCATTGCCTGAGCCTTGGTCAGAGTCACAATCCCGTTTTGGTTCCCTGGGGCTGCAAAAAAGAAATGTCAGCCCCAGGATGACTGCCTCTAAGGAGGGGAGATCAATAGAATAGAGCCATGGTTATAATTTAAATGGGGCCATTTAAATGTACACTTATGGAGGGGTGTCTATACTCAAGCACTAGTTTCTGCCACTGCCTGGAAATCATTTAGCCAATCACCCACTATAACAAATCTGATCTGTGAGACAAGAGGTCGGGGGTGGGCGTTATCTGCGACTGTCACAGCAGCCTAGCTGGAGGTTCACTCAGCGCCGTCAGATCAATCGGACAGAGCCAAGACCCAAGGACCACTGTCTACTAGGCCGGTCTGCCCTCGGAGTCTGCACATTAAGATAGGAAAGTAGGAAATCGACTCGGCCACTCCCCGACATGCCCGTCCATCTGGAGGTGGGGGATCAAGGAGCGGCAGACAGCGGGAAACCTTTCACCGGAGACTTGAAGACTGGTAGCCGATGCTAATCATCTTTTAAGTGGCTAATGGGTGCCCAGACACATTTTTAATGAGATTTTTAAAAAGTGAACTATTAAGTCAGGAATAAGAGCGAAGCATAGATCTCCTACCTTGCGGTGGTGAGCTTCGAGTTCTGTGAAGTTGATGAAGTTGTAAGAGAGTTAGGAGCGCCCCCTGCCTCACCCAGAGGCCAGGGCAGCCTCAAAAAGCAGGCTGGAAGTCAGGGACAGAGAAAGAGAGAAACTCCTCATGGATACCCAGTCGGGCTGTGGGGGTCTGTTTCCACACATGCAGACTTTTGAGAAGCCGCTGAAGTGTAGCCTCAGCCTGGACTCTCACAGTAGCACATGGCTTTCCTCAGTCCCTCGCATCCAAGGAGATGCCTCTGAAAGGGAATCCTGGCCTCCACTCAGGTGACATTCCCGGCTCCCAAGGGAGATGGGGGATCCACTGAGGGAGACACAGGGGAACCTGTCGCTTGAGACTTTGAGATCTGCAGCCAGGCTAGTTCATGAAGCCGAAGAATGAGCTTAGCAAACAGGCAAGGTAGGAGAGCAAGGTACAGGGTTTTGTTTAGAAATAAAGTGAAAGGACAGAGCTCCCGGCTCATGCCAGGAGGGGACAAAGAGTCCACTTTGGTGCGTTGTCTAGGGGTTTTTATAGGCAGATGAGGATTTTTTGAGAAAATGAAAAATGTTTAGGGATGCAGACTTGCTAAGTGGTGTCTGTACACAGAGAATTAACTTAACACAAGGAATTTCCCACCCCAATCTCTCTCAGGGATACTGGTGTCCTGGTCTAGGGGCACATCAAAAGGCAGCCTGCCCAGCCCCCAAGGTGGGCTGAGGTATTGTCTGTTTGCTAAAGAGTAAGTTAAGAATCCTGCTTCCCAAACTTCCTGAGTGTTAAAATGTAATCTTATCTTTAAGGTGGAATATTTCCTGCCTTTTGCTATGTTGTTTACAGCTGGGTCTGCATGCTAAATTAGTTGCCAAGTTTGCAAATCCATCCCATCAGATATGAAAGAGGAAAGACAGCACATAGGCCTGGGCCTTTTAGCATGCTAAAGTGAATCTTACACATGATTACAAATGATTAGCATAATAAAAACATGTGCTACTCTTCTTTATCTGGGGAACATTAACTGATCTTACTGACAAATGACCCTAGAGCTTAATGTTTAACACAGAGTTTTGGTAAGGGGTTTCCTTGCATGTAGTTACATTGCTCTGACTGGACATATTTTGCCTTGCTTTTTTTGGAGGCCCTCCCCCTACTCTGACTACACCCACAGTCCCTTTCTCAACACCAAGAGGCAACATGCAAAAATACGTAGCAGTGAGACAGATTCCAGCATGTGGTGTTCCTTTCCCAGATGGTATTACACCATGTGGGTTAGTCAGTTAGTAAGCCAGTTGCAGCTAAAAGACATTTCCCTTGGATAATTGCAAGGGCAATCATGCAATCCTGATAACTATGCCATTTGGTTTGTGCTGGTCTCAGCCTCTTAGTGGTGATGTTGCAAACTAGAAATGCCTGGGGCTTCTCAACTGCGCCCACAGCAAGTCTTTTTCTCCCAAATATCTCTCTTTTCAGAACAAAAGTTGTGGCTGGACTGACTCTTGTGGTTCCTAATATGATTGCAAGTCACAGTGAGCGATAAGCATCAGAAAACATTAGAAAAAAACAAGTTTTATTACTCATAGGTCCTGGAGGGTAGTATGCCTGGGGACACAGAGTGAGTCAGAGAGAGAGACTGAGAGAGAGGAGGCTTGGTGTTCTGCTTTTATTTGTGTCAAGAGTTGGAGGCCTGTAGTTTTTCAGAGTCACTTTTTATTGGTGAGTTTAAAACATAAGAGCAGGAATGAAAGTGCAGGAAAGGAAAAACAAGCAGCCAAAAGGTCAGTTATCTAAGTCTACCAGAATCTCTAGAACAAAGGAAACATCAGTGGGGTAGGTGAGGCTGGCTCTTTATCTAGTCATGTAACTGGCAGTATGTTTATTTGATATAACCATCTTTGAAGTAGATGTTTCTTTGAAGTGCAGGCCTTGGTAATCAAAGCTTAAGTAAGGCACCTGCATTACAAAAATGAAAAACTGCCACAACTGACACTACAGTTCAGTATCCGGATATATGTCAGTCAACATAATCAATTATATCTAGAATTACAGTAGAAAAATCATTTAAATGTTATGAAAGCATGAAAAGAAACATTTGATTGAATACAGCTCCCAATCCAAATAAAAATAAATTCAAATAGGAATAGAATGTATATGCATTAAATTATTAATGCACAATCACAAATTTTATTAAAGGAAACAATGACCCAATCATTAATATCATAATTTTAAAATATCACACAAAGAGTTTTTATTCATATTTCTTTGACTGTATCACGGTGTCTTTTAAAATTTTGTCCTATTTAGGATCCATCAAGGTACACTCCTTGTATTTGGCTAATATATATCTTATGTGTCTTTAGATTTCTTTAATTTTAGAATAGTCACTCTGATGCCGGGATTCTTGTTGACGAAGCTGAAGAATGAGCTTAGCAGTCAAGGTAGGAGAGCAAGGTACAGGCTTTTATTTAGAAATAAATGAAAGGACAGAGCTCCTGACTCATGCCAGGAGGGGACAAAAGAGCCCAGTGTGGGGCATTGTCTAGGGGTTTTATAGGCAGATGAGGATTTTTCGAGAACATGAACAAAAGGTTTAGGGGTGTAGACCTGCTATGTGGTGTCTGAACACCCGAATTAACCTAACACAAGGAATTCCTCACCCCATCTCTCTCTGGAACACCTGTGTCCTGGTCTAGGAACATATCAAAAGGCAACCTACCCAGCCCTCAAGGTGGGCTGAGATATTGTCTGTTTGCTAAAGAGTAAGTTAAGAATCCTGCTTCCCAAACTTCCTGGGTGTTAAAATGCAATCTTATCTTTAAGGTGGAGTCTTCCCTGCCTTTTACAATGTTCTTTATAGCTGGGTCTGCATGCTAAATTAGTGGCCCAGCTTGTCCTGGGCTTTCAGCATGCTAAAGTGAATCTTACAAGTGATTAGCATAATAAAAGCATGGGCTACTCTTCTTTATCTGGGGAACATTAACTGATCTTACTGAAGAATGACCCTAGAGCTTAATGTTTAACACAGAGATTTGGTAGGGGGTTTCCTTGCATGTAGTTACATTGCTGTGACTGCCTTGCTTTTTTTGGAGGCCATCCCCCTTCTCTGACTACACCCACAGTCCCTGTCTCATTCCCCCCTCTACAGATGGAAACCCCAGCTGCTGCTAGGGGAAGGGGGTGATGACCGCTCTGGCTGCTTCATGCTGAGAGGTGGCGCAGTAAGGGGTACAGCTAGGTCTCCATCAGTAGTCGGTTAGGAGGGCCTCGGAAGATGGGAGTTTCCATCCTGGGTTCTGTTGCTATCACCATTGCAGTTTCGTGGCTTCTAGGCAAGACAAAATCAATCATGTTATTAGGTTAAGTAGCAACATCTGGAGTTGGATTTTCCATTCTGGAAGAACAGACTTGACAAGGAGATTGACAAATGCATGGCTGAATATGAAGATTAGAAATAGTAAAACTCTAATTGAGAATCATAGCTAGATATCTTGGGGAAACTAGAATTCTGGATCTAGTCTATGTCCCAATGACTACTATTAGGACTCATTATAGATAAGGCTGCATTATTGAAATGATACTTTTCTCTAAAATCACCCTCATTTTCTTTAGAAGTAACCAGATTAAGAAAATAATTGGGTTGATTATTTGCATAAGTGCAGCAAGAAGAGCAATTGGTTACATAGGCTCTTTTAAATGTGCTTTGCTTTAACTTTTTATAAGGAACTGCAGAAAGGACTTTTAAAGGCCTCTCAAGGCCAGAAAGCCAAGCCAGACTTGCCATCAGGTTTTGCCTGCAGTACCTGTAGATTTGGGTGAATTCCTCTCCTCTTGAGGTCCCCAAGACATTTTGAGGTTCCTGCACCTGCCAGGAAGTGACCTTCCTTACTCACCTGGTAAGGCTGCTGGGAATCCTGTAAGCAAGGTACCAGGTCATTTCCTCCAAGGGGCTCTGTTGGCTTTATAAAGTCAACTTTAGTTTCTTAAGGCTGTCTGTTAATATGAGTTTATACATGTGTCTGTCAGGTATAACATTCCAGTCAAAGCTTTGGTAATATAACCAGTGTTTTTAATTGGTCTTCTTACAAGGAAAGCAGATTCTGATTGAACTTATGCAAATAAACATATTGCTATGAAATATAAAAGTAGTCACTGAGATTTTAAATTATGGAGGGATCAGGTAGAAAGATAAATGTTTCAATTCTGCTTACAAAGGTATTATCTACTAAACTGTTGTCAGCTTAAGAAAAAAAACTTAAAACACTTTATTAGCAACATTTGAACTTCCTTAGTTTACTTAATCTTATGTAATACCTTTTCTTCTGAAATCTAGTTCTTTACTAGTTTAAGAGTAATAAAACAGTGACTATAAGTGACAAAAGACTTGCAAATGACAGTGGCTAAAGATCTGATGAGAGCTTACTATAAGACAGTTGACAAGGAAATTTGGATATTTCTGCAACACAAAACATTTAGTAACAAAGTTTAGTATCGTTCCCTTTGATAGTGCTTTCCAGGTGGCTGGAAATGAAATGCCAGTACAATTGTAGCAACAGTTATTTAAAGTCAGGGTGTACTGCAGAAGATAAATTTCTTCCATTTCAGGGAGTCTAGTTTAAAAACCTCCCAATTTTTGAGGATAATGATGAACCCAATAAGTAAAATAGATTTCTACAAAACAATTTCGAAAACTATTTCCACATTGTAGAAGTCTACAGGACATTTGACTATTTTCTTTCCTTGCATTAAAGTAAATTTATCTGCATAACTTTATTATATTGTATACTTCTCTCAGGGACCAAGCCTCTCCATTAGAGAGTTTGTATTGAGGCCAGGCTTGTGTGAAGAAGATAAGGCACTTCTTCTTCAGGGTCTGGGATCGAATTGCTCCAAGTTCTTCAGGATGCATGCAAGAGGCGTGTCTGCCTTTAAACTTGAAGAGGCTGCTCCCATCTGGAAGAGAGAGAGAGAAATACTGGTGTCCGGCACCTGATCAGAATCTCTCTCCATGAGGGTGTCCCCTTACCTTGGAGCCTAGGTGACAGTGGTTAGTCACCCCCTCTGTCAGGCCTACTGGACTTAACCACTCTTTACCAGCGTGGCCTGCACCTTGCCTTGATTCCGCTCTTACCTTCCCACTAAACAAGAGTTGCTTCAGAGCCCTGGATCTAGTGGGAACCTCACCAGTATGCTTTTAGTTTACACCTTTTAGGAATTTTAATCTGGATCCTAGTTTTCTCTGCACAAGCTTTAGTCATTCCCTGAGAGCCCCCTGCCTGTCTGATAAGGGCGGGGACAGTGTGACCTTTCACTGCCTGAGCCTTTGGTCAGAGTCACAAGCCCGTTTTTCTTCCCTGGGGCTGCAGAAAAGGAAATTCCAGTCCCAGGATGACTGCCTCCAAGGAAGGGAGATCAATAGATAAGAGCCATGGCTAGAATTTAAATGGAACCATTTACATGTACAGTTATGGAGGGGGGTGTCTATACTCAAGCACTAGTTTCTGCCACTGCCTGGAAATCATTTAGCCAATCAACCACTATAAGAAATCTGATCTGTGAGACAAGAAGTCGGGGGGGGGTGTTATCTACCATTCTCACATAGACAGCAGCCTAGCTGGAGGTTTACTCAGTGCCGTCAGATCAATTGGCAGGAGCTGAGATCCAAGGACGACTGTCTACAACTCTGGTTGGCCCTCGGAGTCCATAGATTAGGATAGGAAAGTAGGAAATCGGCTCCGCCACTCCCGGACATTCCTGTCCATCCGGAGGTGGGGGATCAAGGAGCGGCAGACACCGGGAAACCTTTCACCCGAAACTTAAGACTGGTAGCCAATGCTAATCATCTTTTAAGTGGCTAATGGGTGCCCAGACACATTTTTAATGAGATTTTTAAAAAGTGCAGTATTAAGTCAGGAATTAGAGCAAAGCATAGATCTCCTACCTTGCGGTGGTGAGCTTCAAGTTCCGTGAAATTGATGAAGTTATAAGAGAGTTAGGAGCGCCCCCTGCCTCACTCCGAAGCTAGGGCGGCCTGGAGAAGCAGGCTGGAAGTCAGAGACAGAGAGAGACACTCCTCATGGATGCTCAGTAGGGATGACGGTGTCTGATTCCAGACACGCGGACCTTTGAGAAGCCGCTGAAGTTTAGCCTCATCCTAGAGTCTTGCAGTTGCCCATGGCTTTCCTCAGTCCCTCGCATTCAAGTGATGCTGGGGTTCTTGTTCACAAAGCCGAAGAATGAGCTTGGCAAACAGGCAAGGTAGGAGAGCAAGGTACAGGCTTTTATTTAGAAATAAAGTGATAGGACAGAGCTCCCGGCTCACGCCAGGAGGGGACAAGAGAGTCCGGTGTGCTGCGTTGTCTAGGGGATTTTATAGGCAGATGAGGATTTTTTGAGAACATGAAAAAAATGTTTACGGGTGTAGATCTGCTAAATGGTGTCTGAATACCCAGAATTAACTTAACACAAGGAATTTCTCACCCCATCCCTCTCTGGGATACTGGTCTTGGTCTAGGGGCATATCAAAAGGCGGCCAGCCCAGACCCTAAGGTGGGCTGAGGTATTGTCTGTTTGCTAAAGAGAAAGTTAAGAATTCTGCTTCCCAAACTTCCTGGGTGTTAAAATGCAATCTTATCTTTAAGGTGAATCTTTGCTGCTTTTTACTGTGTTGTTTACAGCTGGGTCTGCATGCTAAATTAGTTGCCTGGTTTGCATAACCACCCCATTAGATCTGAAAGAGGAAAGACAGCACATAGGCCTGGGCCTTTTAGCATGCTAAAGTGAATCTTACACATGATCACAAATGATTAGCATAATAAAAACATGTGCTACTCTTCTTTATCTGGGGAACATTAACTGATCTTACTGAAGAATGACCCTGGAGCTTAATGTTTAACACAGAGTTTTGGAAGGGGGTTTCCTTGCATGTAGTTACATTGCTCTGACTGCAAATATTCTGTCTTGCTTTTCCTGGAGGCCCTTCCCCTACTCTGACAGCACCCACAGTCCCTGTCTCACAAGGAGATGCCTCTGAAAGGGAATGCTGGCCTTCACACAGGTGACATTCCTGGCTCCCAAGGGAGACAGGGGATCCACTGAGAGAGTAACAGGGGAACCTATCACTTGAGACTTTGAGATGGGCAGCCAGGCTAGACCCATTTAAGTGGCTGACAAACGCCCAATTTGTGTGCCATAGACGGCTTCCTTCTATAAGGACAGTGAAAGAAAAGGCAGGCTTGGATGCCGATACTCACCTCCGATGTTATCCCGGACGAGCCCCCAAAGATGATGCCAGGGTTCTTGTTCACGAAGATGAAGAATGAGCTTATCAAACAGTCAAAGTAGGAGAGCAAGGTACAGGCTTTTATTTAGAAATAAAGTGAAAGGACAGAGCTCCTGGCTTATGCCAGGAGGGGCAAGAGAGCCCAGTGTGGGACATTGTCTAGGGGTTTTTATAGGCAGATGAAGATTTTTTGAGAACATGAAAAAAAGGTTTAGGGGTGTAGACCTGCCACGTGTGTCTGAACACCCCGAATTAACTTAACACAAGGAATTCTTCACCCCATCTCTCTCTGGAACACCTGCGTCCTGGTCTAGGAGCATATCAAAAGGCAGCCTGCCCAGCCCCTAAGGTGGGCTGAGGTATTGTCTGTTTGCTAAAGAGTAAGTTAAGAATCCTGCTTCCCAAACTTCCTGGGTGTTAAAATGCAATCTTACCTTTAAGGTGGAATCTTCCCTGCCTTTTACTATGTTGTTTACGGCTGGGTCTGCATGTTAAATTAGTTGCCCAGTTTGTACTGGGCCTTTTAGCATGCTAAAGTGAACCTTACAAGGATTAGCATAATAACATGTGCTACTCTGCTCTATGTGGGGAACACCAACTGATCTTACTGAAGAATGACCCTAGAGCTTAATGTTTAACACAGAATGTTGGTATGGGGTTTCCTTTCATGTAGGTACATTGCTCTGACTGCAAGTATTCTGCCTTGCTTTTTCTGGAAGCCCTCTCCCTACTCTAAATACACCCACTGACCCTGTCTCAAGTCCTACTCACATCTTCCTATTCCCTGAATTTTTCACATATTAATTTGTTGAAAAATTTTTGCCATACATTGTATAGAATGCCCCACACTATTAATGTAGCTGATTGTTTCCTTTGGTGTCATTTAACAAATTACTCTTTCGCAATGTAACTCCGGGAAGAGGAAAACCCAGGGCAAAAGTACCTCTAAAACTGAAATCAGACAAAGGGAGAAATAAAGTTTTAAAACCTGTTTATTGCTTACAAATTGCGGTACTGGGCCTTCTCTTTCCTGCTCTGGTAGAATCAAGGAAGCCTCCCCCAACCTCTCAGATTCAAATAAAACTATCCATTGATATGGAGATGAACTACCACTCTCCACACCTCAGGAACACCTGTAAATATGGAGATACACTAAAGCCTGGCGAGACATTATGGAAATTCTGCAATTTTACTCACACTCGATTATGTCCTGTAGATGGAAAGACTAGAGTTTTTCTTTAAAAAGTAATTCACTACAATATATTTTGAGGGATTACTGTAAAATGAGAACAACTGACATTAAAATCACAGAAAATATACTCATGTACAGGAATTCAGAATTAAGTGGTACTCTTCCCAAGGGAACCCTGCAGCAGCTCTGTTCAGCATTCTCCTGTGTTAGTCATCAGTATACTGAAATAACTACTCATTTATTTATTGATGTATTGATTATTCAAGTATTTAATAAATCTTGAATATTAACTAGGTGCCAAACATTTTTCTGTACACTGAGATATACAATGGTGAGCAAAAACATACTGCAATAATGGAACAAATGGCCTCCTTCATATTCATTATGTATATATTGCTTCTAGTCACAGTGAGACAGGGACTGTACTCAGAGTAGGGGGGGGCCTCCGGAAAAAGCAAGGCAGAATATTTGCAGTCAGAGCCATGTACCTACATGCAAGGAAACCCCCTTCCAAAACTCTGTGTTAAACATTAAGCTCCAGGGTCATTCTTCAGTAAGATCAGTTAATGTTTCCCAGATAAAGAAGAGTACCCCATGTTGTTATTATGCTAACCACTTGTAAGATTCACTTTAGCATGCTAAAAGGCCCAGGCCTATGTGCTGTCTTTCCTCTTTCAGATCTGATGGGGTGGTTATGCAAACCAGGCAACTAATTTAGCATGCAGACCCAGCTGTAAACAACACAGTAAAAAGCAGCAAAGATTCACCTTAAAGATAAGATTGCATCTTAACACCCAGGAAGTTTGGGAAGCAGAATTCTTAACGTAGTCTTTAGCAAATAAACAATACCTTAGCCCACCTTGGGGGCTGGGCATGCTGCTTTTTGATATGCTCCTAGACCAGGACGCAGGTGTTCCAAGAGAAATCCGGGGGAGGGGGGTGGGGGGAGGAATTCCTTGCTTTAAGTTAATTCGGGGTGTTCAGACACACGTGGCAGGTCTACACCTCGAAATCTTTATTTCATGTTCTCGAAAAAACCTAATCTGCCTATAAAACCCCTAGACAACGCAGCACACCGCACTCTCTTGTCCCCTCCTGGTGTGAGCCGGGAGCTCTGTCCTATCACTTTATTTCTAAATAAAAGCCTGTACCTTGCTCTCCTACCTTGCCTGTTTGCTAAGCTCATTCTATGGCTTCATGAACAAGAACCGCGGCATCATCTTTGGGGGCTCATCAGGGATATCTTCGGAGGTGAGTATCAGGCATCCAAGCCTGCCTTTTCTTTCGCTGTCTTTATGATGCCGGGGTTCTTGTTCACGAAGCCGAAGAATGAGCTTAGCAAACAGACAAGGTAGGAGAGCAAGATACAGGCTTTTATTTAGAAATAAAGTGATAGGACAGAGCTCCCGGCTCACGCCAGGAGGGGACAAGAGAGTCCGGTGTGCTGCGTTGTCTAGGGGTTTTATAGGCAGGTTAGGATTTTTCGAGAAGATGGAAAAAGTTTTAGGGGTGTATACCTGCTACGTGTGTCTGAACACCCAGAATTAACTTAACACAAGGAATTCCCCCCCCCCGGATTTCTCTCCAGAACACCTGCATCCTGGTCTAGGGGCATATCAAAAGGCAGCCTGCCCAGCCCCCAAGGTAGGCTGAGGTATTGTTTGTTTGCTAAAGAGTAAGTTAAGAATTCTGCTTCCCAAACTTCCTGGGTGTTAAAATGCAATCTTATCTTTAAGGTGGAATCTTTGTTGCCTTTTACTATGTTGTTTACAGCTGGGTCTGCATGCTAAATTAGTTGCCTGGTTTGCAAAACCACCCCATCAGATCTGAAAGAGGAAAGACAGCACATAGGCCTGGGCCTTTTAGCATGCTAAAGTGAATCTTACAAGTGGTTAGCATAATAACGACATGGGGTACTCTTCTTTATCTGGGGAGCACCCACTGATCTTACTGAAGAATGACCCTGGAGCTTAATGTTTAACACAGAGTTTTGGAAGGGGCGTTTCCCTTCATGTAGTTACATTGCTCTGACTGCAAATATTCTGCCTTGCTTTTTCCGGAGGCCCTCACCCTGCTCTGACTACACCCACAGTCCCTGTCTCACTTACAGAAGGAAGCCGTCTATGGCACACAAATTGGGCGCTTGTCAGCCACTTAAATGGGACTAGCCTGGCTGCCAATCTCAAGTCTCGACAGGTTCCCCTGTGTCTCCCTCAGTGGATCCCCTGTCTCTCTTGGGAGCCGGGAATGTCACCTGAGTGGAGGCCAGGATTCCCTTTCAGAGGCATCCCCTTGGATGCGAGGGACTGAGGAAAGCTGTGGGCAAGTGCGAGAGCCTGGGCTGAGGCTACACTTCAGTGGCTTCTCAAAGGCCTGCGTGTCTGGAATCAGACCCCGACAGCCCGACTGGGTATCCATGAGGAGTGTCTCTCTTTCTCTGTCTCTGACTTCCAGCCTGCTTCTCCAGGCCACCCTGGCCTCTGAGTGAGGCAGGGGGCGTTCCTAACTCTCTCCTAATTTCATCAATTTCACGGAACCCGATGGTCACCACCGCAAGGTAGGAGATCTACGCTTCGCTCTTTTTCCTGACTTAATGCTGCACTTTTTAAAAATCTCATTAAAAATGTGTCTGGGCACCCGTTAGCCACTTAAAAGACAATTAGTGTCGGCTACCAGTCTTCAAGTCTCGGGTGAAAGGTTTCCCGGTGTCTGCCGCTCCTTGATCGCCCCCCTCCAGATGGACGGGAATGTCCGGGAGTGGCCGAGCCGATTTTGTACTTTCCTATCCTAATCTGCGGACTCCGAGGGCAGACCAGACTAGTAGACAGTGCTCCTTGTATCTCGGCTCCGGCCGATTGATCTGATCGTGCTGAGTGAACCTCTGGCTAGGCTGCTGTCTATGCGAGAGTCACAGATAACCCCCGACCTCTTGTCTCACAGATCAGATTTGTTATAGTGGGTGATTGGCTAAATGATTTCCAGGCAGTGGCAGACACTAGTGCTTGAGTATAGGCCCTTCTCCGTAGCTGTATATGTAAATGGCCCCATTTGAATTATAGCCACGGCTCTATTCCATTGATCTCCCTTCCTTAGATGCAGTCATCCTGGGGCTGGCATTTCCTTTTCTGCAGCCCCAGTAAAGCAAATCTGGCTTGTGCCTCTGACCAAAGGCTCAGGCAGTGAGAACTCACACAGTCCCTGCCCTTATCAGACAGGCAGGGAGCTCTCAGGGAATGACTAAAGCTTGTGCAGAGAAAACTAGGATCCAGATTAAAATTCCTAAAAGGTGTAAACTAAGAGCATACTGGTGAGGTTCCCACTAGATCCAGGGCTCTGAAGCAACACTTGCTGAGTGGGAAGGCAAGAGGGAATTCAAGGCAAGGTGCAGGCCATGCTGGTAAGGAGTGGTTAAGTCCAGTAGGCCTGGTAGAGGGGGTGACTAACCACTGTCACCTAGGCTCCAAGGTGAGGGTGATGCCGGGGTTCTTGTTCACAAAGCCGAAGAATGAGCTTAGCAAACAGACAAGGTAGGAGAGCAAGATACAGACTTTTATTTAGAAATACAGTGATAGGACAGAGCTCCCGGCTCACGCCAGGAGGGGACAAGAGAGTCCGGTGTGCTGCGTTGTCTAGGGGTTTTATAGGCAGGTTAAGATTTTTCGAGAACTTGGAAAAAAAGGTTTAGGGGTGCAGACCTGCTAAGTGGTGTTTGAACACCCAGAATTAACTTAACACAAGGAATTTCTCACCTCATCTCTCTCTCTGGGATACTGGCATCCTGGTCTAGGGGCATATCAAAAGGCGGCCTGCCCAGCCCCCGAGGTGGGCTTGAGGTATTGTCTGTTTGCTAAAGAGTAAGTTAAGAATCCTACTTCCCAAACTTCCTGGGTGTTAAAATTCAATCTTATCTTTAAGGTGGAATCTTTTGCTGCCTTTTACTATGTTGTTTACAGCTGGGTCTGCATGCTAAATTAGTTGCCTGGTTTGCAAAACCACCCCATCAGATCTGAAAGAGGGAAGACAGCATATAGGCCTGTGCCTTTTAGCATGCTAAAGTGAATCTTACAAATGATTAGCATAATAAAAACATGGGGTACTCTTCTTTATCTGGGGAACACCCACTGATCTTACTGAAGAATGACCCTGGAGCTTAATGTTTAACAGAGTTTTGGAAGGGGGTTTCCCTGCATGTAGTTACATTGTTCTGACTGCAAATATTCTGCCTTGCTTTTTCCAGAGGCCCTCACCCTGCTCTGACTACACCCACAGTCCCTGTCTCAAGGGGTCGCCCTCATGGAGAGAGAGGCTGATCAGGTGCTGGACACCAGTCTTTCTCTCTCTTCCAGATGGGAGCAGCCTCTTCAAGTTCAAAGCCAGACACGCCTCTGGCATGCATTCTGAAGAACTGGGAGCACTTCGATCCCCAGACCCTGAAGAAGAAGTGCCTTATCTTCTTCTGCACACAAGCCTGGCCGCAATACAAACTCTCTGATGGAGAGACCTGGCCCCCTGAGGGAAGTATATTATATAATAAGATCATGCGTCTAGGTTTGTTTTGCCGCAAGAAAGGGAAATGGTCAGAAATCCCATATGTACAGGCCTTTTTTGCCCTTAGAGAAAGTAAAGGACTATGCAAAAAAGGTGGATTAATTCCAAACCCTAATTCCTCCCCATTGGCTGTGGTAGGCCCACCTTACCCAGATTTAAGTCCGCTTGCTGAGAATCCTAAAAGTCAGACCACAGGAGAACTAGCACCCCAATCATCATTAGCCCAGTCATCCCACCAGGCTTCCCAGGGGGTAAAGGAAGGACAGTTATACCCATCCTTATTGGCCTTACAGGAAGTAGCCAATGGAGGGTGGGGTCCGGCTCGGTTCCATGTCCCCTTCTCTCTCCAAGACCTGAGGCAAATTAAACAGGACATGGGTAAATTTTCAGATGACCCAGACAAGTACATAGAAGCCTTCCAAGGGCTTGCTTTAACTTTTGAACTGACTTGGAAGGATGTTATGCTTATACAAAACCAAACCCTTACCGGAGGGTAGAAAGAAAGGTAATCAGAGGAGCCTTAGAGTTTGGAGATGCATGGTACACTATAAATGCAAGTGGCAAATCTCCAGAGGAACTAACCAGGGTCCCCACTGGCTGTCAGGCAGTGCCATTCACTGACCCAGAGTGGGGCCATGACACAGATGATGCTGATAAGTGCTACAGGAACCACTTTATAACTTGTATTTTAGAAGGGCTGAAGAGAGCCCGAGTAAAACCTATAAATTACACTAAATTATCAGCCGTGATGCAGGAAGGAAAAGAAAGCCACTCAGCCTTTCTGAAGCGGCTCAGGAAGGCATTGGTGAAGCATGCTTAATGTCCTCAGAGTCCCCATAGGGCCAAATTATTCTCAAAGATAAATTCATCACCCAATCGGCCCCAGATATCAGGAGGAAGTTACAAAAATTGGCATTTGGCCCAGAGCAAAATCTGGAAATTCTCCTGAAGGTCGCAACATGAGTTTTCTATAACAGAGACGAGGAGGAAAGGAGGGGCCAGGAGAGGAGAGATAACCAAAAACCAGAGGCATTAGCAATGGCCTTGCAGAGAATCAACTTTGGGCCTCCAAAGTTGGGGAAAGGGAGACCAGCCCGAGGGACCGGGCCCCGGGGGCTTGTTTCCTCTGTGGCAGACAAGGGCATTTTAAGCGAGAGTGCCCTAGGGGTAGGCACTCTTAACTGCCAACGCCCTGCGTGCTGTGTCAAGGAGACCACTGGAAGCGAGGGCCCAGAGCTGCCCATGCTGGCTCATGTCACCATCATAACCCCACAGGAGCCCCAGGTGATTCTCTCTGTAGGAGGCACACCACCAATTTTTTTTGCTCGATACAGGAGCCGCCTATTCGGTCCTCCTTCATAATCCTGGCCCTCCCTCCTCCCAGTCAACTACTGTGAGAGGCATATCTGGGAATCCCATGACCAAATATTTTACTCAGCCTTTAAGCTGTGAGTGGGACTCAGTCCTGTTCTCCCATGCCTTCCTAGTAGTCCCAGAATGTCCAACGCCACTTCTAGGCCTTGATATACTTTCTAAAGTACAGGCCTCTATACATATGAATACATAAAGAGATAAGCGATGACTTCCCTTAGTAGAAGTAGACATTAATTCTGAAGTCTGGGCAATTAATGGAACCATTGGAAGGGCAAAATCAGCCCGACCAGTACAGATTCATCTTAAAGACCCTAATCACTTTCCTCATAAGAGGCAGTATCCCTTAAAGCCAGAAGCTCGTGGAGGCTTGAAACCAGTTATCAATAACCTAAAAACTCAAGGCCTCTTGATAGCCTGTAATAGTCCTTGAAACACTCCCATATTAGGAGTACAAAAGCCAGATGCAAGCTGGTACCTTGTATAAGATCTACGAGCCATTAATGAGGCAGTCGTGCCCCTACATCCTGTAGTACCTAATCCCTATACCCTGTTATCCAGGATTCCTGAGGGAGCAGCGTGGTTTACTGTGCTAGACCTGAAGGATGCTTTCTTTTGTATCCCCCTTGCACCTGAATCCCAGTTTCTCTTTGCTTTTGAGGATCCTGTAAACCCCTCAGCTCAATTAACCTGGACAGTTTTGCCCCAGGGATTCAGAGATAGCCCACATCTATTTGGACAGGTCTTAGCCAAATACCTGGCCTCCTTTGAGTCAAGAGAGGCAGAAATCATCCAATATGTGGGTGATATACTTCTCTGCACCACCACAGAGGCAGAGTGTCAGGAAAGTACTCAGAGATTACTAAACTTTCTAGCTGATTGTGGTTATAAAGTGTCTCATCAAAAGGCACAAATCTGTCAGTAGCAAGCAAAATACCTGGGCCTTAACCTCTCTCAGGGAACTAGAGCCCTGGGGGAAGAGAGAATTCAGCCAATTCTCTGCCACCCATTGCCCCCTACTATCAGGCACCTGAGGGGATTCTTGGACATCACTGGGTATTGCAGAATTTGGGTCCCCAAATATGGAGAGTTAGCCAGACCCCTCTACCAACTCCTTAAAGAAGCATAAAAAGAAAGCACCATAAAACTCCAGTGGGAACCTGATGCTATTAAAGCTTATGGGGCTTTGAGGAAAGCCCTACTCCAGGCCCCTGACTTAAGCCTACCCACTAGAAACCGGTTTAACCTTTTTGTTACTGAGAGATCAGGAGTGGCACTGGGAGTACTAACTCAACCTCGAGGGGAAATGCAGCAGCCCGTAGCCTATCTAAGCAAGGAACTAGACCCAGTAGCTAAGGGCTGGCCACACTGTCTGAGATCTGTGGCAGCAGTAGCCCTGCTAGTACCTGAAGCCACAAAACTGACCCTGGGAAGAGACTTGATAGTGCATGCACCCCATAACATCACTGCCTTATTGAACACTCAGGGGGACGTGTGGTTGTCAGACAGCAGGCTACTAAAATATCAGTCACTCCTCCTTGAGGGCCCTGTAACCCAGCTGCGGACATCTCCACCCTAAATCCAGCTACCTTTCTACCTGAAACCATGAGCAAAGGACCTGAGCATGACTGCCAACAGATCCTTGCCCTAAACTATTCTGCCACAGAAGACCTAAAAGACAGCCCATTAGGAAACCCAGAGCTTGAGCTCTTCACAGATGGCAGCTCCTTTATTGAGCAGGGCCAGCGAAGAGCTGGCTATGCAGTTGTCACTCTGTGGGAAACCATCGAGTGCCAACCACTTCCACTGGGCGCAAGTGCCCAGCTGGCAGAATTAATAGCCCTCACTAGAGCCCTTGAAATAGGGAAAGGAAAGAGAGTCAATATATATACTGACTCTAAGTATGCACACCTAGTGCTGCATGCCCATGCAGCCATATGGAAAGAAAGAGACTTTTAAACTCTGAAGGTTCCCCTATCAAATACCATAATGAAATTAACCAACTAATACAAGCAGTACATAAGCCTAAAGAAGTAGCAGTTATTCACTGCAGAGGCCATCAGAAAGGAATAGATCAAGTGACAGAAGGAAACAGGCGAGCTGATACAAAAGCAAAAGAAGCAGCTCGAGAGACTTATAAGGCACTTATCCAAGCCCCTCTCTTATGGACAGGTGTTCCAGCTGCTATTATCCCCCACTATAGTAAGAAAGAGCTACAAGATGGCCTCTCCAAAGGTAATTCTCTCCTTCCCTCTGGCTGGCTTCAGACTGAGGATGAGAAAATTTATTTGCATCAGATTACAGAATGGAAAGTTCTTTAAACTTTACACCAGACTTTCCACTTAAGTATAGAAAATACCTATCAGATGGCCAAAAGTATTTTTGCAGGCAGTAGTCTATTAAAGACCATAGAGCAAATTACTAAAGCTTGTGAGATCTGTCAAAGAAATAACCCATTAAATAGAAAAGCTGTCCCTCCTGGATTACAGCGAACAGGCAGATACCCAGGGGAGGACTGGCAGATAGATTTTACACATACGCCAAAGGCAAAACGATTCCAGTATCTCCTTGTGTGGATAGACACATCCACAGGATGGGTCGAGGCCTTCCCCTGTAGAACTGAACAAGCAAAGGAAGTAGTGAGAATACTCTTACATGAAATTATTCCCCGATTTGGGATGCCCCAAGGAGTACAAAGTGACTATGGCCCAGCATTTAAAGCAGCTGTGACCCAAGGAGTGTCCCGAGCCCTTGGTATTCAGTATAATTTACACTGTGCCTGGAGGCCACAATCCTCAGGTTGAATAGAAAAAACTAATGACATTATTAAAAGACACCTAAGAAAGCTGTCACAAGAAACTCACCTGCCCTGGCCTGACTTACTACCTTTAGCAATAATAAGAATAAGAAATGCTCCCAAAATTTCGGGGTTAAGCCCCTTTGAGATGCTTCATAGAAGACCTTTCTTAAGAAATGATTTAATCATGGACAGAGAAGTCACAAAGGTAATCCGATATGTTACACACCTCGCTAAATTCCAGACACTCCTTCAAAATCTAACTGAAGGACAGAACAGAAGTCCTGGGGAAGCCCTCTTTGAACCAGGAGATAAAGTCCTAATTAAATCAATTCCTTCTAATTCTCCAACTCTTAATCCATCCTGGGAAGGGCCCCACACTCTTATACTCTCTTTTCCTACAGCTGTCAAAGTCAGAGGTATCGAGGCTTGGATTCATCACTCCAGAGTAAAGGCCTAGAAAAACTCCTCCCAAGACCTCCCAGACAACGCAGATACAGAAAAACCTGTTACACAGAACACCAAAATTCAGGAACCTGAGTATTCCTGTGAACCTATAGAGGATCTGAAATTACTGTTTAAAAGAAAATCCTCAACTACTAATGTTTGAATCCAGGATCTCCAAAGGCAAATCCAAGCTATATCAGACCGAGAAATCCCGTAGACGACTACAATAAGACATTGGCTTCCCACGTTCTTTTGAGAGAAATCCATGTTACTTATCAGGCTCATCATTATACTGACACTAATGTTTATCCCCTGTATACTTAACCTAATAACATGATTTATTCTGTCTCCCCTAGAAGCCATAAAACTGCAAATGGTGATGAAAATAGAACCCAGGATGGAAGTGCCCATCTTCCGAGGTCCTCTTGACCAACCATTGATGGAGACCTAGCTGCACCCCTTACTGCGCCCCCTCTCAGCATGAAGCAGCCAGAGCAGTCGTCGCCCCCTTTACCTAGCAGCAGCTAGGGTTTCCATCTGTAGAGGGGGGAATGAGACAGGGACTGTAGTCAGAGTATGGGGAGGGCGTCCGAAAAAAGCAAGGCAGAATATTTGCAGTCAGAGTAATGTAACTACATGCAAGGAAACCCCCTTCCAAAACTCTGTGTTAAACATTAAGCTCCAGGGTCATTCTTCAGTAAGATCAGTTAATGTTTCCCAGATAAAGAAGAGTACCCCATGTCGTTATTATGCTAATCACTTGTAAGATTCACTTTAGCATGCTAAAAGGCCCAGGCCTATGTGCTGTCTTTCCTCTTTCAGATCTGATGTGGTGGTTTTGCAAACTGGGCAACTAATTTAGCATGCAGACCCAGCTGTAAACAACATAGCAAAAGGCAGGGAAGATTCCACCTTAAAGATAAGATTGCATTTTAACACCCAGGAAGTTTGGGAAGCAGAATTCTTAACTTACTCTTTAGCAAACAGACAATACCTCAGCCCACCTTGGGGGCTGGGCAGGCTGCCTTTTGATATGCTCCTAGACCAGGACACAGGTGTTCCAAGAGAAATCCGGGGTGCAGAATTCCTTGTTTTAAGTTAATTCGGGGGGTGTTCAGACACACGTGGCAGGTCTACACCCCTAAACCTTTCTTTAATGTTCTCGAAAAATCCTCATTTTGCCTATAAAACCCCTAGACAACGCAGCACACTAGACTCTCTTGTCCGCTCGTGGCGTGAGCCAGGAGCTAAGTCCTATCACTTTATTTTTAAATAAAAGCCTGTACCTTGCTCTCCTACCTTGCCTGTTTGCTAAGCTCATTCTTCAGCTTCGTGGACAAGAACCCCGGCATCAACAGCAAATATTGCTTTCTGGAAAATGCCTGCAAATTTCTTTCTAGAGGAGTCTTTCTCAGTGTTGTTTAGACAGCTGCATCACTTAAAGAGCATTAAGGATGTAATCATGCATCAGCTCTACTACAACTAAATTAGAATTCCTGGGGAAGAATATTGGTCATTAAAGTTTGGTAAGACTTTACAAGTGATTCTTTTATGCATCCAGAATTGACCAGCCAGAATTGTTCAAAAGAAAGAAGGCAATGTGCTTGGCAATTGTTCTGATATGTTCTGGCTTCATAGAGAGTATATCAGAAATTCTTCAGAAATTCACTAAAAAACATTCATCACATGGTATGAATTTTTCTAGATATCGAGGAGTGAAAAAAATAACAAACCTCTGTCTTCAAGGAAGTTAGCTATAGTTAAAGGCAGAGACAATAAATAAGTAAATTAGTAAGAAATGTATCATGTTTGTAATAATTGCAAAGGAGGAAAAATAAAGCAGGCAGCCTACAGAATGTAATGGTTGGGGATTGGACCTTTGCAACAAATACAGAGGAAGAAAATAACAACAGAAACAACAAACTACCTAACATTTATTGAGGACTTGCTATATCCAAGTACTGTTCTTAGTGTTTGACTATATTATAACAATGCACAAAATAACCTGTTAATATAAGCAGCATTACTCTTATTACCATTTTACAGTTTAGGAAATTGAAAGAGTGAAAGGTGAAGTAATTTTCCTAAGATTGTAAGATTATTAAATTATAGAACTGGGAGTCAAAGCAAAACTGTATTTTTAAGCACTATATTAAAGTTGTCTTAGATTAGTAGCAATTAACATCTAGGTTGAGCATGTTTTCTGCCATGTAAGTGAGACAGGGACTGTGGGTGTAGTCAGAGTAGGGGAAGGGCCTCCAGAAACAGCAAGGCAGATATTTGCAGTCAGAGCAATGTAACTACATGCAAGGAAACCCCCTACCAAAACTCTGTGTTAAACATTAAGCTCTAGAGTCATTCTTCAGTAAGATGAGTTGGTGTTTCCCAGATAAAGAAAAGTAGCCCATGTGGTTATTATGCTAATCATTTGGAAGATTCACTTTAGCATGCTAAAAGGCCCAGACCTATGTGCTGTCTTTCCTCTTTCAGATCTGATGGGGTGGTTTTGCAAACTGGGCAACTAATTTAGCATGCAGACCCAGCTGTAAGCAACATTAAAAGGCAGCAAATATTCCACCTTAAAGATAAGATTGCATTTTAGCACCCAGGAAGTTTGGAAAGCAGAATTCTTAACTTACTCTTTAGCAAACAGACAATACATCAGCCCACCTTGGGGGCTGGGCAGGCTGCCTTTTGATATGTCCCTAGACCAAGACGCCAGTATCCCAGAGAGAGATGGGGTGAGAAATTCCTTGTGTTAAGTTAATTCTGGGTGTTCAGACACCACTTAGCAGGTCCGTACCCCTAAACATTTTTTCATGTTCTCAAAAAAATCCTTATTTTGGGTACAAAACCCCCTAGACAACACAGCACACCAGACTCTCTTGTCCCCTCCTGGCATGAGCCGTGAGTTCTGTCCTTTCACTTTATTTCTAAATAAGAGCCTGTACTTTGCTCTCCTACCTTGACTGTTTGCTAAGCCATTCTTTGGCTTCGTGAACAAGAACCGTGGTATCATAAACATTTAAAAACAAATAGCTTTATTTTTTGGATAAGTTATAAATTCACAGATAAATTGAAGCAGAAATAGAGATTTTCCAAATACTCCCTGCCCTCCTACATGCACAGAGCACCCTTAATCAACATTCCTCACCAGAGTAATACATTTGTTACAGAGAATGGACCTACACTGGTACATCATTATCATTCAAAGGCAACAGTTCGCATTAAGTTTCACTCTTGAAGTAGTATATTCTATGTGTTTTACAAGTGTATATTTATATATTATGAGGAAAATGGAAATTTTATGGCCACCATTCTCACCTTGCCTGATTTTAATATCACCCACTGTATACATAAAAGAGCCAACTTGCATACCTTTTGGGAGCAGGATGTTTACTAGCTGTTAGAGCCACCCAGAGAGAACTGTCAGTCATGGAAGTAGCAGCCCAGGGTAGGGGTGGAAAGGAAACACACAACACCTGGATAGAATTGTCCACCAGTCACCATAGACTCCCATCCACAGAGTTCCTCCCAGGGCTAGCAATGTGGAAATAGGGAAGCAGAGAGTTTAGGGAGCCAAGAGAGAAAGCAGGAGAGAGAAGCTTTTGAACCCTGGTGCTAGGAAGGGAGAATAGAGCCCCATGCTAGGGAGCAGGAGAAAGCAGCACTGGCGCCAGCAGAGACTGAGATGGAGACTGTCGTTGCCACTTATACATATCCAGGTGACCATGAGAAAACAACTTGGTATGAGAGCCTTTTAACCGCTAACACTCATTGTCGCTATTCGGTTTCATTGAATTCATAGTGAACTTCCTAGGAGCCAAGAACCGCTCCTCCTGGAGCAACTTATGTATATACCATTATAGTATCATAAAGAATAGTTTCATTGATCTAAAAATTCTCTGTGCTCTACTTCTCCATCACTCCTTCACCCCTAACCACTGTCAATCACTAATCTCTTTACTGTCTCCATAGTTTTTCCCTTTTCAGAATATCATATAGTTGGTATCACAAAGTATGTAGCAAATTCAGATCAGCTTCTTTCACTTAGTATTATGGATTTAAAACTCCTCCATGTTTTTGTAGTTTGATAGGTCATTTTAGCACTGAATAACATTCTGTTGTCTGGACTTACCACAGTTTACCAATTCACCAACTGAAGGATATCTTTCCAAGGTTTGGCAACTATGAACAAAGCTGCTATAAAAATCCATGGGCTGATTTTTCTGTGGACATAATTTTTGAAATCCTTTGAGTAAATACCAAGGGTTACAATGGTATGTTGGATTATATGTTAAGAATATATTTAGTTCTATAAAAAATGTCAAACTGTCTTCTGAAGTGGCTGTACTATTTTGCATTCTCACTAGCAATGAATGAGAGTTCCTGTTCCACATCCTCCCCAACATGTGGCATTGTCATTGCTCCAGATTTTGGTCAATCTAGTAGGTGTTCAGTGATGTCTCATTGTTTTCATTCACATTTCACTGATGACATGAGATGTGAAACATATTTTTATTTACTTATTTGCCATCTGTATATCTATTTTACTGAGGTGTCTGTTAAAGTCTTTGGCTCATCTTTTAATTGGGCTATTTGTTTTCTAACTGGTGATTTCTAAACATTCTTTGTATATTTTCCATGTATCTTCATTTAATTGCAATACATTCAGAAATATATTTTGCAGATATTGTTTCCCAGTATTTTCATTCTCATGACAGTGTCTTTCAGACAGCATAAAATTTTAATTTTAATGCAGTCTAGCTTATCAACGTTTTTTAATGGATCATGACTACGGTGTTACACTTAAAAAGTCACTGCCATACCCTAAATCATCTAGATTTTCTACTTTATTATCTCCTAAGATTTCTACTTTTGCATTTTACCTTTAAGTCTAAGATCCATTTTGAGTTAATTTTGTGAAGTGTGTAAGTTCTGTTTCTCAATTAATTTTTTTGTACATGGATGCCCAGCTATTCAGCACTATGTGTTAAAAAGACTATCTTTGCTCCATAATATTGCCTGTGCTTCTTTGTAAAAGATCAGTTGACTATATTTGTGTGGGTCTACTTCTGGGCCCTCTATGTTGTTTTATTGATCTATTCGTCCATTTTACCACCAATATCACACTGTATTGATTAATGTCACTTCATAAGGAGTCTTGACATTGGGTAGTGTCAGCACTCCAACTTTGCATTTCTCCTTCAATATTGAATGGGCTGCTCTGGATGTTTTTAATTTCATGTGATTTTACAACCACCTTATTGTTATACATAAAATAAGTTGCTGAGATTTTTATTGGGATTGTTTGGGACCTATACATCAAGTTCAGAAGAATCTACATCTTGACAATTTGAGTCTTCCTATCCATGAACATATAATATTATAATATCTCTCCTTTGTTAGTTCTATGATTTCTTCTATCAGAGTTTTGTAGCTTTACTCATATAGACTTTTATGCATTTTATTATATTTATACCTAAGTATTTAATTTTCTTGGCTGCTTATATAAATGCTTGTTCTATTGTTACCAAAGAAATTATCACAAACTGGGTGGCTTAAATAACACAAATTTACTTTTTGACTGCTCTGGAGGTTGTAAACCCAAGATTAGGGTGCCATTGATGCCAGGGTTCTTGTTTGTGGAGTCTGTGAATGAACTTTACAAACACTCAATGTAGAAAAGCAAAGAAGAGGCTTTTATTTAGAGATAAAGTGAGAGTACAGAGCTCCTGGCACACATCAGGAGGGGACCAAAGAGTCTGTGGCTGGGTTTTGCCTAGGTGTTTATATCTTATTTTTAAACTGAGTTTTTACTGGTTCCTTCCCGGATGCTGTTTTTGTTTTAACTAATCTCACTGAAGAATGCCTATATTTCTAGTTTAGTATCTTTACCCTAAAGAATTAGTGTGACCCTGACATTGCTTAATGTTTAACATGGAGTTTCAGTAGGGGTTTCTTCACACATTGTTACATTGTTCTGACTGTAATTATCCTGCTCTACTTTTTCTGGAGGCCCTCATCCTCCTCTGTATAAACTCAAAGTGCCTGTCTCACCAGCAATGTTGGTTTCTTCTAAAGTCTCTCCCTAGGCTTGCAGATGGCCATTTTATTGCTGTGTCCTTATATGGTCATTTCTCTGCGTGCAAGCATCTCTGGTCTCTCTCTCCTTTTATTCCATCAATAATGATGGATTAGGGTCTTACCCTATGACCTCATTTAGTTTTACTTACTTATTTAAAGGCCCTTCCTCCAAATACAGTCACATTGGGAATTAGAGTTTCAACATATGAATTTGGAAGGATAATTCATTCTATAATGATAGTCTTGTGTTTCTAATTTCAAATTCTACTTTTTCATCGCTGGTATGTAATTTTGCTATAATTGTTTATTTGTTTCAGGTCCCTTTTTTTTAGTCATTACTTTCTGATTTCTACATAGGCAATCATGTAATTTGTGAAGAAAGTTTTATTTTGTCCTTACTAATGTACACCTTTTATTTACTTTTCTTGTCTTATTTCATTAGCTAGAAATTTCAGTATGATTTTTGAAAAAGAGTGATAAGAAGGGACATTCTTGACTTGATCCTGATTTTAGTGGGAAAGTCTCTAGTTTCTCACCACTAAATATGATGTTAGTTGTCCGTTTTCTTAGATAGTCATTGTCAAGTTGAGGAAGTTCCCCTATATTCCTAGCTTGCTTAGTGTTTTTATCATGAAGATGTGTTGGAATTTGTCAGGTGATTTTTCTGCCTTTATTAATATGATCATTTGATTTTTCTTCTTTAGTCTGTTGATGTTTTGGTTTACATTAATTGATATTCTAATACTGAGCCCACCCTCCATACTGGGGACAAATCCCACTTGACCATAGTGTATAATTACTTTTATGCATTGTTCTATTTGATCAGATATATTTAACAATGTTTAATGTACTGACATGCTTGATCAACAGAAAACAATTATAGAGTAGGTACTATGTATCTTGCTATTATACAAATGAAGAAACTACAGCCCAAAGGGGATAATATTTATCTATTGCCAATCACCAAGTTAGTAGCAGAGAAGCCGTTTGAATCCAGGCATTATAAGATCCTCTACTGGCATCCTTCACTTTTATAGGAAGTCCTTATGCAAATTTTTCTAAAAAATATGAAAGAAAATTCACTTAATCTGTTGTTTTGATATTAGTATAAGATGATTCCAAAGTCCATTTAAAAAATAATAGGAAAGTTTTGTAATGTTGTTACTTGCACTTGCCCCACCGCACCCCCAGTGAGGTACTGGTCTTAAATCTTCAGCAATGAAAACAAGGTTTTGGTTTCCCTCCTTGAACTGGAGGTAGAAGAGAAGACTATTTGCAAATTATGATGTAAATCTATTCTAATCTGTCTGGGGGATTGCTGAAGGACTGATTTGTTCATCTCTGCCCAGCATAAATTGAAATTCAGATGGGAAAAGTGGCAGTGGGTGCTCATTAAAGCTACAAGGGAATTACAAACCAAAAGACATAATGGTTACGAGTTTGCAGGTAAAGACATACAGTAGGCCATCTAAACCCTTGAGATGAACCTAGGTGAGACTCTTAGAAATGAAGATTTATCAAAAGCAGCCACAAGAATGAAGTTGGATCCTATGAAAATTAACTCAAATGCATAAAAGACAAACTTAAAAGTTAACACACAGTAGGAGAAATTGAAGCAATTACAGAAAAACATGAGATCACCAAGACAGTGTAGTGTAAGAGCAAGAAGAGGGGCTAGGATTCATCCTTAATATGTTCCAAGAGTGTTGTTTAAAGAGGACCGTGTAAAGGACCATGAGAAAGGTAGATAGAGTACTTTAAAAGCAATCTGGAGTCTGAGATGTCACTAAAAAAGCTAATATCATGAAATTCTTAGAAGAAAACTCATGGGAAAACTTCATGACATTTAATTTGTGATAATATATTGGGTATGACATTAAAACTACAAGTAATGAAAAATAGATAAATTAGTTATCATGAAAAAATTAAAAATATTTGCACATCAAAAGTGCAATAACCAATAATAAGGGAAAAATATTTTCATGTCATATATCTGGTAACAGATTAACATCCAGAGTGTATAGGGAACTCCTACAACTCAACAACAAGAAAACAAACAACTTAGTAAAAAATGAGCTCAGGACTTGAATAGACCTTCCTCCAAAGAAGATATACTGATGGATAATATGCAAGTTAAAACCACCATGAGTTACCACTTCACACACATTAAATGGCTATTATAGTATAAAAGGGAAATTAACAAGGGTTAGCAATGTGGAGAAATTTTAATCCTTGTGCACTGTTGGTGGAAATTTATTTTTTATTTTTTATTTTTTTTACAATTTATTTTGGTATCATTAATCTACAGTTACATGTGCAATATTATGGTGATTAAACTACCCCCTTCATCAGGTCCCCCCCACCAACCCCATTACAGTCACTGTCCATCAAGGTAGTGAGATGCTATAGAGTCACTACTTGTCTTCTCTGAGTTGTACAGCCCTCCCCATGACCCCCCACCTTACATCTGCTAATCCTAATACCCCTTTTACCCTCTTATCCCTCCCTTCCCACCCATCTTCCCCAGTCCCTTTCCCTTTGGTAACTATTAGTCCGTTCTTGGGTTCTGTGAGTCTGCTGCTGTTTTGTTCCTTCAGTTTTTTTCTTTATTCTTATATTCCAAATATGAGTGAAATCATTTGATACTTGTGTTTTTCGGCTTGGCTTATTTCACTGAGCATAATACCCTCCAGCTCCATCCATGTGGTTGCAAATGGTAGGATTTGTTTTCTTCTTACGGCTGAATAATATTCCATTGTGTATATGTACCACATCTTCTTAATCCATTCATCTACTGATGGACACTTAGGCTATTTCCATTTCTTGGCTATTGTAAATAGTGCTGCAATAAACATAGGGGTGAATTTGTCTTTTTGAAACTGGGCTGCTGCATTCTTAGGGTAAATTCCTAGGAGTGGGATTCCTGGGTCAAATGGTATTTCTATTTGGAGTTTTTTGAGGAACCTCCATACTGCTTTCCACAATGGTTGAACTAATTTGCATTCCCACCAGCAGTGTAGGAGGGTTCCCTTTTCTCCACATCCTCGCCAACATTTGTTGTTGTTTGTGTTTTGGATGTTGGCCATCCTCACTGTTGTGAGGTGATATCTCATTGTGGTTTTAATCTGCATTTCTCTGATGACCAGCGATGTGGAGCATCTTTTCATGTGCCTGTTGGCCATCTGAATTTCTTCTTTAGAGAAGTGTCTATTCATGTCCTCTGCCCATCTCTTAATTGGATTATTTGCTTTTTGTTTGTTAAGGTGCGTGAGTTCTTTATATATTTTGGATATCAACCCCTTCTCAGATGCATCATTTATGAATATATTTTCCCATACTGTAGGATGTCTTTTTGTTCTACTAATGGTGTCCTTTGCTGTACAGAATCTTTTAAGCTTGATATAGTCCCACTTGTTCATTTTTGCTTTTGTTTCCCTTGCCCGGGGGGATATGTTCATGAAGAAGTCACTCATGTTTATGTCCAAGAGATTTTTGCCTATGTTTTTTTCTAAGGTTTTTATGGTTTCATGACTTACATTCAGGTCTTTGATCCACCTTGAGTTTACCTTTGTGTATGGGGTTAGACAGTAGTCCAGTTTCATTCTCTTACATGTAGCTGTCCAGTTTTTCCAACACCAGCTGCTGAAGAGGCTGTCCTCTCCCCATTTATACCCAAGGCTCCTTTATCAAATATTAATTGGCTGTAAATGTTTGGGTTAATGTTTGGATTTTCTATTCTGTTCCACTGGTCTGTGGGTCTGTTTTTGTGCCAGTACCAAATTGTCTCGATTACTATGGCTTTGTAGTAGAGTTTGAAGTCAGGGAGCGTAATTCCCCCTGTTTTATTCCTCCTTCTCAGAATTGCTTTGGCTATTCGGGGTCTTTTGTGGTTCCATTTGAATTTTTGAGTTATTTGTTCCAGTTCATTGAAGAAAGCTGTTGGTAGATTGATAGGGATTGCATTGAATCTGTAGACTGCTTTAAGTAGTATAGCCATTTTGACAATATTTATTCTTCCTAGCCAAGTGCATGGGATGCATTTCCATTTGTTAGTGTCCTCCTTAATTTCTCCTAGGAGTGTCTTGCAGTTTTCAGAGTACAGGTCTTTCACTTCCTTCGTTAGGTTTATTCCTAGGTATTTTATTCTTTTAGATGCAATTGTGAATGGAATTGTTTTTCTGATTTCTCTTTCTGTTAGTCCATCACTAGTGTATAGGAAAGCAACAGATTTCTGTGTGTTAATTTTGTATCCTGCAACTTTGCTGAATTCACATATTAGTTCTAGTAGTTTTGGAGTGGAGTCTTTAGGGTTTTTTATGTACAGTATCATGTCATCTGCAAATAGTGACAATTTGACTTCTTCTTTACCAATCTGGATGCCTTGTATGTCTTTGTTTTGTCTGATTGCCGTGGCTAGGACCTCCAGTACTATGTTGAATAATGGTGGAGAGAGTGGGCATCCCTGTCTTGTTCCCGATATTAGATGAAAAGCTTTCAGCTTCTCACTGTTAAGTATGATGTTAGCTGTGGGTTTGTCATATATGGCCTTTATGGTGTTGACGTACTTGCCCTCTATATCCATTTTGTTGAGAATCTTACTCATGAGTGGATGCTGAATTTTGTCAAATGCTTTTTCAGCATCTATGGAGATGATCATGTGGTTTTTGTTCTTCATTTTGTTGATGTGGTTCATAATGTTGATGGATTTTCGAATGTTGTACCATCCTTGCATCCCTGAGATGAATCCCACTTGATCGTGGTGTATGATCCTCTTGATGTATTTTTGAATTCGGTTTGCTAATATTTTGTTAAGTATTTTTGCATTTACGTTCATCAGGTATATAGGTCTGTAATTTTCTTTTTTGGTGAGGTCTTTGCCCGGTTTTGGTATTAGAGTAATGCTGGCTTCATAGAATGAGTTTGGAATTATTCCCTCCTCTTCTATTTTTTGGAAAACTTTAAGGAGAATGGGTTTTATTTCTTATCTATATGTCTGGTAGAATTCAGAGGTGAATCCGTCAGGTCCGGGGGTTTTGTTCTTGGGTAGTTTTTTGATTACCGATTCAATTTCGTTTGTTGGTGGAAATTTAAAATGGCTCAACATGATGAAAATGTTCTGGATTTAATGCCACTGAGTTGTACACTTAATAGATAAAATGGTAAATTCCATGTTACTACAGGGAAAGAAAATGGATAAAATTGATGGAGAGTAGTATACAATTCAGCAACAATATTTGGATACTTCAATATGCAATACTTAATAATGGATAGAAAATCTAGGCTAGGCAAAAGAGCAACAAGGAAATAAAAGACTTTTACCATATTATAAACCAACTAGATCTAAGAGACATCTAAAGATCCTTCAACACAACAATAGCAGAATTATATGTTTCTCAAGCTCATATTGAAAACTCTCCAGGGTAGACAGGAAAATAATACTTAATAAATTAAGTTGATTAAAATCACTGAAATCATGTTTTCTGTGTTGTTCTCTTCATGAGTTTTCCAAATTATAATTGATGATTGAAGTAAAAGTTATGTTTTCTTCTGTGATTTACAATATATATAGGAAATTATTTTAGAAACTTCATTATAAATGAAGGTAAGAAAAGTAAAAAAAAAAGGTAACAGGGGTTTAACACTTCATTTGAAAGAGTAAAATATTGATTAAACTATGTTCTGTAAAGTTATTTATATAAAATGTACTACCTAGAGGAAACATTAAAAGTGTAAAAAACATACACTCAAAAGCCATATATGTATATCAAGATAAAATTATTTAAAATGTGAAAATAATACATACAAAAATAGGGAAAATAAAACAAACTAAAACAGAGAGAACAAACAGAAGGACAAGTAAAAAGGCACACTCAATCTCTAAAGTATTGTTATATTAAACCCAAATGTTTTAATTATAGCAAATAAGAGAGTTTGCAGAATGGATAAATAAACCAAAAGCAAGCAAGCAAACCAACAAAAAGCAGCATAACCTAACAATATGGAGTGTAAAAGTAACTAAATTTAAATGTGATAGTATAAATAGGGTAAAACTAAAATGTGGGAAAATATATGATGTGCAAATATTAATCAAGGAAAGCAGATATATTAATTTCAGACAACTAAACTTTAGAGCAAAGAAAATTACCAGGGACAGGGAAAGGCACTTCATAATGAAAATGAGGTCAATCCATCAAGAAGATAATAGCAATCCTAACGATCTATGCACCAAATAAGAGTTCTGCAAAATATATAAAACAAAAACTGACAGAACTGAAAAGGGAAATAGACAAATCCACAATTGTATTTGGAGATTTCATCATTCCTCTGACAATGATTGGTAGAATAACTAGTTGGGAAGTCATAAAAAATATGGAAGATTTAGGAGAACTCAGCAGCACTATTAACCAACAAGATATAGCAAATATTCATATAATATTTTATCCTAAAATAGCTGAATACATATATTTTTTACCTGGCCATGGGATATATACTGAGATATACCATATCTTGGGCCATAAAACAAACATAAACAATTAAAAAATTGTGGCACTCTGCATTTAATGCCACTGATTTTTCTCTAAGTATAGACAAGTTCATTCTAACATTTGTGAAAAAAGGCAAGGGAATAAAATGCCTGATATATAATACATAATACATTGAACAAGTAAAGTGGGAGGATCACTCTATGTGATTTCAGGACTCAGTATATGGCCACAGTAAACAAGACAGTATATTGAAGGAACAGAATAAAGAGCTAAGATATAGACACACCCAAATATTAATCAAATTTTTAGAAATGTGTAAAAGTAATTCAATGAAGGAAGAATATCCTTTTAAGCAGGTTGGAGCAATTGCACATTTCATAGGGACAAAACAAAAATGATGAGCCTCATATATTATGCAAAAATTAAAATGGATCACAGACTTAAAGCTATAAAACTTTTGGAAGATAATATAGGAAAAAGACTTTCAGGACCTAGAATTATTATGATTATTGTAAGAATCTTGGTGGTTTCTTTCTATCCTCACTTTTTCTTATTTCATCTAATGCAAGTAAAATGTTTGTTTTTATTGAATATTCTCAAATGTCTCTAAAAACTCTCCCTTGATGCCTTAATATAGTGTTGCATGCAGAATTTGGAATCTGACTAGACCTGGGTTTAAATCTAGATTCTACCACTTAACTAACTAGGTAAGCTTGTACCTTAGTTCCATTAGCTGCACAATGGAATTAACAATATTTCCTATTACACAGGGAGGTTTTTTGTGCATATCATGTGCAATAATGCATATAAACTCATATATCAGGCACTGGGTAGGGTTTTTTTTTAAAATAGCTATTTCTATAGCCTATAATTATATAATCAATCTTCTACCTGGCATGCAAGATCCTCCAAAAATCTGGCTCAGCCTATCCATCTGTTAGGAATGTTTCATAGAAGGAGAGAGTTGAACAGCCAGGGAAGGGGAAGAGAAGGTTCAAAGAAAAATTGTCTAAACTTTGCCCAGGTAGGGGGTCTCATGTAAAGACAACAAAGGCTTTGCAGGGAGATAACTTTATTCCCTACTGGGACCAGGCCACACCAGTCCTAACCAGATCCCAGTGTGGGCACAATCCAACAGAACTAAGAATTGCTGAAACCACATCTTATCATGGAAAAGGACATGCTCACTGAGTGGGATGGCTATATAGATGGACCTGTAAACTAAATAATCCCACCTTGTCAATCAAAGAGGGGCTTCCTAGACAAAAGGCAATATAAAGGCTACCTGCCTAATGGATTGAGGCCTTTGTCCACCTTGACTCTGGCCTGCTCCTCCCTTGGAGTGTGTTCAAATAAAACTTTTGCTCTGTTTCACTATTGTGTCTCTGCCTTTTAATTCTTTGTTGCAGTGGGGACAAGAACCAAGAAGAACAAACTCTACCTGTAATATATTTGGTGCCATGACTCAGATTACTACCACCACCATTAAGGTGTGCTAAGTAAAACTCCCTGCAGCTTTAACTCTATTGGGTCTCTCAGCTGAATTATTTCCTTTGAGAAGACAAAAATTGAGGAATTCCACAATCCACCAACCTGTAACATATCCCATATACTTTCTCTCTGTACAGTATTCAGTTATGCCTCTCTTTCCATATCCTACCTTGAGGTCAACATTAAACCCTAATTCCTTTATAAGGTCTTCAGTGATCACTTCAGTCTACATTAACTTAACCCTTTTTTGAACTTCTTCAGTACTTGTTTTCCATATCTCTTATATTTGCAGTATTCTACACTGTTTTTCAAAGTTACTGAATATGTATCTTGGCCTTCAAATGAGACCATTAATCATGACACAGAATGCTTTGTCTCCACAATTTTCTGTGAATAAACTATGTATTATGTATTCAGCTGTGGGATATCTATTAGCAGAAATTGTGTCATCTGAAAATGTTTGATCAAAGATATTCAGTTCTGATATCCCCAAAGAACTTCCAGTAGGCATAGAAAGGTCATGCATAAGATGAAGATAAAAGAAACCTTCCATTTCCTTAGGAAAATTGACCTGTAAATTGCATTTAAACACTCTGCTTTTAAGATCTGTTAATCCAGAGAAAATCAGTTTATCAGTATGAGAGTCAGAGAAGGCTCTGTTTCTTTCATTAAAGGGTTCTTATGGAAAATTTGTTTGTTTTATGGTGTCTGTCTTATCTTTGTTAAATGATATTTTATTGTGTAAAATAAGCCTTCAATCTCCACAGATTGCATTTCTGCAACCAATTTCACTCTGTGCCAAGGCTAACAGCTGGAGGATGGCTTAATTTAGATTGAATTTCATTAAGAGCCCTATTCCTAAACTCAACCTCTCCATCTCTGTCTCTCTTTATGTTGCACTCTGTAAATATGGGGAGAGGAAATCCCGAGGAAAAATATCTCTAAAACAGAATTCAGTCAAAGAGAGAAATGAAGTTTAAAACCCATTTACTGCTTATGAACTGCAGTCTGGGGGCATCTCCTTCCTGCTCTGGCAGAAGCAAGTGAGCCCTCCCCACAACCTCTCAGGTTCAGATAAGCCCACAGTCGCCCAGGTAATGATGCATTGATATGGAGATGAACTACTTCTCTCCACCCCTTAGGAATGCCTGTTCACATGTAGATGCACTAAAGTCAGGAGAGAGATTCTGGAATATTACAGTTTTATCCACACATTCACTCTCAGCTTTTGACATTTGGATTTGTTTTTCATTGGATTTTCAATAATTAAAGGACAGTTTTACTCATTTCACAATGGAACATATTTGGATTTCCATTCTTTCACCTAGATCTGGAAAGGGAAGAGCCAGGTAACACATCTTATGATTTGATCTGACCCTTCAATTAGTGAAAATATTAGCCCTGGATATGTTATTGCAAAACACCTCAATCCCTTCAGTAGGTCAAGTCAACTATATTTAAAAAATGTTGAAGCCATAGGTGCGGGTAAAATCGCAATATTTCCAGAATCTCTCACCTGGCCTTAGTGCAGCTCCATGTAACAGGTGTTTCCAAAGGGTGGAAAGAAACAGTCAATTTCCATATCAACAGGTAATCACAAATGGGGAGTGATGGCATATCTGGACTGGAGATTTAGGGTGGGGTCCCTTTATGCAGCCAGGTCATGAGAGACTCATGCGAGAAGAAGTGGATGACTGCTTGTAGGCAATAAATGGGTTTCTCCCACTTTATTTTTCCCTTTGACTAACTTCAGTTTCAAAGGTATTTTGCCCCAAGCCGGGAAAATATAATCCCCATGGAGTTACCTCTGGCAGTAATCAGCAGGACTTCTGAACATGAAATCTATCTTCATGGGTGCGACCACTGAATGGGCTGCCCCTAGAGATTGTGGGGAGTTGCCCAGAACCCCCATGTGGATGGTAGAGAGGCCCCAGGGGCTGCAGTGGTGGAGCTTCACCTGGGAGCTCCCTATCTGTGGGACATCCAATTGGGGAACCCCTAATGGGCAATTGGTCTACTGAAAAGCACATTCTAGATGGGTGGTGCCTTCCCCAGAACTGGGGAAGGGTAGAGTCACCAGAAGCTGTGGAATTAGCCCTCTGTGAGATAGAAGACTGCTCAGAGGCCATGAGTGGCAGTGTAGCATCTGGGATTGTGGGATGTATGTTTCTTGAGAGAGTGGAAAGTGTTATTGAGGAGAAAGAGAGACTTTGGCAGGATAGAGACACATTTCAGCATCACTTGGAGAAGCTGGGTGATGACCTTTGGGATGCCCTTAAGAAAGAGAGACAGTTAGTGAGAAGACAGGTTGTGTTCCAGGAAGGTATGTTAGCAGTGAGGGAGGAGGCAGCAGAGAATCTGCCATTGCAGGAGGCCATGGGGGAGGGGGAGGAAAGAGTGGTGCCTTCAGCCCATAGATGGTAGAGGAGATGTTGGGAGAGGATGAGGGGGTGTAGGCAAGGGTTGACCTGTTGCTGAGGCCACCACTTGAGGCACCAGCCTCTTCTGTATTAAAGACCCACATGGTTGTAATTAAGAAAGTAAAAACACAACAACCCCGGGCTCCTCAGTGGGAGGAGCCACCCCCATGCCAGGTTGTGGAGCACTCCAATACCCAGGATGAGCTAGTGGACATGAGCATCCAGTTTTGGCAGAAGCCATCAGAACTTCTGCCTACATGGCTTCTGCACCTCTGGGATATGGGGATGGAAAACATTGTTATGTCAGGTTCTGAAATGGGTAGACTGGCTTCCCTGACAACTCACTCTTCCCTCCAGCAGTGGTTGCAAAGTGCCTGTCACATCTCAGTGAATCAGGCACTTCTGGATTGCCTGACAGCAGCCATCAGGACAGTTTGGTCTAATCAGGGTGGTTTACCATACCCACTAGCTGGAAAACATATGCAGAGCTCCAGCAGGTATTATGGGTGCTGGGCATGAAAAATATCATCTACAATATGGACCCTCAGGGCCCCAATGAGGACGTGTTCCCCATAGGAATGAGAAATATGGTGATCCATATACCATCTCTCTTTGGGTCCCTAGTGACTATTCTTGCTCTCCACATAGGGCAACCCATAAGTGAGGATACTCGTACCTTAGCAAATATTGGCAGGGGAGGCAATGTTTAAAACAATAAGAGCATGGAAGGAAGTACATGCTATGACAGATAGGAAAGATGCAAAGGGCCTGATGAAGGTCTTGAGGACCCAGATGTAGGTTGATTTAATAAGGTTGGGGTAGTGAAAGAAAAACTTCATGGGCAGCCCAATAGGATCCTGTTAGAATTGTGGTACCAATTAAAGCCAGAGCAGGAGTTAAAGCTGTTGGGGTACAGGACACAAAAGCTGGAGACAAGGCCCCATGCCCAGCCTGTGTCCCTACAAGTCTTCTTGGGAGACAGTAATCAGGATCCTCTTGGGACTTCACCCTCATAGGATGACAATTGGGCCTCATAGTTTGACTGGGGTGGGGGGTCAAAGCCGCCACCTTGGGATACATGGTGGGAACTGGAGGTCACATGTAGAATTAGCAATTCATTTGTTCCCCATGAATGTACAATGTGTCCTGGTACTGGTGGACACCAGAGCTGAATGTTCTCTGATTTATGGCAACTCTGAGCATTTTCCAGGTACCCCTGCTGTGATACATGGCTATGGGGATAAGGCAAATAGAGTGAAGAAAGCCCAAATCCCATTGGGGATAGCGCATTAGCCCCGAAAAGAGTATTCTGTGTAATTTCTCCCATCCCTGAATATATTTTAGGGGTAGATAACCTGCAGGGACTGTGATTACAGACCACTGCAGGTGAATTCAGACTGAGGGTATGTATGGTAAAGGCAGATCTGAGGGGACATGATCAGAACCTGCCTGTAGCTCTGCCTGTACCTCAGTGCATGACAAATACCAAGCAGTATGAATTTCCTGGGGGGGACACAAGGAAATTAGAGAAACTCTACAGGAGTTGTAGAAGATGGGCATTATAAAGTTCACTCATAGTCCTTTTAATTCCCCAATGTGGCCAGTGAAAAAGCTGGATGGCTCCATGCCTATGACCATGGATTACAGGGAACTGAATAAACTCACACCCCCTTTGAATGCTGCTGTCCCCACCATAGAAGCCCTTATGGACCCCCTTTGTCATGAAATAGGGATGTATCATTATATCTTGGACCTTGCTAATGCTTTCTTCTCTATTTACATAGCACAGGAAAGTCAGGACAGTTTGCCTTCATGTGGAAGGCTAGCAGTGGAAATTCACTGTCCTTCCACAGGGATACATCCACAGTCCCACCGTTTGTCACGGACTTGTGGCCCAGGACTTGGCAAAATGGTAAAAACCACAAATGGTGTGGTTGTATCACTGCATTGCTGATACTGTATTGTTGGTTCCTTTTCGTTGATGTCATGCATATCAGCAAACCACGAAAAGGGGTCTAAAGCAACTCTTTGCAGCCTATGCTGGTCACATGTGATTGAGTGTGATCAAGGCACCCACTTTACTGGCCATGTGTTACAAGGATGGGTGCAGCAATTAGGAATAAAGTGGAAGTTCCATGTACCATATAAACTTACTGGGGCAGGCATGGTAGAGAGGTACAATGGTTTGTTGAAATCTGGACTGAAGTTGAACACCGACAGTCTACAGAGCTGGTCAGTTTGTTTTTGGACAGTGCTACAGTGTTTGAATGAGAATTTCCAAAAAGAAGCCTTGAGACCTGTGGATGTGCTAACACACATTGCTACCTACCCTATACAGCTGTATGTGCAGACAAATGAGGAGTTATTGAAGCCAGGATATGGTCAGTAGAGCAACACCCTGCTGCCAGCCCCAACTACATTAAATCCTGGAGACTCTGTTAAGTGGATGTGTCCCTGGACATTTTGACACATGGACCAGTGATGGCTGGCCCTTCTGGCACCTTGAGGAAAAGACCTGAAAGCTGGCCTCATGTGTATTCCTGGAGTAACAGCAGAGTGGCCCCCAAAGATCATGGTAGTGTACCAGAAACATCCAGAAGCTTTTAGCATCTTACAAGGAAGTTTTGTTATATCTCTCTGGCCAGTTCATGTACCTCCTTTTGCCCTTTATATTGATCCATCTGTATCTCCCACAGGGAGGATGGTGAAAGTCTGGTATACTAGAATGGGACAAGATACCATTTTTGCCACCAACCTATCACAGTATAACTCTCTTGCATGCATCCTACCTGATGGACAAGATATGCCTATGCTGGTGTCATTAAAACATGCATCTTATCACACTTTAGGTTATTTTCTTCTACAGTCCCTGTGGCATACACACGCCCCCTGGCTGAAGATGCCTCATGATGATTGCTCTGAACTCCCTAACCATTCTGCTACTGGCCACCTATGGAATGGGTGAGCTGTAGACTAAATCTGCATAGGACTTTGAACTTACCTGAGTCTTCCAGCTTGAGGGTTATAATGATTTTGTTACTCTTATTATTACAGTGTTCCAGTTTTCTGGCACAAGGGCCTTTGTGGAAGATGGGGAGCAAATAGATTGTGGGGCAAGATTTCTGGAGGTGTGGGCTGTATGTAAAATTGCAATATTTCCAGAATCTCTCACCTGGCCTTAGTGCATCTCTATATAATAGATGTTTTCAAGGGGTGGAGAGAAGTAATCCATCTCCATATCAACAGATCATTACAATGAGCCATGGCATATCTGGATGGGAGAGGTTGCCTGGGGTCCCTTTTTGCAGCAGGGTCATGAGAGACATGGACAAGCAGAAGTGGACAACTGCTTGTAAGCAATAAATGGGTTTCTTCCAGTTTATTTCTCCCTTTGACTGGTTTCAGTTTCAAAGGTATTTTTATCTGGGCCAGGAAAATATATTCACCCTGGAGTTATAGAAGGTAAAGGTCTTTTTGTGATGTTAATGAGCCTTAAGTTTAATATAGTACACTGGTTGTGTTCTCTGGCTCTGGAACCAGACTGAACTGTTGACAGATCTCATATCTACTACATAATGGTTAAGTGACTCAGGTATTGGGCTCCTCATCTCTAGTTTTTTACTCATAATAATAGGAAACAATAAGAGTACTTTAGTCTGTTTATGCAGTTTTTAACAAGGATTTTATAATATGGTGATAAAGGGCTTAGCTTAGCATCTGGAGAAGAATTACTGCTTTACACATATTAAAATGAAAATATCCAGCTGATATAAGGGTTGCAGGAACCACTTGGGTATATACTCAATACATGTGGGTAGACTATACTTAGCACCATGTTTAGAAAGACAGTAGAATATTTAATTATTTGGATAATATAATAATAATCGCTATTCATTCAGTTCTATAAATCAACTTTTCCTGAATATTTTTTCTTACAAATTAACCAGTTATTTCATTAATTGTAGTAGTGATAAGCAAGCTTTTTCTTCAAAGGGCCAGGAAGTAAATATTTTAGGATTTTCTGACCATAAGGTCTCTGTTGCAATGGTTCAACTCTTATGTAGGGTGAAAGGCAGCCATAAAAAATATGTAAATAAATGGGTGTGGCTGTATACTAGTAAAATTTTACATACAAAAAGGGATAATGGGTTTTATTTTCACCCATAGCATTTAGTTTTCTAGTGCTTGATATACAGCATATATGCCTTAAAATTAAAACCTAAATAAAAAATCATATCGAAGATATTTTTCATAAATACCCCTTTGCACAGTAAAATTATAGAACTGAAGAGGGTTTGGAGGGTTTTTAAGAAAAACATTGTTCTCTTAATACTTTACCTACTGAAACACTAAATAATAACAAAATAAAATTATCATTCTGTAACTTATAAAATTCCCTCCTATGCCTAAAAAGTATCTGATATTATTGAAGTTATTCTAATAAATGTGCTCAAAAATATTGCCTGATAAATAACTGTAAAATGTATAGCATTCAGGAGATTCAAGATGGCAGCACGAGAGGTAAGACAGAGAACTCCTCCCAAAACCACAGATAGTGGAAAAATACAGTTAATACAAGAACCTTAAAACAGCAACAGGAAAGAAGACTGCATACAGATCTCACGAACAGAGCAGACTTCACAAAACAGGGTAACATACCAAAGCCTTAATCTGGCAGGACCAAGGCCCTTCCCCCACCCAGCTCACCCATGGGAGGAAGAGAAACAGAGCAGGGAGGGGTTGGAAGCCTGGGACTGCTGAACACCTAGTTCTGGAGACCTGCTTTGCAAGCAGAAACCTACACTGTGTGGTGCTCTAGAGGATGGGGAGCTAGGACAGGTGGAGTGCTTGAGAGACAGATTCCGGTCATTTGTAGAGGACAGGATCCACACCTGGCCACTCTGGGACAGGGGAAAGGCAGGAGGTCTGAGAGGCTTCCTAGTGGCAAGAGGGCTGCTGAAGGGGCAGGGTTTGCATGGAGTTTGCAGCATGGTAGAAGGGATAGGGGTACCAGGTTGCCTGGGCTCTACCAGCAGATTGGAACTTTGAGGAGCTTCAGGTGCTCCATCCCCCTGGCTGACTACTCAGCTCTGAGGCCACCCACTGTGATGCACAGCCTGCTACACCTTCCTCCTGGACTGACAGCACCAGCTTGCAAACCACTGCTTTGGCGTCAGGCCAGTCAGAGGGAGGTCCTGCCTACAACAGCTAGAGACACAAAGCACAGAGGCTTGCACCTGTGTGCTCAGCCCACTGGCTCTGACACTGGACACAGGTGCAGCAGATGGGAATCATGAAACAGATCTTTCCTCCCCCAGGCAAAATCTCTGCTCCCCTATGACCTCCTGCCTCATTGTAGGGGCTGACCAGCTCCAGAGACTGGAGCTTCTGGGCACTAGAAGGAACCACACAGAAATATGAAATTTCAAATGAACATGGTTCAGACCAAAATTTCACAAATCCCAGAAAAAGGGCTAAATGAAACTGAACTCACCAATCTTCCTGAAAGAGAATTCCAAACAAAAATCATAAACATGCTTACGGAGGTATAGAAAAATATTCAAGAACTCAACAATGAATTTAAGATGGAGATTCAATCATTAAGAAATTCCGTATCTGAAATGAAACATACAATGGAGGGATTTCAAAGCAGATTAGATGTAGTAGAAGAGATGGTAAATGGAATAGAAATTAGAGAAGAGGAATACAAAGAACCTGAGGCACAGAGAGAAAAAAGAATCTCTAAGAATGAAAGAATAGTGAGAGAAATGTGTGACCAATACAAACGGAACAATATTCACATAATGGGAGTACCAGAAGAAGAAGAAGAGAGAAAAAGGGATAGAAAGTGTCATTGAGGAGGTAATTGCTGAAAACTTCCCCAATCTGGGGAGGGAGATAGTCTCTCAAGCCATGAATATGCACAGATCTCCCAACACAAGGTACCCAAGGGAAACAACATCAGGATACATAATAATTAAAATGGAAAAGATCAAGGGTAATGACAGACTACTAAAAACAGCTAGAGAGAGAAAAAATCACATACAAAGGAAAACCCATCAGGCTATCATCAGATTTCTCAACAGAAACCTTACAGGCCATAAAGGTGTGGCATTATATATTTAATGCAATGAAGCAGAAGGGCGTTGAAACAAGAATACTCTACCTGGCAAGGTTATCATTTAAATTTGAAGGAGGGATTAAACAATTTTCAGATAAGCAAAAGCTGAGAGAATTTACCTTTCACAAACCACCTCTACAGTGTATTTTGGAGGGAATCCTATAGGTGGAAGTATTCCTAAGGTTAAATAGATTTCACCCAAGGGATAGACAAGAGTATAAATATAATTCATAATATACAGAGAATGGAGGAGGAATAAAAGGAGGAAAAAAAATGTTTAGGTTGTGTTTGTAATAGCATATGAAGTGAGTTAAACTAGATAGTAAGGGAATTAACTTTGATCCTTTGGTAACTACGACTCTCAAGCCTACAATGGCAATAAGTACATAACTATCGATAATCACCTTAAATGTAAATGGCCTGAAAGCACCAGTCAAAAGATGTAGAGTCAATGAATGGATTAAAAAACATGACCCATCGATGTGCTGCCTACAAGAAACTCACTTCTAACTCAAAGACATACACACGCTGAAAGTAAAGGGATGGAAAAAGATATTTCATGCAACTAGTAGGGAGAAAGAAGCAGGAGATACAGTACTTATATCAGACAAAATAGAGTTCAAAACAAAGAAATTCACAAGAGAAAAATAAGGGCATTATATAATGATAAATGGGGCAGTCCAACAAGAGGATATAACTATTATAAATATCTATGCATCCTATGCAGAATCACCTACATTTGTGAACAAATACTAACAGAATTAAAGGGGGAAATAGAATGCAATGCATTCACTTTAGGAGACTTCAACACACCACTCACTCCAAAGGACAGATCAACCACACACAAAAATAAAGAGACAGAGGCACTGAAAATTATATTAGAAGAGATGGACCTAATGGACATCTACAGAAAACTCCATCCAAAAGCAATAGGATACACATTTTCTCAAGTGCATATGGAACATTTTAAAGAATAGATCACATACTAGGCCACAAAAAGAACCTCAGTATATACAGAAAGATTAAAATTGTACCATCCAGCTTCTCACATCACTAAGGTGTGAAACTTTAAATAAATTACTCAAAGAAAATGAAGAAGCACACAAACATATGGAGGCATAATAACATGCTCCTAAATAATCAATGGATCAATGACCAAATAAAAAAGACATCAAGTAATATATGGAGACAAATGACAACAATAATTAAACACTGCAAAATCTGTGGGACGCCGTGAATGCCGTGCTAAGAGGGAAATATATTGCAACACAGGCCTACCTCAGGAACAAAGAACAATCCCAAATGAACAGTGTAAACTCACAATTAATGAAACTAGAAAAGGAAGAACAAATGAGGCCCCAAGTCAGTAGAAGGAAGAACATAATGAAAATTAAGCAGAAATATATAAAATTAAGAAGAATAAAACAATAGAAAAATCAATGAAATCTGGAGCTGGTTATTTGAAAAATAAACAAAATAGTTAAAGCCCTAGCCAGAGTTATCAAGACAAAAAGAGGGTCTACACACATAAACAGAATCAGAAATGAGAAAGGAAAAATCACTACAGACACCACAGAAATACAAAGAAATTTGAGAGAATACTATGTAAATTATATGGTAACAAACTGGATAAGCTAGAGGAAATGGACAAATTTCTAAAAAAATACAACCTTCCAAGGCTGACCCAGGGAGAAACAACAAATCTGACTGGACCAATTATCAGCAAAATAATTGAATTGGTAATCAAAAAAGTACCTAAGAACAAAACTCTTGGACCAGATGGTTTCACTGCTGAATTTTCTCAAACATTTAGTGAAGACCTAATACCCATCCTCCTTAAAGTTTTCCAAAAAGTAGAAGAGGAGGGAATACTCACAAATGCATTCTACGAGGCCAACATCAATCTAATACCAAAGCCAGGCAAAGACACCACAAAAAAATAAAATTACAGACCAAAATCCCTGATGAACATAGGTGCAAAAATACTCAACAAAATATTAGCAAACTGAATTCAAAAATACATCAAAAAGATCATCCATCATGATCAGGTGGGATTCATCCCAGGGATGCAAGCATGGTACAACATGCGAAAATCCATCAATATGATCCACTACATCAACAAAAAGAACAAAATCCACATGATCATCTCCATAGATGCTGAAAAAGCATTCGACAAAATTCAACATCCATTCGTGATAAATCTCTCAACAAAATGGATATAGAGGGCAAGTATCTTAATAAAATTAAAGGCAAATATGACAAACCCACAGCCAACATAATACTTAACAGAGAGAACCTGTAAGTTTTTCCTTTAAGATCAGGAACAAGACAAGGATGCCTACTTTCCCCACTTTCATTCAACATAGCTCTGGATGACCTCGCCATGGCAACCAGACAACTCAAAGAAATAAAAGACATCCAGATTGGCAAGGAAGAAGGCAAACTCTCCGTTTTCAGATGACATGTTATTGTACATAAAAAACCCTAAAGAATCCACTCCAAAAGTACTCGATCTAATATCTTAATTCAGAAAAGTTGCAGGATACAAGTTAATACACAGAAATTTGTTGCATTCCTATACACTAATGATAAACTAGAAGAAAGAGAAATCAGGAAAACAATTCCTTTCACAGTTGCATCAAAAAGAATAAAATACCTAGGAATAAATCTAAGCAAGAAAGTGAAAGAGCTTTACTCTGAAAACTAAAAGACACTCATGAGAGAAATTAAAGAAGATACCTATAAATGGAAACACATCCCATGCTTATGGATAGGAAGAGTTAATATTGTCAAAATGGCCATCTTGCCTAAAGCAATCTACAGATTCAATGCAATTCCTATCAAAATACCAAGAACATTCTTCAAAGAACTAGAGAAAATAGTTCTAAAATTCAAATGGAACTACAAAAGACCCCAAATAGTCAAAGCAATCCTGAAAAGGAAGTATAAAGCTGGGGGGATTATGTTCTACAACTTCATATTCTACGACAAAGCTACAGTAATCAAGACAATTTGGTACTGGCACAAGAACAGAGACATAGACCAATGGAACAGACTAGAGAGCCCTTATATAAAGCCAACCATATATGTTCAATTAATATACTACAAAGGATCCATGGATATACAATGGGGAAATGACAGCCTCTTCAACACCTGGTGTTAGCAAAACTGGACAGCTACATGCAAGAGAATGAAACTGGATTGTTGTTTAACCCCATACACAAAAAAAACCTCAAAATGGATCAAGGACCTGAATGTAAGTCATGAAACCATAAAACTCTTAGAAGACAACATAGGCAAAAATCTCCTGTATATAAGCATGAGCAACTTCTTCCTTAATGCATCTCCTCTAGCAAGGGAAACAAAAATGAACAAATGGGACTACATCAAACTAAAAAGTTCCTGTACAGCAAACGACACCATCAACAGAACAAAAGCATCCTACAGTATGGGCGAATATATTTGTAAATGACATATCTGACAAGGGGTTAAAATCCAAAATATATAAAGAATTCACATGCCTCCACCCCCACAAAGCAAATAACCCAATTAAAAAATGGGCAGAGAATATGAAGAGACAATTTTCCAAAGAAGAAATTCAGATGGCCAACAGACACATGAAAAGATGCTCCACATCACTAATCATCAGGGCAATGCAAATTAAAACCACAATGAGATATCACCTCACACCAGTAAGGATGGCCACCATTCAAAAGACTAAGAAAAGCAAATGCTGGTGAGGATGTGGAGAAAGGGGAATGCTCCTACACTGATGATGGGAATGTAAGCTAGTTCAACCATTTTGGAAATCAATATGCAGGTTCCTCAAAAAACTAAAAATAGAAACACCATTTGACCCTGGAAACCCACTCCTTGGAATTTACTCAAAGAATACAACTTCTCAGATTCAAAAAGACATATGCACCCCTATGTTTATTGCAGCACTTTTTACAATCGCCAAGATATGGAAGCTACCTAAGTGTCCATCAGTAGATGAATGGATAAAGATGGTGTACCTATACACAATGGAATACTATTCATCCACAAGAAAGAAACAATTCCTGCCATTTGCAATTACATGGATGGAGCTAGAGAATATTATGCTCACTTAAATAAGCCAGGCAGAGAAAGACAAGTGCCAAATGATTTCCCTCATTTGTGGATTATAACAATGAAGCAAAACTGAAGGAACAAAATAGCAGCAGACTCACAGTCTCCACAAAGGGCCTAGTGGTTACCTAAGGGGAGGGGTGTGGGAGGGCGGGTGGGTAGAGAGGGAGAATGGGATTGTGGGGTATTATGTTTAGTGCACATGGTGTGGGATTTCATGGGGAAAACAGTGTAGCATCGAGAAGGCAAATAGTGAATCTGTGGCATCTTACTACACTGATGGACAGTGACTGCAGTGGGTTATGGGTGGGGACTTGATTATATAGGTAAATGTAGTAACCACATTGTTTTTTCATGTGAAACCTTTGTAAGAATCTATATCAATAATACCTTAATAAAAAATGCATTGCATTCAAAATAACAAATAGGAAACACAACAACTAAGAAATGTACTGCATAAGAACAGATGTTGTTTCATACGGAAAGCCACTTGAATTAATGCAATGGAAAGTAGAATTAAAGAACATCTGGAAAATTTCTTAATGGTCTATATTTAGAAAAGGCAACTGACTCTCTTCTTGGTCTTGTGAATCTTTATTCAGTCATTACATTTTTTTATAATTAAAAATTTTTATGTGCCTCTTCTGTATCCACAAGCCATAGATTACCTCACTTAAGATGTGAAAAAATTAGTATATATGTAACTACAGAATGGAAAAATATTATGAAAAGGGCTAGCCTCATTTAACAGTTTGGAATGGCCCAAAAACGCCTGTTTGCCTAAAAATCCCCTTTTTCCTACTATGCTGGAATTTTTACACCAGAATCATTACTTTTATGCGAATATTCTCTTTTAACATGCACATACCATAGAGGAACTTTTTTTTTTAACAAACATTTACACTTTCCGGTATAATTAGTACACCAGTGTCTTTGTAATTAACAACTGACTAAGTACAGGACAAGTGCAATGAAGGAATGCAGAGAATGAACCACAACACTGTTTTTCTCCTTTATTCCTAATAGTAGAATTTCTTAGAACTTCTTCCACCTCAAATCTATCATTTCTTTATATAAGCAATTTTCAATGGGTCAACAAGAGCATTACTTCGACATTTCTTCAACAACAGCATTACATTGTTAAAAAGTAATTGTTTGGGTCCTTCCCCAAACTCATTGAAATTCTTGGAGTGGATTTCAGGAATCTGTGTTTTTAAAAGTGCCACACATCATTCTGATTTACAAGAATAGTTAAGAATTACTCTTCTATGAACTTCCATGGGAGTATCTTCCTACTTGGGAGTCATTTCTTATGTTAAAGAAATAGAAAATCACTAAGAGCAAGAAACAGAGCACGAATTAACTTCTGATGTACATGTTCACTTTGCCTCAAGAGTAGCTGGCATTTTACATGTTTCAATTAATAAGTGAAATCCATGTTCTTGAGCCTACTTTTCCATTCAGGAATAATTCCTCTGCGGTACTTTTTCATTAATATATTAAAGGTAATACAGATATATTAAGATTAAGATGCATATTATTTACTTCACAATCTTAGCAAAAGTTACTTAATACTCAGATTTTGGCAAATTGATTTCTTTAAAATGTCCAAAATTGTAGTATGTACATCCCTAATTTTTGGACTGCACCATATACTTCTGATGCAGGGGCTTTTGTTCACGAAGCCGAAGAACGAGCTTCATAAACACGCAAGGTAGGAGAGCAAGGTACAGGTTTTTGTTTAGAAATAAAGTGATAGGACAGAGCTCCTGGCTCACGTAAGGAGGGGACAAGAGAGTCCGGTGTGCTGCGTTGTCTAGGGGTTTTATAGGCAGATTAGATTTTTTCGAGAACATGAAAAAAAGGTTTAGGGGTGTAGACCTGCCACGTTTCTGAAGACCCCGAATTAACTTAACAATGAATTCCACCCCCTGGATTTCTCTCTGGAACACTTGCGTCTGGTCTAGGAGCATATCAAAAGGCAGCATGCCCAGCCCCCAAGGTGGGCTGAGGTATTGTTTGTTTACTAAAGAGTACCTTAAGAATTCTGCTTCCCAAACTTCCTGGGTGTTAAAATGCAATCTTATCTTCAAGGCGGAGTCTTTCCTGCCTTTTACTATGTTGTTTACAGCTGGGTCTGCATGCTAAATTAGTTGCCCAGTTTGCAAAACCACCCCATCAGATCTGAAAGAGGAAAGACAGCACATAGGCCTGGGCCTTTTAGCATGCTAAAGTGAATCTTACACATGATCACAAATGATTAGCATAATAAAAACATGTGCTCCTCTTCTTTATCTGGGGAACATTAACTGATCTTACTGAAGAATGACCCTGGAGCTTAATGTGTAACACAGAGTTTTGGTAGGGGTTTTCCTTGCATGTAGTTACATTGCTCTGACTGCAAATACTCTGCCTTGGTTTTTCCAGAGGCCCTTCCCCTACTCGGACTACACCCACAGTCCCTGTCTCACTTCTATGCTTGGAGCTAGACAGCTGAGTATTTTGCTGGTCACAAATATGGTGAAAATGTAGGATAAGTGAAGAAAGTGAGAATCAATAGTAATTCCATCCCCCCCTCGACCTCTTGTCTCACAGATCAGATTTGTTATAGTGAGTGATTGGCTAAATGATTTCCAGGCAGTGGCAGAAACTAGTGCTTGAGTATAGACCCTCCGCCATAGCTGTATATGTAAATGGCTCCATTTGAATTATAGCCATGGCTCTATTCTGTTGATCTCCCTTTCTTAGAGGCAGTCATCCTGGGGCTGGCATTTCCTTTTCTGCAGCCCCAGGGAAGCAAAACTGGCTTGTGCCTCTGACCAAAGGCTCAGGCAGTGAGAGCTCACACAGTCCCTGCCCTTATCAGACAGGCAGGGGGCTCTTAGCGAATGACTAAAGCTTGTGCAGAGAAAACTAGGATCCAGATTAAAACTCCGAAAAGGCATAAAGTAAGAGCATACTGGTGAGGTTCCCACTAGATCCAGGGCTCTGAAGCAACTCTTGCTTAGTGGGAAGGCAAGAGTGGAATCAAGGCAAGGTGCCGGCCATGCTGGTAAAGAGTGGTTAAGTCCAGTAAGCCTGGCAGAGGGGGTGACTAACCACTGTCACCTAGGCTCCAACGCGAGGGGACGCCCTCATGGAGAGAGAGGCTGATCAGGTGCTGGACACCAGTATGTCTCTCTCTCTTCCAGATGGGAGCAGCCTCTTCAAATTTAAAGCCAGACACGCCTCTGGAATGTTTTCTGAAAAACAGGGAGCAATTTGATCCCCAGACTCTGAAGAAGAAGTGCCTTATCTTCTTCTGCACACAAGCCTGGCCTCAATAGAAAGTCTCTGATTAGAGAGGCTTTGGTCCCTCAGAGAAGTCAGCTAAACTTATTTTAATACAAGAAAGAAAACATTCAAAAGTCCTGTAGACTGCTACAACGTGGAACTAGTTTTCTAAATTGTGTTGGCGGAAATCTATTCTACTTATTGGGTTCATCATTATCCTCAAAATTGAGAAGTTTTTAAACTAGACTACTTTAAATGGAAGAAATTTATCTTCTGCAATACAGCCTGGCTTTAAATGACCTGTGTTAGAATTGTACTTGCATTTCCAGCTACCTAGAAAACACTGTCAAAGGGAATGATGCTAAACTTTATTACTTTGTGTTGCAGAAATATCCAAATTTCCTTATGTCAACTGTCTTATAATAAGCTCTCATCAGATCTTTAGCCTCTGTCATTTGCAAGTCTTTTGTCATTTATAGTCACTATTTTATTAGTCCTAAACTAGTAAAGAACTAGATTTCGGCAGAACAGGTATTACATAGGATTAAGTAAACTAAGGAAGTTCAGATGTTGCTGATAAAGTGTTTTACGTTTTCTTCTCTTAAGCTGACAACAGTTTAGTAAATGACAATACCTTTGTAAGCAGAATTGAAACATTTATCTTTCTCTCTACCTGATCCCTCCAGAATTTAAAACTCTCAGTGACTTTTATATTGCATAGCAGTATGTTTATTTGCATCAGTTCAATAAGAATCTGCTTTCCTTGTAAGAGGACCAATTAAAAACACTGGCTATGTTACCAAGGCTTTGACTGGAATATTATTCCTGAGAGACATGTGTGTAAACTCATATTAACAGACAGCTTTAAGGAACTGAGGTTGACTTTATACAGCCAACAGAGCCCCTTGGAGGAACTGGCCTGGTACCTTGCTTACAGGATTCCCAGCAGCCTTACCAGGTGAGTAAGGAAGGTCACTTCCTGGCAGGTGCAGGAACCTCAAAATGTCTTGGGGACCTCAAGAAGAGAGGAATTCACCCAAATCTACAGGTACTGCAGGCAAAAACCTGATGGCAAATCTGGATTGGCTTTCTAGCCTTGAGAGGCCTTTAAAACTCCTATCTGAAGTTCCCCATAAAAAGTTCCAGCAAAGCACATTTAAAAGAGCCTACGTAATCAATTGCTTGCTTTTCTTGCTGCACTTATGCAAATAATCAACCCAAGTATTAATTTCTTAATCTGGTTACTTCTATTAAAAATGAGGGTGATTTTAGAGAAAAGTATTATTTCAATAATGCAGCCTTATCTATACTGATTCCTAATAGTAGTCATTGGTACATAGACTAGATCTGGAATTCTAGTTTCACCAAGATATCTGGCTATGATTCTTAATTAGAGTTTTACTATTTCTAATCCTCATATTCAGACATCCATTCATCAATCTCCTTGTCAAGTCTGTTCTTCCAGAATGGAAAATCCAACTCCAGATGTTACTACTTAACCTAATAACATGACTTATTCTATCTCGCCTAGAAGCCACAAAACTGCAAATGGTGATAGCAATAGAACCCAGGATGGAAGTGCCCATCTTCTGAGGCCCTCTTGACCGGCCATTGATGGAGACCTAGCTGCACCCCTTACTGTGCCCCCTCTCAGCATGAAGCAGCCAGAGCGGTCATCATCCCCTTTACCTAGCAGCAGCTAGGGTCTCTATCTGTAGAGGGGGGAATGAGACAGGGACTGTGGGTGTAGTCAGAGTAGGGAAAGGGCCTCCGGAAAAGCAAGGCAAAATATTTGCAGTCAGAGCAATGTAACTACATGCAAGGAAACCCCCTACCAAAACTCTGTGTTAAACATTAAACTCCAGTGTCATTCTTCAGTAAGATCAGTGGGTGTTCCCTAGATAAAGAAGAGTACCCCATGTTGTTATTATGCTAACCATTTGTAAGATTCACTTTAGCATGCTAAAAGGCCCAGGTCTATGTGCTGTCTTTCCTCTTTCAGATCTGATGGGGTGGTTTTGCAAACTGGGCAACTAATTTAGCATGCAGACCCAGCTGTAAACAGCATAGTGAAAGGCAGGGAAGATTCCACCTTAAAGATAAGATTGCATTTTAACACTCAGGAAGTTTGGGAAACAGAATTCTTAACTTACTCTTTAGCAAACAAACAATACCTCAGCCCACCTTGGGGGCTGGGCATGCTGCCTTTTGATATGCCCCTAGACCAGGACGCAGGTGTTCTGGAGAGAAATCCGGGGGGCGGAATTCTTGTGTTAAGTAAATTCGGGGTGTTCAGACACACATGGCAGGTCTACACGCTTAAACCTTTTTTTCATGTTCTCGAAAAATCCTAATCTGCCTATAAAACCCTTAGACAATGCAACACATCGGACTCTCTTGTGCACTCCTGGCATGAGCCCGGAGCTCTGTCCTATCACTTTATTTTTAAATAAAAGTCTGTACCTTGCTCTCCTACCTTGCGTGTTTATGAAGCTCATTCTTTGGCTTCGTGAACAAGAACTCCGGCATCAATAGGAAAGTTTTCATTTCTAAGTGATAGGTCTAGCTCTGTCTTATCAGTTCAAGTACTGGTAATGTCCAGGAATATCTCACTTCAGGAATTGCTTGATCCAGGTTCTCATACAATGTCATGATGAATTTCTCTCTCCATCTCAAAGCTTGCCTGTCCTCTGTGCTAGCTTCACTCTCAGGCTGACTCTTCCACAAATGACAACATGTCTCCCAGCATCTCCGGACTTATTTTTAGTACCTGAGTAGACACACAGGAAAGAGAACTTTCTCTTTCCAGCAATTCAAGCAGGCATTATAGAATTAGTTTTGATCAATTTGTATCATGTGCTTATCTCCCGTCTAATTGTAGTGCTAGAAGGATAGAATATGCATATTGTCTAGGTTTGGTTCATGTGCTACGTTTGGATCTAAAGAGGTAAAATTAGACCCACAAAACCAGAAGAATGAATTCAATAATAATATGTAAATCTACATTGGCATTAACCATGTGGTAAACAATGTTCTATGATCTTTATAGATACTAACTAATTTAATCCTTTTAGAATAATAGGGAGAATGGGAAAGTATCATTACCGTTTTATAGGGGGAAGAAATTGATGCATAGAGAAATTAAATAACTTGTCTACAGTTACATAGCTATGAAATGATAAGGCAAAGATTTGAATCCAGGTAGTACTAAAACAAAGTTCACATCAAACTAATGCACTACGTGGGAGAGATGCATGGAAGGGGATGGCAAAATTATCCTATTGTTAGTAAAAGAAGGGTCAGTGTAAGCTGGGTAAGAAAAAATTTTATCCACTTTATGGAAGAGTGAATTACAATTAGTGAGTGAGGAGCAAATATGAAGCAAATTTGTTTTTTCTGGATTGCCAAGAAGTGCTCTGGTTCACAGAAGGTTCCTGTCAATACCTTTGACATTTGTGCTTTCTTGTATAGATCATTTCCTGAAGCCAATACCGCTACCATTATATTTTTAAAACAAGTTTTATTTAATTTACCCTAATATCTAACATTCACACCACATGCATATATTTGATTCCAATCAAGAGGAATTCTTCCCCCTCTCCTTCTACCACAAAGCGTTTTTTGGAACCAAAAAGTCCATGGAACCAATTTCCATTTGAGTCTATTTCTTAAGTTATTATTTAAAATCTATTGTTTTGTCACAGGTGTGTATATTTATCTCAAAGATCCTTTCCCTGTCAAGAAACGGTGCCAGGAAAGTTAAATTGGAAAATAATTCCATGCAAAATGATTTTTCTTAATTATTATCAGCCAGAAACAGGAAATACAGCAAGATCAGATTTATTATTTTAGAAAACAAAGCCACTGAATTAGAAGTTTGGCATGGCTTCCTGAATGCTTCCGATCATCACACTCCCCCCCCGAATACACATGCAGATATCCACTAACTCTATTTATGTTTGTTTATTTGTGTATTTCTACTTTTATATATGACAGTGAAGAGTTTTCATTTCAACCCCTTACAGGAGAATACCTTTGGCATTCAGACATGCATTTGGCATTTTAAGTCTCCAGATCCAAACAGCTGGTAAAGAGAAAGTGAGAGTGGAGCAGTCCCTTTCAATTTGGGCAGAATCTCATAGACTTAGAATCTGGAAAAGGCCTGTTGCTTAACAGTACTCTCATCTATCAGGAAGTGAAAAAAAAATGTTCAATTTGTGCTGGATAGTAAATTAGACCCAAATTAATCATTTAAGTCATATTCAATTCAATGTTTGAATTGAATCTACCTCACTTAAAATCTACCTCAAAATTATAAAAACTAAGCAATTAAAATTTTAAGGTTCCAACTATTCTGCAAGGATGGAACCATCCAAAACTTTGACCCTATAAAACAAGTTTTTGAGTAATACTCAGTATTCATTGAGCAGGAAGAACAACGCAAATAGTTCAATGCTATCCCATTTCCTCTTGTAATCTGAAGTTTATCACAAGGATTTTGAAGTTAAGGACAATGTTTTGTTTTTCTTTATGTCCCTGGACATAACAGAGCCTGGAAAATAGTAGTTACCCAATTAATACTTGAATGAATCAAATAATTTTGAAAATGAAAAAGATTATCTACTCTAAATGGTTTCCAGATTCATACAATTAATATGTAATAATTAAAGAACTGATAATATTATGGCAAGAACTCCAGTTACTCTTTGTTTTCAACTGACAGATTTTTCACTGCACTGGTCTGGATTTCCAACTCTTTGGTTTAAATAAAGTATTTTTATTGATTGCTGTTTGTGGATATAAATCCAAAAGTTGAAGAGGGACATTTACTACCTGGCCTAACCATTTCAGAGAGGGGACATAACTTTTGTTTTGTTGCATGACAGGGATGCATATTAGAGTGAAAACTCATGCTCTTTCCCTCACTTAACTTCTCCCTATAGTAGGAGAAGAAACTTGTACAATCTGGTTCAGAAATACGTAATAGGATATTCTGTCCAGGAAACAGATATTCTATATTGAAAAGTCAATGTATTCTGCCTTTGACACTCTTGCCCTCTTTGTCCTCTGGGGACTGGATTTATCAGGTGGGTGACCTTTCATGCTACTGTTTTGCAGATTGGAATCTCTTTATGAATAATTATGAAACTCTGTAACTGGTCTCAGCCTAAAGTTTTCCTCTAACAGTCTTTCCCAGAATAATAAAGGTGATATGTTGGCCCTTATTTGGCTTCATTTGTCCTTTTCCAAATGACTAGAATTCAGAAAGGGGTTGAAGAGGCAAGTGATTGGTAACCCAAATTTCCAAAAGTACTGACTATTTAAACTTTGAACCTTAGAAAAATACTATAGAGTCATGACAGGTAATTTTTTTATGATTATTTAGACATTTGGGATTTATAATTCTCTAGCCAGAAATTACAGAAAATATTGTAATGATAATATATTTTGTATTCTTTCAGAATTCAAAAGACACTTCAGAAAGTGATGTAATCTCTTCCATAAAAGCACTGAGTAAACTGGCAACACAGTAAGAATTAACTTTTTGAAAACACTAGGAATTAAACCAGTTTTGGAGTGTTCTTGAAAGCATTTATTCAAGAAGAAAGAAAGTTTAATCATGGTAAGAGCAGCAGTCTATGTGGTCCTTTAACTTGCCGTTTTCATTGTCTTCTTTCCAGCTCCATGGTGGCCTTGAAAATCAAGAGCCTGCCGTCATGGTCAAAACTAGTAGCTTGGTAGTTCCTGAAGAGAGCAGAATTGTGTTGAAGCTGCATTAAAGCCTCATTCCAGAGATCTTCCTTATTTGACCTATCAGAAAGACCCGATTTTCAAAGTTGTCGTTATTTTATCTGAGTTGGAAAGCACCATTCAAAGCATGTTATGCCTCATCATTGTAGGCAAAGAAACAAGTTGTGATGACTCAGGAATAGATTAGAGACAAAAATGAACTGGTAGAAACATGGGAAACACGAATCAATTCTTCTTTTTTTATTTGAGACTCTATTCTTTGAACAGTTTTAGTTTTATAGAAAAAAAAATTGAAAAATCAGAGAGTTTCCATCTACTCCCTTTGCTCCCTCTCCCTATATTCTGCCTCTTATTAACATCTTGCATTAGTGTGGTACATTTGTTACAATTCATGAGCTGATACTGATACAGTATTATTAACTAACTTCCATAGTTTATATTAGAGGTCACTCTTGGTGTTGTGTATTACATGGGTTTTGACAAATGCATAATGATGTGTATCCAGCATTAAACTATCATACAGAATGAGAGTTTAACTGTCCTAAAAATTCCATCTGCTACACCTATTCATTCTTCCCTCTGTCACCCAGAATCCCTGACAATCATGAATCTTATTACTGTTGCCATGGTTTTGCCTTTTCCAGATTGTCATGCAGTTGGAAACATACAAAATGTTACTTTTTCAGATGTGGCTTGATAGCTCATTTATTTTAATTTTTTAATTTAATATTTTTTATAATTTATTTTGGTATCATTAATCTACAATGGCATGTGCAATATTACAGTTATTAAACTACCACCTTCATCAGGTCCCCACCACATACCCCATTACAGTCACTGTCCATCAGCGTAGTGAGATGCTATAGAATCACTACTTGTCTTCTCTGAGTTGTACAGCCCTCTCCGTGCCCCCCCCAACATTACATCTACTAATCATAATGCCCCTTTTTCCCCCTTAACCATCCCTTCCCACCCATCTTCCCCAGTCTCTTTCCCTTTGGTAAATATTAGTCCGTTCTTGGGTTCTATGAGGCTGCTGCTGTTTTGTTCCTTCAGTTTCTTTCTTTGTTTTTATACTCCACATATGAGTGAAGTCATTTGATACTTGTCTTTTTCAGCTTGGCTTATTTCACTAAGCATAATACCCTCTAGCTCCATCCACGTTGTTGCAAATGGTAGGATTTGTTTTCTTATGGCTGAATAATATTCCATTGTGTATATGTACCACTTTTTCTTTATCAATTCATCTACTGATGGACACTTAGGCTGCTTCCATTTCTTGACTATTGTAAATAGTGCTGCAATAAACATAGGGGTGCATCTGTCTTTTTCAAATTGGGCTGCTGCATTCTTAGGGTAAATAACTAGGAGTGGGGTTCCTGGGTCAAATGGTATTTCTATTTGGAGTTTTTTGAGGAACCTCCATACTGCTTTCCACAATGGTTGAACTAATTTGCATTCCCACCAGCAGTGTAGGAGGGTTCCCTTTTCTCCACATCCTTTCCAACATTTGTTGTTGTTTGTGTTTTGGATGTTGGCCATCCTCACTAGTGTGAGGTGATATCTTATTGTGGTTTTAATCTGCATCCTCTGATGATTACCGATGTGGAGAATCTTTTCATGTGCCTGTTGGCCATCTAAATTTCTTCTTTGGAGAAGTATCTATTCATGTCCTCTGCCCATCTCTTAATTGGATTATTTGCTTTTTGTTTGTTGAGGTGCATGAGTTCTTTATATATTTTGGATGTCAACACCTTATCGGATATATCATTTATGAATATATTCTCCCATACGGTAAGATGTCTTTTTGTTCTACTGATGGTGTCCTTTGCTGTACAGAAGCTTTTCAGCTTGAAATAATCCCGCTTGTTCAATTTTGGTTTTGTTTCCCTTGCCTGGGAAGATATGTTCATGAAGAAGTCGCTCATGTTTATTTTCAAGAGATTTTTGCTTATGTTTTTTTCTAAGAGATTTATGGTTTCATGACTTACATTCGGGTGTTTGTTCCATTTTGAGTTTACTTTTGTGTATGGGATTAGACAGTGGTCCAGTTTCATTCTCTTACATGAAGCTGTCCAGTTTTGCCAACACCAGCTGCTGAAGAGGCTGTCATCTCCCCATTGTATATCCAACGCTCCTTTATCAAATATTAATTCACTGTATATGTTTGGATTAATGTTTGGGTTTTCTATTCTGTACCACTGGTCTGCGGGTCTGTTTTCGGGCCAATACCAAATTGTCTTGATTACTGTGGCTTTATAGTAGAGCTTGATGTCAGGGAGCATAATTCCCCCTGTTTGATTCCTCCTTCTCAGGATTGCTTTGGCTATTCGGGATCTTTTGTGGTTCCATATGAATTTTAGAATTATTTGTTGCAGTTCATTGAACAAAGCTGTTAGTATTTTGATAGGGATTGCATTGAATCTATAGATTGCTTTAGGTAGTATAGCCATTTTGACAATATTTATTCTTCCTAGCCAAGAGCATGGGATGAATTTCCATTTGTTGTTGTCCTCTTTAATTTCTCTTAGGAGTGTTTTGTAGTTTTCAGGATATAGGTCTTTCACTTCCTTCGTTAGGTTTATTCCTAGGTATTTTATTCTTTTTGATGCAATTGTGAATGGAACTGTTTTCCTGATTTCTCTTTCTGTTAGCTCATCGTTAGTGTGTAGGAAAACAACAGATTTCTGTGTGTTAATTTTGTATCCTGCAACTTTGCTGAATTCAGATATTAGTTCTAGTAGTTTTGGAATGGAGTCTTTAGGGTTTTTTATGTACAATATCATGTCATCTGCAAATAGTGACAATTTGACTTGTTCTTTACCAATCTGGATGCCTTGTATGTCTGTGTTTTGTCTGATTGCCGTGGCAAGGACCTCCAGTACTATGTTGAATAACAGTGGAGAGAGTGGGCATCCCTGTATTGTTCCCAATCTTAGATGAAAAGCTTTCAGCTTCTCACTGTTAAGTATGATGTTAGCTGTGGGTTTGTCATATATGGCCTTTATGGTGTTGACTTGCCCTCTATATCCATTTTGTTGAGAATCTTACTCATGAGTGGATGCTGAATTTTGTCAAATGCTTTTTCAGCATCTATGGAGATGATCATGTGGTTTTTGTTCTTCATTTTGTTGATATGGTGGATGATGTTGATGGCTTTTCCAATGTTGTAGCATCCCCCCCTGGGATGAATCCCACTTGATCATGGTGTGTGATCCTCTTGATGTATTTTTGAATTCGGTTTGCTAATATTTTGCTGAGTATTTTTGGATCTACGTTCATCAGGGACATTGGTCTGTAATTTTCTTTTTGGTGACGTCTTTGCCCGGTTTTGGTATTAGAGTGATGCTGGCTTCATAGAAAGAGTTTGGAAGTATTCCCTCCTCTTCTATTTTTTGGAAAACTTTAAGGAGAATGGGTGTTATTTCTTCTCTATATCTGGTAGAATTCAGAGGTGAATCCATCTGATGCAGGGGTTTTGTTCTTGGGTAGTTTTTTGATTAGCAATTCAATTTTGTTGCTGGTGATTGGTCTGTTTAGTTTTTCTGTTTCTTGTTTGGTCAGTCTTGGAAGGTTGTATTTTTCTAAGAAGTTGTCCATTTCTTCTAGATTTTCCAGCTTGTTAGCATGTTGATTCTCATAATATTCTCTTATAATTCTTTGTATTTCTGTGGGGTCCGTCGTTATTTTTCCTTTCTCATTTGTGATTCTGTTTATGTGTGTCGATTCTCTTTTTCTCTTAATGAGTCTGGCTAGGGGTTTATCCATTTTGTTTATTTTTCAAAGATCAAGCTTTTGGTTTCATTATAAAATGTAATTTTGTTTTTGATAAGAAATGTTTCATATTCAGAACAAGAGTACCATAAAGATACATATTAAATTTGAGTTTCAGTTCTGGACCAAGAAGAAGTCTTCAACGATTCAGTGAAGCACAACTTCCAGTAATACTTCTATGCTATGAATAGTGGAGAAATATTCAGATAGGCCAGCCTAGCACATAGAAATAATGACCCAGCAATGTTTTAGAAAAAATTTGTGTTAATTTTACTGAATCTAACAAACAGTGGAAAAAGTGATATTTTCCCTGCTGATAGATTTGCTGCATAGAATAAATAGATGATTTTTCTTTACTCAGTACTAAAAGGAAAATACCCCTTATTACCTATCTCATTCTTTATTTATTTGGGATTCGAGTCCCATTGTCTTTTGTAAAGTACTCTGATAACTTAGTCATGACCTGAACTTTTGCTGAACTCAGAATCAGTCACACAAAATTTAGCATTTGATTCAACCATACTATTTCATTGAGATCTTTCCTTTTGGTTCCTTAGATTATAAACATTAAATCTTTATTATCCTAGAGAATAGTCACTAAACATAGGTGGTTATTTAGCTCTTGAAATATGGCTGGTGCATATTTCGGTAATAGCATATTAGATATTACTAGTGTAAATAAAATATATTAATGAAATTAATTTCATCTCTTCATTATTTTTCAGTGTAGGTACTAGAAAAAAAATTGAATTATGTATGTGGCTTGCATTGAATTTCTATTGAAAAATTGATCTTGAGTGCAGAGAACTTCTCTTATATTTCCCATGGTTCTTGACACAGTGTTGCCCATGTATTAGGCACTCAGTGAAGTAGGTTGGTTATATTACTGATGGACTATTAGGAGTCAGTGATAATTAATGTTATCATTTATGAAGCACTTTATAAGTACCAATCAGTGTCTTAAATACTCAGTGTAAGTTTTGCTGTCCTATAAAATACTTATTTTGTCCTAATTTTACTGACAAGAAAAGTGAAACTCAGAGAAAGTAAATTACTTTCCCAAGACATAGCAGATCTAAGATTTGAACCAGACCAACGTCTTTGCCCTTAACACTAACCAGTACTACCCTTCCAGTGGACTTGTTGGTCTTTTCAGTCATATCTATACTGAAAATGATAAGTCGATTTTTAAACATCATGCAGTACCACAGAAGGTCTCTTAAACTTCATAAAGCCTGGAATACAAACTATTTCCAAATATTGTTTTATAATCCTTAATAATGCTGTTACTAACGTATTCTGATAACATTGTTTTAGTACCCCTGCCTTATTGGGCAGTGGAAGAAAATGACATTAAGTTGAAGTTGGAAAGCCAAATGCATGTTATGTGCAATTTGTCCTGTACAAAGTGATAGCACACTAAGGCCTAAAGCCAAAGCTGCCTTCTGCATCTTTTTTTTTTAACGTGAACTGCCTCTCCTCATTTCCATTAAGCTAGTATGTACTTTTTATTTTTTTGTTTACCTATTTTCACTGAATTTTTCCTCATTGGTTTAATTTGTTTAATGATGATTTCCTTTTGTTTTCTCAATTTGGGTTCCTCTTGGCACTCAATATTTGGAGAAAAATGGCACTGTTTTCAAATGATTACTTAATTTCAGTCTTGCAGCAAAATAAATTCTATACAAATTGATAAATTTTTGCAAATTACTGCTAGTTCTTAAATTCTAGTACAGTAATATACTAAAAGAGAACTAAAGAAAAATCTTGTGGCAGGATTGTAGACAGTACACAGAGGTGCTAGTAAAGTGTCCTTACTAGCAAAGGACATAATTTTGACCTTTGAATGTTAAACTAATTAACTCAACTTTCAATGGAAATCCAAGGGAACAACCAATTATGAAAAACTTAGTCAGCGATATTAACACAATTACAAAGAATAGTCAGCAGAGGAAAAATATGTTAGATAATGTGAGTTCAGTACCATCCAGGGCAGATAGATGCCCTAAAAGTGCAGGAGAGAAACACTCTATTCACCAAAAAAGAATTATTTGTGTTAGGAAACATTTCACCATACCTGGCAAAATAGTGACATGAATTCTTGGTATTTGGTACAGTGATTTTGACTTTTGGAAATGATCCTATAGAAATCAAAGCTCTAGTTATAAGGACATATGTACACATTTGCTCAAGGCAGTGTTTCTTGCAGAGTCAAAATGCCTTTTCCTATAGAGATAGGTGGTAGATAAATAATAGATGATAGATAAAGTTGGATAGATTGATATACAAAAATACACTGATACATAGATACAGATATCAGGTAAATCTTACTTGGAGTCTTTTATTATTTGGTATTGCTCTCTGATGATTCATCATTGTCTGCTCATGTACAGCATCCCCTGTTCATAATGTAAAGAAATGTAAGGGATGAGCCACTGTTCCCCTTCCATAGTATCTCAGATATTGTATTGCTAAAGTAGTAAATCATATAAAATAAATCTTTAATGTCTCTTCTTAAAACTGACTTTTAGTTTAATGAATTTTCAAATTTAAAAAGTTGTTTTTTTACCTCTTCAAGATTTAGTAATGGGTAGATCATTAATAAAGGTCATATCAACTCATTACATGCCTCAAAACTTTATAAAAAGTCAAGATACAATTCTTCCTAACATAAGAAATACTTTTCAGAAAACGAATAGTCCATTCTAGGGCTTTACTTCTTATTGTTAAACTAATAGTAAAGAAAGAGAAAATATGTAGATTTTATTTTGCAGTGTTTGTGGCAATAAAGTTGCCATTTATGAATTCATTTGACAAATATTTATTAAGTACTTACTGTGTTCCAGATATTGTACTAGGCCAAAGAGGTAGGAATGTAGCTACTACTTCCATACACCTTTCAATTGTTCTTTGAACTAACTAACCTGGATCAAATTTTATGGTTTTCTGTTTATTATAGGGAAGGGTCAAGTTCTACTTCATATTAATTTTAAGTAAAATATGAGTCTAATTACCAGTTTCATTAAGCAATTTTGCCAATAAATGACTTGGGATAAAATTACTTGCTAACTTTCAGATACATTTTTCTTATCACTCAGTTTATGCAACAGAATTTAGCCATCACATCCTTATTATGGTCATGTCTGTAAAATTCTAGTAAATTTCACTTTCTGAAGTAAAGACTCTAACTTTCTCAAGCAAAGTATTTTCTGATTGTTCTATACTTTAAGTTTTTCTGTGATAATATTTTTGATGCATTTTTAAAATCAAAATTAGGATTTTAGATCTGATAGTTAATTCAGGAGCTATTTGCAATAATCAAAAATGTTTTCCTAGAGAGCAGTGTTCTTTGGTTAAAACATTGTTAGAATTTCCTCTCATGGGCAATATTAAATAATTTTATGCACAATCATTCAAAATATTTTTAAGCTTCTGCAAACACAAGATTGCCAAAATCTAACATATGTTATGTGGTATTCAATTATCCAGAGGAACTAAAGGAACAAAACCTGTCTGCTAAAGTAATTAATAAGCTGCAACAGAGACAGCTAGAACCTTTTCTATCAGGATGAGTCATATCCATCTGCAGGTCACACCCAACAAATATCATTAAAAATGCTTTAGTACACAGGAATCACAATTAACCTAGAGTTCTCTATTCAGTCATAACTTTTTAAAGCTGTACATTTCTGGAATCCATTAAAACAGAAAATGATAATATATTTTGTTGCAATTAATGTGTCTATATATTTTTATTTGTATTTGAAATCAAATAGTAACATTATTTATTTATCTATTCTAGTTGCAAAAAGAGGAATTCCAGCAGAAAGTGCAAAACCAGTCGCATGTTATACGTGAATCAAGATAATTTTATGGCAAAAAAACTTTAAAATGTAAGTATACTCTCACAGATTAGTAAGAAAGACAACTTCATTAAAATGTCCTGAGCCAGAAATTTCCATGGCAGTTTGCAGTAACACTAAGATGCCAGTGTGGCTGAGCCAAGTAAGCAAGGCAACTCATAGCAAGAGACAGAATTTGAGAAAGCATGTGTAGACCACTGTAAGACTTTGGTTTTTATTATGGGAAGATATTAGAGGATTTTCAACAGAAACATAACATGATTTCTGTTTTGTGAAAGATCATATTGTTTGTTATACAGAGGATAAACTGTACGGAGCAATGGTAGAAGCAAGAAGACTCTTTAGGATAAGAGACACTTGGACAATTTAAATAACAGAGAAAGTGGTGAAAGTTAAGTGGGTTCTAGATATTTTTGAAGGAATAGCCTACAAGATTTGCTGATGGAATAAATTCAGTGTATGAAAGAAAAGAAGGATGATTTCAAGATTTTTGGAGCAGGCAACTAGAAAGATAGAGTTGCCATTTCCTGTAAAGGGAAAATCTCCAGGTATTTCAGTTTAAGGGGAACATCAGAAATTTGGTTTAGTTAGAACAATTCAGAGATATTTATTAGACATCCAAGTGAAGGCATTGAGAAGGCAGTTGAATAGGTGAAGTTGGGGCTAGAGATATAAATTTGAGATTTATATATGTATAATTAATTTCCAAGCTATAATAACAAATAAATTCCCAAGAAGTGAAAGTATTTCAAAGACCAAGTATTAGGCACCCCAATAAGTGGAGGTTGGAAAGATGATCAGGAATCATATTTATTTAGGTTCAGTTTTCTTATTAAATTTATAACATAATAATAAAAGGACTGATGTTTCCTTACGTATCGGAAAAGGAGTACTTCTACACACTGATGGTAAAAGTGTATATATTAGTTATCTATGGTTGTGTAAAAAATATCCTCAAAATTTAGAAGCTTAAAAACATACACATTAATTATCTCAGTTTTGTGTGTTAGGAATTCAGGAGTGACTTACATGGGTTTTTCTGGTTGGAGGCATCTCATAAACTTGCAATGAAGACATTGTCTAGGACACCTGGTGTATTCACTTCAAGGTTGGGTCACTCACATGGCTGTTAAGCAGAAGGTCTCTGTTCCTCACTGTTTATTGGCAATAGATCTCATTTTCTCGCAACATGGATTCAAGCATAGGTTCCCTTAAGTGTCCTTATATCATGGTAGCAGACTTCTCTCATAAATAGTGATATGAGAGGAGAAGAAGACCCCAATGCCTTTTATTGTATAGTCTCAGAAAATCACACATCAATATTGCCACATCCTATATATTTGAAGGAGGTATTAAGTATAGAACACACTCAAAGATGTGAAATCAGGCCCCTTCTTTTCAAAAGGAGGTGTAGCAAAGAATTTGTAGATGTATTTAAAAATCTCAACAACATGGACTGGTAAAAGCCTTTTCAGAAAGGAATATAACAATATCTGTAAAAATTCAAAATTTCCATGTTATACTATCAAATAATTCTACTTCTAGAAATTTCTTTTACTGAACTGATGCACAAGAACAGGCTTATTTGTGTGTGTGTGCATGTTTGTGTGTTTGTGTGTGAATATGTATGTGTGTGTGCAAGAGAGAGAAAGAGGGAAATACATATCTTTATAGCAGCAGTTGTATGAAAGAATTGGATATAACCTTAATGTCCACCATTAAAGAAGGACTTAAATGAGTTACCGTGCAGTTATATGATGAGTGATATGCAGCAACTAAAATACTGAGGTAGAGTTGTATTTACTGAAATGAGAAGAGAAATGAATGTCCATTATAGATTTTTATGAGACAGCAAGCAAGTTGCAGAACATTTTCCATAGTACCTTTGTAAAAATAAACAACAGAATATATAAGTGTAAGGGATATAGTGAACAAATGTCCCTTTGTTTCTTATTCAGTCATACACAAAATTCAAGCCAGCAGCATGACTTTTTTTCCTTCTTTGCACAGTATTTATAATCTTTCTTCTTTATTGGCTCTTTTTGCTTTCTTATTCCTCCAGATTAAGAGGAGACAGAATAGGTAACATGAGCAGCAAAGTTCTTACCTAACAATGTTGTGTAATCTGTTTCCATGTATTCTCTGTGCCTCACAGACCCTTAAGTGATGCTTACATTCTTGGGGACTTTTAAAAGTTCTTCAGAACCATGCACCCCACCGCCATTACTGGTGATCTCTCATCTGCAATTCCCTTGACATGAGTAAATGCTCTCCTAATCTGGTTAGCTGCTTGTAACTCCTTCCACAGGCATCTGGCAGTATAGTTCCCAGCTTCCTTCAGAAAGAACCCTTTGCCCTTCCAGTTACTCTCTTAGAAATTATATCTAAGGCACTCTGTTGTCAACTCTCTCATGTTTGGCCCACATGCAGTTTATGGGAAACACTCATACATCCTTCTCCCTGAGAGTCTGGCAGTTGTGGATTTCCAACTTCCCTTGATAGTTTAATTCTCCAACCCTCTGAGTTGCCCTGAGTGGACACAGCATGAAAGCACAATGGAGAAGGTGAAAGGCACGGGCACTTGAAGTAGTCCCTGGGCACAGAAACTATCTATATCAGTGGCAAGTAAACTCAGAGGTGGACAGATGGCATAGAGGACAGGAAATCAACAGGCTGTTTTATATGGCCCAAACAGAACTCATTATCTTTCTTTTTTCTTAATTTTTATTAAGGTATTATTGATATACACTCTTACGAAGGTTTCACATGAAAAAACAATGTGGTGATAGGAGCAAGGTGTAGAATGGTGTGTCCAATATGTTCCTCTTGTGTAAATTAGAAATATATTTATCACGCACATACTATCTCTGGAAAGATACACAAAAGTCTCTGCTGTGGAATCAGGTGAGTGTGGGGGAGTGGGGCGTGGGGGGCAGTGGAGATAGGGTCTTTAAGAAACAATGATAAGGAGTCTGCATTATATAACGTTTTTTGTACATTTTGAAATTTCCAGCTTTGCACATATAACCGATTTGAAAATTAAATAAAATAACACCATTATAATTTTAAAAAGTGGATAATAAACGTACCCATATTATCAAGTCCACACCAATATGTCAATGCAGTCACTGTCCATCAGTGTAGTAAGATGCCACAAATTCACTGTTTGCCTTCTCTGTGCTAAACTGTTTTCCCCGTGATCCCGCACACCAAGTGTACTAACATAATACCCCTCAATCCCCTACCCTCTTCCTCGACACCCACCTTCCCACACCCCTCCACTTTGGTAACCACTAGCCCCTTCTTGGACTCTGTGAGGCGCCTTCTATTTTGTTCCTTCAATTCTGCTGTGTTGTTATACTTCACAAATGAGGAAAATCATTTGGCACTTGTCTTTCCCCGCCTGGCTTATTCACTGAGCATAATATCCTCCAGCTCCATCAGTGTTGTTGCAAATAGTAGGATTTGTTTATTTCTTATGGATGAATAGTATTCCATTGTATATATGTACCACATCTTCTTTATCCATTCATCTACTGATGGACACTTAGGTTGCTTCCATATCTTGGCTATTATAAAAAGTACTACAATTAACATAGGGGTGCATATGTCTTTTTGAATCTGAGAAGCTGTATTCTTTAGGTAAATTCCAAGGAGTGGGATTCCAGGGTCAAATGGTATTTCTATTTTTATTTTTATGAGGAACATCCATATTGATTTCCAAAATGGTTGAACTAGCTTACATTCCCACCAGCAGTGTATGAGTGTATGAGGCACATCCTCTCCAACATTTGTTGTTCTTAGTCTTTTTGATGCTGGCCTTCCTTACTGTTGTGAGGTGATATCTCATTGTGGTTTTAACTGGCATTACCCTGATGATTAGTGATGTGGCACATCTTTTCATGTGTCTGTTGGCCATCTGAAAGTTTTCTTTGGATAGTTGTCTCTTCATACCCTCTGCCTATTTTTTAATCGGGTTATTTGATTTTTGGGTGTTGAGGCATGTGAGTTCTTTATATATTTTGGATGTTAATCCCTTGTCTGATATTTCATTTACAAATATATTCTCCCATGTTGTTGGATGACTTTTTGTTCTGTTGATGGTGTCCTTTACCATTCAAAAGCTTTTTAGTTTGATGTAGTCCCATGTGTTAATTTTTGCTTTTGTTTCCCTTGCTCAAGGAGATGCGTTCAGGAAGAAGTTGCTCATGCTTATATTCAGGAGATTTTTGCCTATGTTGTCTTCTAAGAGTTTTATGATTTCATGACTTACATTCAGGTCTTTGATCCATTTTGAGTTTACTTTCCTGTATGGGGTTAAACAATAATCCAATTTCATTCTCTTGCATGTCGCTCTCAAGTTATGCCAACACCAGTTGTTGAAGAGGCTGCCATTTCCCAATCATATGTCCATGGCTCCTTTATTGTATATTAATTGACCATATATATTTTGTTTATATCAGGGCTCTATAGTCTATTCTGCTGGTCTATGGGTCTGTTCTTGTGCCAGTACCAAACTGTCTTGATTACTGTAGTAAGTGCTTGAAGTTGGGGAAAGAAATCCCCCAGCTTTTTTCTTCCTTCTCAGGATTTCTTTGTTTTTTTGGGGTCTTTTGTGGTTCCATATGAATTTTAGAATGATTTTCTCTAGTTCATTGAAGAATGTTGCTGTTATTTTAAAAGGAATTGCATTAAATCTGTAGACTGCTTTAGGCAGGATGATCATTTTGACAATAATAATTCTTCCTATCCATGAGCACGGGATGTGTTTCCATTTATTGGCAAATTCTTTAATTTATCTCATGAGTTTCTTGTAATTTTCAGAGTATAAGTCTTTCACTTCCTTGGTTAGGTTTATTCCTAGGTATTTTATACTTTTTGTGTAACTGTGAATGGAATTGTTTTCCTGATTTCTCTTTCTCCTAATTCATTGTTGGTATATAGGAATGCAACATATTTATGTGTATTAATTTTGTATCTGGCAACTTTGCTGAATTCAGATATTAGATCTAGTAGTTTTGGAGTGGATTCTTTAGGGTATTTTATGTACGATATCATGTCATGTGCAAACAGGGACAGTTTAACTTCTCCCTTGCCAATCTGGGTGCTTTTTATTTATTTGTGTTGTCTGATTACTATGGCTTGGACCTCAAGTACTATGTTGAACAGAAATGGGGAGAGTGGACATACTTGTATTGTTCCCGGTCGTAAAGGGAAAGCTTTCAACTTCTCACTGTTAAGTATAATGTTGGTTGTGAGTTTGTCATCTATGGCCTTTATTATGTTGAGGTACTTGCCCTCTATACCAATTTTGTTGAGTTTTTATCATGAATGGGTGTTGAATTTTGTCAAATGCTTTTTCATCATCTATGGAGATGATCATGTGGTTTTTGTCCTTCTTTTTGTTGAAGTGGTGGATGATGCTGATGGATTTTCGAATGTTGTACCATCCTTGCACCTGGAATAAATACTATTTGATCATGATGGATGATTCTTTTGATGTTTTTTTAATTCGGTTTGTTAATATTTTGTTGAGTATTTTTGCATCTATGTTCACCAGGAATATTGGTCTGTAATTTTATTTTATTGTGGTGTCTTTACCTGGGTTTGGTATAAGAGTGATGCTGGCCTTATAGAGTGAGTTTGGAAGTATTCCCTCTTCTTCTACTCTGGAAAACTATAAGGAAGATGGGTATTAGGTACTCAATGTTTGACAAAATTCAGCAGTAAAGCCATGTGGTCCAGGGGTTTTGTTCTTAAGTAGTTTTTTGATTACCAATTCAAGTTTGTTGCTGCTAATTGATCTGTTCAGATTTTCTGTTTCTTTCTGTGTCAGCCTTGGAAGGTTGTATTTTTCTAGAAAGCTGTCCATTTCTTCTAGGTTATCCAGTTTGTTAGCTTTAATTTTTCATAGTATTCTCTAATAATTCTCTGTATTTCTGTGGTGTCCACAGTGATTTTTCCTTTCTCATTTTTGATTATGTTTATATGTGTAGACTCTCATATTTTCTTGATAAGTCTGGCTAGGAGCTTATTTATTTTGTTTATTTTCTCGAACAAAGAACTCCTGCTTTCTTTGCTTCTTTCTACTGTTTTATTCTTCTCAATAGTATTTATTTCTGCTCTAATCTTTATTATGTCGTTCCTTCTACTATATTTGGCCCTCATTTTTTCTTCTTTTTCTAGTTTCATTAATTGTGAGTTTAGATTGTTCATATGGGATTGTTCTTCTTTCCTGACATAGGCCTATATTGCAATACAGTTTCCTCTTAGCATGACCTTCACTGGATCCCAAAGATTTGTGGTGTTGTATTATTGTTGTTATTTGTCTCCATATATTGATTGATCTCTGCTTTTAGTTGGTCATTGATCCATTGGTTATTTAGGAGCATGTTGGGAAACCTCCATGTGTTTGTGGGATTTTTCATTTTCTTTGCATAATTTATTTCTAATTTCATATGTTTGTGGTCTAAGAAACTGGTTGGTACAATTTAAATCTTTTTGATTTACCAAGGCTCTTTTTGTGGCCTAGTATATGATCTATTCTTGAAAATGTCCCATATGCACTTGAGAAGAATGTGTATTCTGCTGCTTTTGGGTGTAGAGTTCTGTAGATGTCTGTTAGGTCCATCTGTTCTAATGTGTTGTTCAGTGCTTCTGTCTCCTTACTTATTTTCTGTCTGGTTGATCTGCCCTTTGGAGTGAGTGGGGTGCTGAAGTCTCCTAGAATGAATGCACAGCATTCTATTTCCCATTTCAATTCTGTTAGTATTTGTTTCACATATGTAGGTGCTCCTGTGTTGGGTGCATAGATATTCATAGTGGTTATATCTTCTTGTTGGACTGACCCCATTATCATTATGTAATGTCCTTCTTTGTCTCTTGTGAATTTATTTGTTTTGAAGTCAATTTTGTCTGATATAAGTACTGCAACTCCTGCTTTTTTCTCTCTTTTATTTGCATGAAATATATTTTTCCATTACTTCACTTTTAGTCTATGTCTGTCTTTGGGTTTAAAATGCATCTCTTGTAGGCAGCATATAGATGGGTCTTGTTTTTTTATCCATTCAGTGACTCTATGTCTTTTGATTGTTGCATACAGTCCCTTTACATTTAGGGTGATTATCAATAGGTCATATTTATTGCCATTGCTGGATTTAGATTCGTGGTTACCAAAGGTTTAAGGTTAACTTCCTTACTATATAAGAGTTTAACTTAACTCACTTAATATGCTATTACAAACACAATCTAAAGGTTGATTTTTCCCCTCCTTTTTCTTCCTCCTCCATTCTTCATACATTAGGTATCATATTCTGTTCTCTTTGTCTATGCCTTAATTGACCTTGGGGAGAGTTAATGTAATTTTGGAATTGCTTAGTAATTAACTGTTCTACTTTCTTTACTGTGGTTTTGTTACCTCTGGTGATAGCTATTAAACCTTAGGAACACTTCCATCTATAGCAGTCCCTCCAAAATACACTGTAGAGACTGTTTGTGGGAGGTAAATTCTCTCAGCTTTTGCTTATCTGGAAATTGTTTAATCCCTCCTTCAAATTTAAATGATAATCTTACCGGATAAAGTATTCTTGGTTCAAGGTCCTTCTGCATCATTGCATTAAACACAGCATGCCACTCCCTTCTGGCCTGTAAGGTTTCTGCTGAGAAGTCTGATGATAGCCTGATGGGCTTTCCTTTATATGTGATCTTATATCTCTCTCTGGCTGCTTTTAAATCTCTGTCCTTATCCTTGATCTTTGCCCTTTTAATTGCTATATTTCTTGATGTTGTCTTCCTTGGGTCCCTTGTGTTGGGAGATCTGTGCACCTCCATGGCCTGAGAGACTATCTCCCCCCCCCCAGATTGGGGAAGTTTTCAGCAATTACCTCCTCAAAGACACTTTCTATCCCTTTTCCCTCTCTTCTTCTTCTGGTACCCCTATAATGTGAATATTGTTCCTTTGGATTGGTTACAGAGTTCTCTCAATATTCTTTCATTCCTAGAGATCCTTTTTTCTCTCTGTGCCTTAGTTTCTTTGTATTCCTCTTCTCTAATTTCTATTTCATTTATCGTCTCTTCCACTGTATTTAATATACTTTTAAAACTTTCCATTGTATGTTTCTTTTCTGATACTGTGCTCTTCAATGATTGGATTTCCAAACGGAATTCATTCCTGAGTTATTGAATATCTTTCCCTACCTCCATGAGCATGTTATTGATTTTTATTTTGAAACTCCTTTATGGCAGATTCATGAGGTCAATTTTATTTGAATCTTTCTCAGGAAATGGATTCATAATTTTACTTTGAAACAGGTTCCTTTGGCATTTCATAATTGTATATTGTGCCCTCTTGTGCCCAGAAGCTCTAGTTTCTGGAGATGCTCAGCCCCCGAATCAATGTAATGGGTTGCAGGTGAGCAGCATTGGTGCCTCAATGGCGGAAAGAGCTGTTTCCTACTTCCCAGGCCTATGCTTGTCTTTAATACCAGCAGTGGGCCAAACACACAGGTATAAGCTTCTATGCTTTGCGTTTGTAGTTGCTGTAGACAGGGCTTCCCTCTGGCTGGCCTAATTCCAGGGTAGGTTTTGCCAGTTTGTGAGTGAGGTGGGGCTGACCAGGAGAAAAGCACAGTAGGCTGCATATCATGGAGGCGGTCCTTGGGGCTCTGTAACCAGCCAGGGAGCTGGAGCTCCTGAAGATTGGGAAAGTTCCCAACCTGCTGTTCAGAGTGCACTGAGACAATTTTGTCTACCTGTTTTTCTCCGGAGCAGTAAGCTCTGTGCAATCCTTGCCCCTTTAGCAGCCCTTTTGCTGTTAGGAAGTATCTCAGACTGTCCACCTTTCTTTTGTTCCAGAGCAGCTGGATATGGATCCCTGCTTTCCACAAGTGGCTAGAATTTCAGTCTCTCCAGGTATTCTGCCTGTCTAAGCTTTCCAACCCCCTAATCCCATGATTACCATGAAAACATCATGAAATGTAGGTTTGTGCTCCCAGATCAGATCTCTGGATTTAGGTATTCAGCACTCCCAGGCCTCCACTCCCTCACTGCTCTGTTTCTCTTCCTCCCTCTGGTGAGCTGTGGTGGAGGAAGGGCTTGGATTGAACTGGGCCACAGCTTTGGTATGTTACCCTGTTCTGTGAGGTTTTTACATTTCTCCAGGTTTATGCAGTTTGACACAGTCCTCTTTCCTGTTGCCCTTTCAGGATTAGTTGTATTATAGTTTTGTATTATATGTGATTTTAGGAGGAAGCCTCTGTCTCACCTGTCACGCAAACATCTTTAAATCTCTAGAACTCATTATCTTTCTTCAAAAGGTATTCCCTTTTATTTCTTCTTTGTGTGCAATCCCAGATAATGGAAAAATAACCAACATCCTTAAGATTGGTTAAGCCTCAATCTGAGTCATATATTGTCCCTCTTTTTCCTTCTAATCCCATAGGCAAGCAACACCAAATACTACCAGTTCTACTTCATAGGTATCCTGAATCAATTAATATTTTTCCAAGTACACTAGAGTATCCTAGTCCAAGCCATCAATTTCACTGAAATTGTTTCAATCTACTTGAAATACTTGATCTCTGGTTTTGCTCCCTCCTGATTTGTGCTCCACATTACAACTCAAGTGATCTTCCTGAAATATAAATTTGATTATACAAGTCGTTTGCTTACAACTCTTCCCTGACATTCCATTAAATGGACCTGTATTGTTTGGCCTCTATTTCTTTCTTCAGCCTCATCTCTCATCCCAGCTTCTCCTCCCAACTTTCTATTTTTACCTGGTTAGCTCCAAGTCATCCTTCAGACATAAGATATATAGGTTGACCATATGTTCCACTTTTCCTGTAATTATGTAACTTTGGCCTGGTGTCTTGGTGTAGTTATTAATGATTCATCTTTTACATTCAGCTACATCTTAGTTATGGAGATAAATTTTATTGTTTCCTTTAACATAGAGATCTCTTCATTGAGGAAGACTTCCAGTACTTCCCCAAGTCTATTTTGAAACAATTTTCTTGCACAACAGTGGAAATTTGTACTTTTTTTCTGTGTTTATTACTCCTCTGTCTCTATGTATGGACTGTGTACTAAATAAGTGCAGAAACTATGTTGTCTCACTTCAGTACCCATCATTTTGCCTTGTCTACAAATACTCAAGTATATATGTTCAATGAATGCAAATGTAATACTCTCTTTGTTGATTGATGAGACTTCTAGGCATTAAATAATCTGCCCACCAGTAATCATTATACAGGCCTTTGAGTGCACATGAAGGTAAAAATGAACATACTATACTCTGAGACCAAAACCTGGAAGTTGCTTCATTACACAAATTCCTAATATCAATTAACTTTGTTGAAAAACAATCAGCATAGTGTCATGGTTAAAAGTGTGGACCTTATAGAATATGTAGAAGCAGAGAGCATAACAATGGTTACCAGGGTCAGGGAAGTAGGGGAAATGTGGACATACTGGTCAAAGAGTACATAAGAGTACACACTGTGTGATTTCATTTATTTTTTTTATTTTTTACTTTTTTATTTTGGTCTCATTAATTTACAGTTACATGTGCAACATTATGGTTACTAAACTCGTCACTTCATCAGGTCCCCCCACTTATACTATTACAGTCACTGTCCATCAGAGTAGTGAGATGCTATAGAATCACTACTTGTCTTCTCTGAGTTGTAAAGCCCACCCCATGCACACTAACATTACGTCTGAATATTGTAATGCCCCTTTTTCCCCCTTGTCCCTCTCTTCCCACCCATACTCCCCAGTCCCTTTCTCTTTGGTAACTGTTAGTTCATTCTTGGGTTCTGTGAGTCTGCTGCTATTTTGTTCCTTCACTTTTTTCTTTGTTCTTATACTCCACAGATTAGTGAAATCATTTGGTACTTGTCTTTCTCTGCCTGGCTTATTTCACTGAGCGTAATACCCTCTAGCTTCATCCATGTTGTTGCAAATGGTAGGATTTGTTTTCTTCTTATGGCTGAATAATATTACATCGTGTATATGTACTACATCTTCCTTATCCATTCATCCACTGATGGACAGTTAGGTTGCTTCCATTTCTTGGCTATTGGTTATTTTTTGTGTGTGTGTGTTTATTATTTTTTTAATAAGATAGCTTTGTATTATACACTTTTGAAGATTCTATTGAATTTTTTTAATATTTATTTATTTTATTTTATTTTTTTAACAATTTATTTTGGTATCTTTAACCTACAGTTACATGAGCAATACTATGTTGATTAAACTCCCCCCTTCATCAGGTCCTCCCCAACAACCCTATTACAGTCACTGTCCATCAGCATACTGAGATGAGAATCATTACTTGTCTTCTCTGCGTTGTACAACCCTCCCTGTGCCCCCCCACCATATGTCTGTTAATCGCAAAGCCCCTTTTACCCTCTTATCCCTCCCTTCCCGCCCTTCTTCCCCAGTCCCTTTCCCTTTGGTAACTATTAGTCCGTTCTTGGGTTCTGTGAGTCTGCTGCTGTTTTGTTCCTTCAGTTTTGTTTTTTGTTGTTGTTCTTTGTTCTTATATTCCACATATGAGTGAGATCATTTCATACTTGTCTTTTTCGGCTTGGCTTATATCACTGAGCATAATACGCTCTAGTTCCATCCATATTGTTGCAAATGGTAGGATTTGTTTTCCTCTTATGGCTGAATAATATTCCATTGTGTATATGTACCACATCTTCTTAATCCGTTCATCTACTGATGGACACTTAGGTTGTTTCCATTTCTTGGCTATTGTAAATAGTGCTGCAATAAACATAGGGGTGCATCTGTCTTTTTGAAACTGGGTTGCTGCATTCTTAGGGTAAATTCCTAGGAGTGGGATTCCCGGGTCAAATGGTATTTCTATTTTGAGTTTTTTGAGGAACCTCCATACTGCTTTCCACAGTGGTTGAACTAATTTGCATTCCCACCAGCAGTGTAGGAGGGTTACCTTTTCTCCACATCCTCACCAACATTTGTTGTTGTTTGTGTTTTGAATGTTGGCCATCCTCACTGGTGTGAGGTGATATCTCATTGTGGTTTTAATTTGCATTTCTCTGATGACTAGTGATGTGGAGCATCTTTTCATGTGCCTATTGGCCATCTGAATTTCTTCTTTAGAGAAGTGTCTACTCATGTCCTGTGCCCATTTCTTAATTGGATTATTTATTTTTTGTTTGTTAAGGTGCGTGAGTTCTTTGTATATTTTGGATGTCAACCCCTTATCAGATACATCATTTATGAATATATTTTCCCATATTGTAGGATGTCTTTTTGTTCTACAAATGGTGTCCTTTGCTGTACAGAAGCTTTTCAACTTGATATAGTCCCATTTGTTCATTTTTGCTTTTGTTTCCCTTGCCCGGGGGGATATGTTTATGAAGAAGTCGCTCATGTTTATGTCCAAGAGATTTTTGCCTATGTTTTTTTCTAAGAGTTTTATGGTTTCATGGCTTACATTCAGGTCTTTGATCCACCTTGAGTTTACCTTTGTGTATGGGGTTAAACAGTAGTCCAGTTTCATTCTCTTGCATGTAGCTGTCCAGTTTTTCCAACACCAGCTGCTGAAGAGGCTGTCATCTCCCCATTGTATATCCAGGGCTCCTTTATCAAATATTAATTGACTGTAGGTGTTTGGGTTAATGTTTGGATTTTCTATTCTGTTCCACTGGTCTATGGGTCTGTTTTTGTGCCAGTACCAAATTGTCTTAATTACTGTGGCTTTGTAGTAGAGTTTGAAGTCAGGGAGTGTAATTCACCCTGTTTGATTCCTCCTTCTCAGAATTGCTTTGGCTATTCGGGGTCTTTTGTGGTTCCATATGAATTTTTGAGTTATTTGTTCCAGTTCATTGAAGAAAGCTGTTGGCAGTTTGATAGGGATTGCATTGAATCTGTATATTTCTTTAGGTAGTATAGCCATTTTGACAATATTTATTCTTCCTAGCAAAGAGCATGGGATGCATTTCCATTTGTTAGTGTCTTCCTTAATTTCTCCTAGGAGTGTCTTGTAGTTTTCAGAGTACAGGTCTTTCACTTCCTTCGTTAGGTTTATTCCTAGGTATTTTATTCTTTTAGATGCAATTGTGAATGGAATTGTTTTTCTGATTTCTCTTTCTGTTAGTTCATCATTAGTGTATAGGAAAGCAACAGATTTATGTGTGTTAATTTTATATCCTGCAACTTTGATGAATTCAGATATTAGTTCTAGTAGTTTTAGAGTGGAGTCTTTAGGGTTTTTTATGGACAGTATCATATGTACAGTATCATGTCATCTGCAAATAGTGACAATTTGACTTCTTCTTTACCAATCTGGATGCCTTGTATGTCTTTCTTTTGTCTGATTGCCGTGGCTAGGACCTCCAGTACTACGTTGAATAACAGTGGAGAGAGTGGGCACCCCTGTCTTGTTCCTGATCTTAGATGAAAAGCTTTCAGCTTCTCGCTATTAAGTATGATGTTAGCTGTGGGTTTGTCATATATAGCCTTTATGATGTTGAGGTACATACCATCTATACCCATTCTGTTGAGAGTTTTAATCATGAATGGATGCTGAATTTTTTCAAATGCTTTTTCAGCATCTATGGTGATGATCATGTGGTTTTTGTTCTTCTTTTTATTGATGTGATGGATGATGTTGATGGATTTTCGAATGTTGTACCATCCTTGCATCCCTGGGATGAATCCCACTTGATCATGGTGTATGATCTTCTTGATGTATTTTTGAAATCGGTTTGCTAATATTTTGTTGAGTATTTTTGCATCTAAGTTCATCAGGGATATTGGTCTGTAATTTTCTTTTTTAGTGAGGTCTTTGCCCTGTTTTGGTATTAGAGTGATGCTGGCTTCATAGAAAGAGTTTGGAAGTATTCCCTCCTCTTCTATTTTTTGGAAAACTTTAAGGAGAATGGGTGTTATTTCTTCTCTATATGTCTGGTAGAATTCAGAGGTGAATCCGCCAGGTCCAGGGGTTTTGTTCTTGGGTAACTTTTTGATTACCGATTCAATTTCGTTCCTGGTGATTGGTCTGTTTAGTTTTTCTGTTTCCTGCTTGGTGAGTCTTGGAAGGCTGTATTTTTCTAAGAAGTTGTCCATTTCTTCTAGGTTTTGGAGCTTGTTGGCATATAGTTGCTCGTAATATTCTCTTATAATTCTTTGTATTTCTGTGGGTTCCGTTGTTATTTTTCCTTTCTCATTTATGATTCTGTTTATGTGTGTGGATTCGCTTTTTCTCTTAATGAGTCTGGCTAGGGGTTTATCTATTTTGTTTATTTTTTCAAAGAACCAGCTTTTGGTTTCATTGAATTTTTCTATTGTTTTATTCTTCTCAATTTTATTTATTTCTTCTCTGATCTTTATTATGTCTCTCCTTCTGGTGACTTTGGGCCTCATTTGTTGTTTTTTTTCCAATTTCAATAATTGTGTCTTTAGACTGTTCATTTGGGAATGTTCTTCCTTCTTTAAATAAGCCTGGATTGCTATATAATTTCCTCTTAGAACTGCCTTTGCTGCATCCCACAGAAGTTGTGGCTTTGTGTTATTGTTATCATTAGTCGCCATGTATTCTTTGATTTCTGTTTTGATTTGGTCATTAACCCATTGATTCATTAGGAGAATGTTGTTAAGTCTCCATGTATTTGCAAGCCTTTTTGATTTCTTCCTAAAATTCATCTCTAGTTTTATACCTTTGTGATCTGAGAAGTTGGTTGGTAGAATTTCAATATTTTTGAATTTACTGAGGTTCTTTTTGTGGCCTAGAATGTGGTCTATTCTGGAAAATGTTCCATGTGCACTTGAGAAGAATGTGTATCCTGCTGCTTTTGGGTGCAGAGTACTGTAGATATCTGTTAGGTCCATCTGTTCTAGTGTGTTGTTCAGTGCTTCTGTGTCTTTACTTATCCTCTGCCTGGTTGTTCTATCCTTGGAGTGAGTGGCGTGTTAAAGTCTCCTAAAATAATTGCATTGCTGTCTATTTCCTCCTTCACTTCTGTTAGTATTTGTTTCACATATGCTGATGCTCCTGTGTTGGGTTCATATATATTTGTAATGGTTATATCTTCTTGTTGGACTGACCCCTTTATCATTATGTAATGTCCGTCTTTACCTCTTGCTACTTTCTTCTTTTTGAAATCTATTTTATCTGATACAACTACTGCAACACCTGCTTTTTTCTCTTTGTTGTTTGCTTGAAATATTTTTTTCCATCCCTTCACTTTTAGTCTGTGTATATCTTTGGGTTTGAGGTGGGTCTCTTGTAAGCAGCATATAGATGGGTCTTGCTTTTTTATCCGCTCTGTTACTCTGTGTCTTTTGATTGGTGCATTCATTCCGTTTACATTTAGGGTGATTATTGATAGATATGTACTTATTGCCATTGCTGGGTTTAGATTCGTGGTTACCAAAGGTTCAAGGGTTGCTTCTTTACTATCTGAAAATCTAACTTAACTTTCTTGTTAAGTTATTGTGAATGCCGTCTGATGTTTCTTTATCTCTCCTTTCCTGTTCTTCCTCCTCCTTTCTTTATATATTAGGTGTTTTATTCTTTGCCTTTAGTTAGTATTTGGATGGTCTGCTTTCTTTGCTATGATTTTATTTTCTCTCATGACATCTTTTTAGCCTTAGGGGTGTTTCCCTCTAGAGCAGTCCGTTTAACATATCCTGTAGTGGTGGTTTATGGGAGGCATACTCTCTCAACTTTCTTTTGTCTTGAAATTGTTTAATCCCTCCGTCATATTTAAATGATAATCGTGCTGGATACAATATTCTTGGTTCGAGGCCCTTCTTTTTCATTACGTTAAATATATCATGCCATTCTCTTCTGCAAGGTTTCTGTTGAGAAGTCTGATGACAGTCTGATGTGTTTTCCTTTGTAGGTGATCTTTTTTCTCTCTCTAGCTGCCTTTAATACTCTGTCTTTATCTTTTTTCTTTGCCATCCTGATTATTATGTGTCTTGGTGTTGTCTTCCTTGGGTCCCTTGTGTTGGGAGATCTGTGGGCTTCCGTGGACTATGAAGCTATTTCCTTCCCCAGCGTGGGTAAGTTTTCAGCAATTATTTCCTCAAAGACACTTTCTATCCCTTTTTCTCTCTCTTCTTCCTCTGGTACTCTTATAATGCGAATATTGCTCTGTTTCGATTGGTCACACAGTTCTCTTAATATTATTTCATTCTTAGAGATCCTTTTCTCTCTCTCTGCCTCAGCTTCTTTGTATTCCTGGTCCCTGTCTTGCAATTCCTTGATCGTGTCTTGAACCTGATTCAATCTGCTGTTGAGCCCGTTGATGGCTTATTTCATTTCTGCATTGTCTTTCCTCACTTCCCTCACTTCCTCCCTCAGCTCTTGCACATTTTTCTGTAGATCCGTCAGCATGGCTATGACTTTTATTCTGAATTCTTTTTCAGAAAGACTGTGTATATCCATCCCTTCAGCTTCTTTCTCTGGGGTGGTGTTTGTCTGAAGCTTTGTCTGTATCATATTCTTCTGTCTTCTCATGACTATAGAATTGGTTGTTGGTAGCAAGGAGAGAGAAGAAGGGAGAGAAAAGAAAAGAAGAAAAAAAAATTCTTCTAATAATAAAAAAAGTAAAAGGAAAGAGAGAAGAAGGAACAGAAAGGAAAGAAAAAGAGAAAGCAGCAGAACCTAAAAGAAGAGAAAAAAAATTCTACTAATAGTACATAAAGCAAAAGAAGAGAGAGAAGAAGGAAAAGAAAGGAAAGAAAAAGAAAAAGCAGCAACACCTAAAAGAAGAGAAAAAAAAAATGCCCCCAGGGGTGGTGTCTGTGTGAATGCTGTAGGTGGCGCTGTTGCTCCACTATTCCAGAGCCGTGGTCGTGTCACGGCCCTTTAAAACTGTGGCCAGGGTGAGAATGAATGGAGGTTCTCTGCTGCACTCCCGTCTCTTTAGGACCGCTGAAAAACAAAGTGCGTGCTTTTCTCCTTTTTTCCCTTCTCTCTTCTCCTTCCCTGAGCCAGCCGCGAGCAAGCAGGCGTTTCAGGCCGCTGAAAAACAGGCGCGCGCTTTTCTCTTCTCCTTCCCTGAGCCAGCCGCGAGCAAGCTGGCGTTTCAGACCGGTGAGAAACAAAGCACGCGCTTCTCTCTTCTCCTTCCCTGTGCCAGCCGCGAGCAAGCTGGCGTTTCAGACTGGTGAGAAACAAAGCACGCGCTTCTCTCTTCTACTTCCCTGTGCCAGCCGCGAGCAAGCTGGCGTTTCAGACCAATGAGAAACAACGCGCGCGCTTCTCTCTTCTTCCCTGTGCCAGCCGCAAGCAAGCTGGCGTTTCAGACCGCTGAAAAACCAGGTGCACGCTTTTCTCTTCTCCTTCCGTGAGCCAGCTGTGAGCAAGCAGGCATTTCAGACTGCTGAGAAACAAAGCACGTGCTTCTCTCTTCTCCTTCCCTGAGCCAGCCATGAGCAAGCAGGCGGTTAAGCTGAGCTTTGTGCGCCCCCGTTCCCGGGGCCGGTCCGGGGCTGGTTATCTCCTGGGCCTGCACTTCCATTCCCTCCCAGCTCTGAATCCTCTCTTCCCGCTGGTGCGCTGGGGTGGGGGAGTGCCCGGGTTCTGCCGGTTCGTGGATCTGTTTCTTACCCGCTGTCCGCTGCCAAGTCCTGTCCGGTGTTTCTGCACTGTGCGCACTTACCTGTTTGTTCTGGTCTCTTTTTTAAGAACGGTTGCGTTTACTGTGTTTTCATGGGTGAATATAATGTTGGGAGGAAAATTCTATCATTCCGTTCATGCCGCCATCTTCCCGGAAGTCCCCTTGGCTATTGTTAATAGTTCTGCGATAAATATAGGAGTGCATCTGTCTTTTTGAAACGGGGCTGCTGCATTCGTAGGGTAAATTCCTAGGAGTGGGATTCCTGTGGCCAATGGTATTTTTATTTTGAGTATTTTGAGGAACCTCCATATTGCTTTCACCAATGGTTCAACTAATTTGCATTCCAACCAGCAGTGTAGGAGGGTTCCCCTATCTAGACCTCCTCGCCAACATTTGTTGTCGTTTGTGTTTTGGATGTTGACCATCCTTGCTGGTGTGAGGTGATATCTCATTGTGGTTTTAATTTGCATTTCTCTGATGATAAGGGATGTGGAGCATCTTTTCATGTGCCTGTTGGCCATCTGAATTTCGTCTTTGGAGAAGTGTCTACTCGTCTATTCACATCCTGTGCCCATTTCTTAATTGGAATATTTGCTTTTTATTTGTTGAGGTGAGTGAGTTCTTTATATATTTTGGATGTCAACCCCTTATCGGATATGTCATTTATGAATATATTCTCCCATACTGTAGGATGTTTTATTGTTCTACTGATGGTGTCCTTATCTGTACAGAAGCTTTTCAGCTTGATATAGTCCCACTTGTTCATTTTTGTTTTTGTTTCCACTGCCGGGAGAAATATTCCTAAAGAAGTCACTCTTGTTTATGCCCAAGAGATTTCTGCCTATGTTTTTTTAAGAGTTTTATAGTTTCAGGACTTACATTCAGGTCTTTGATCCATTTTGAGTTTAAGTTTGTGTATGGGGTTAGACAGTAGTCCAGTTTCATTCTCTTACATGTAGCTGTCCAGTTTTGTCAATGCCAGCTACTGAAGAGGCTATCATCTCCCCATTGTGTATCCAAGGCTCCTTTATCATATATTAATTGACTGTATATGTTTGGGTTAATGTTTGGATTTTCTGTACTGTTCCACTGGTTTGTGGGACTGTTTTTGTGCCAATATAAAATTGTCTTGATTACTGTGGCTTTGTAGTAGAGCTTGAAGTCAGGGAGCATAATTCCCCCTGTTTTATTCCTCCTTCTCAGGATTGCTTTGGCTATTCGGGGTCTTTTGTGGTTCCATATGAATTTTAGAATTATTTGTTTCAATTCATTGAGGAAAGCTGTTGGTATTTTGATAGGAATTGCATTGAATCTGAAGATGCTTTAGGTAATATCACCATTCTGACAATATTTATTCTTCTTAGCCAAGAGCATAGGATGAATTTCCACTTGTTAGTGTCTTCTTTAATTTCTCTTAGGAGTGTTTTGGAGTTTTCAGGGTATAGGTCTTTCACTTCCTTCATTAGGTTTATTCCTAGGCATTTTATTCTTTTTGATGTAATTGTGAATGGAATTGTTTTTCTGATTTCTCTTTCTGTTAGTTCATCGTTAGTTTATAGGAAAGCAACAGATTTCTGTGTGTTAATTTTGTATCCTGCAACTTTGCTGAATTCAGATATCAGTTCTGGTAGTTTTGGAGTGGAGTCTTTAGGGTTTTTTATGTACAATATCATGTCATCTGCAAATAGTGACAATTTGACTTCTACTTTACCAATGTGGATGCCTTGTATTTCCTTCTTTTGTCTGATTGCCGTGGCTAGGACGTCCATACCATGGTGAATAACAGTGGAGAGAGTGGGCATCCCTGTCTTGTTCCCAATCTTACATGAAAAGCTTTCAGCTTCTCGCTGTTAAGAATAATGTTAGCTGTGGGTTTGTCATATATGGCCTCTATGATGTTGAGGTACTTGCCCTCTATACCCATTTTGTTGAGAGTCTTTATCATGAATGGATATTGAATTTTGTCAAATACTTTTTCAGCATCTATGGAGATGATCATGTGATTTTTGTTCTTTTTGTTGGTATTTTGGATGATGTTGATGGATTTTCGAATGTTGTACCATCCTTGCATCCCTGAGAAGAATCCAACTTGATCATGGTGTATGATCATCTTGATGTATTTTTGAATTCGGTTTGCTAATATTTTGTTGAGAATTTTTGCATGTACGTTCATCAGGGTTATTGGTCTGTAATTTTCATTTTTGATGAGGTCTTTGCCTGATTTTGGTATTAGCGTGATGCTGTCTTCATAGAATAAGTTTGGAAGTATTCCCTCCTCTTCTATTTTTTGGAAAACTTTAAGGAGAATGGATATTATTTCTTCTCTATATGTCTGGTAAAATTCAGAGGTGAACTCATGTGGCCCTGGGTTTTGTTCTTGGGTAGTTTTTTGATTAGCAATTCAATTTCATTGCTGGTGATTGGTCTTTTTAGGTTTTCTGTTTCTTGCTTGGTCATTCTTGGTAGGTTGTATTTTTCTAAGAAATTTTCCATTTCTTCTATGTTTTCCAGCTTGTTAGCATATAGATTTTCATAGTATTCTCTTATTAATTTTTTATTTCTGTGGGCTCCATTGTGAAATTTCCTTTTTCATTTCTGATTCTGTTTATGTGTGTAGATTCTCTTTTTATCTTAATAAGTCTTGCTAGAGGGTTGTCTATTTTGTTTATTTTTTGAAAGAACCAGCTCTTGCTTTCATTGATTTTTTCTATTGTTTTATTCTTCTCAATTTTTTAAATTTCTTCTCTGATCTTTATTATGTCCTTCCTTCTGGTGACTTTGGGCATTTGTTCTTCTTTTTTCCCATTTCAATAATTCTGTCTTTAGACTATTCATTTGGGATTGTTCCTTCTTTAAATAGGCCTGGAATGAAATATACTTTCCTTTTAGAACTGTCTTTGATGTGTCCCACCGAAGTTGGGGCTTTGTGCTGTTGTTCTCAGTCTCTATATATTTTTTGATCTCTGTTTTAATATGGTCATTTATCCATTGATTATTTAGGAGCATACTGTTAAGTCTCCATGTATTTGTGAGCCTTTTTGTTTCCTTTGTACAATTTATTTCTAGCTTTATACCTTTGTGATCTGAGAATTTGTTTGGTACAATTTCAATATTTTTTAATTTACTGAGGTTCTTTTTGTGGCCTAATATGTGGTCTGTTATCGAATGTGTTTCATGTGCACTTGAGAAGAATGTGTATCCTGCTGCATCCATCTGTTCTGGTGTGTTGTTCAGTGCCCCTGTGTCTTTACTTATTTTCTGTCTGGCTTATCTGTCCTTTGGTGTGAGTGGTATGTTGAAGTCTCCTAAAATGAATGCATTGCTTTCTATTTCCTCCTTTAATTCTGTTAGCGTTTGTTTCACATATGTCAGTGTTCCTGTGTTGGGTACATATATTTTTAAAATGGTTGTATACTCTTGTTGGACTGACCCCTTTATCATTATTTAAGGTCCTTCTTTATCTCTTCCTACTTTCTTCATTTTGAAGTCTATTTTGTCTGATACAAGTAGTGCAACACCTGCTTTTTTCTCCTTGTTCTTTGCATGAAATATCTTTTTCCATCCCTTCGCCTTTAGTCTGTGTATACCTTTGGGTTTAAGGTGAGTCTCTTGTAAGCAGCATATAGATGGTCTTGCTATTTTCTCCATTCTATTCTTCTGTGTCTTTTGATTGGTGCATTCAGTCCATTTATATTTATGGTGATTATCTATAGATATGTATTTATTGCCATTTCTTGCTTTAGATTCGTATTTACAAAAGGTTTAAGGGTAGCTTGTTTACTATCTAACAGTCGAACTTAACTTTCTTGTTAAGTTATTATAAACACAGTCTGATGATTCTTTATTTCTCTCCCTCCTTATTCTTCCTCCTCCATTCTTTATATATTAGGTGTTTTAATCTGTACTCTTTTACGTTTCCTTTGTTTTTATGGATAGTTCATTTTACTTTTTCCTTTAGTTAGTATTTGGACAGTCTGCCTTCTTTGCTATGATTTTATGTTCTCTGGTGACATCTTTTTAGCCTTAGGAATGTTTCCATCTAGAGCAGTCCCTTAAAGATATCCTGTGAGGTGGTTTATGGGGGGCAAACTCCCTCAGCTTTTGTTTGTCTTGGAATTGTTTAATACTTCTCTCAAATTTAAATTATAATCGCGCTGGATACAGTATTCTTGGTTTGAGGCCCTTCTGTTTCATTACATTAAATATATGATGCCATTCTCTTCTGGCCTGTAAGGTTTCTGTTGAGAAGTCTGATTATAGTCTGATGGGTGTTCCTTTGTAGGTAATATTTTTTTCTCTCTCTAGCTGCTTTTAATACTCTGTCCTTATCTTTGATCTTTGCCATTTTAATTATTATGTGTCCTGTGGTTGTCTTCCTTGGGTCCCTTGTGTTGGGAGATCTGTGGGCTTCCATAGTATGAGAGACTATTCCCTTCCCCAGTTTGGGGAAGTTTTTAACAATTATTTCTTCAAATACACTTTCTATCCCTTTTTCTCTCTCTTCTTCTTCTGGTACTCCTATAATGTGTATATTGTTCCATTTAGATTGGTCACACAGTTCTCTTAATATTCTTTCATTCCTAGAGATCTTTGTATCTGTCTCTGCCTCAACTTCTCTGTATTCCTGGTCTCTGATTTCTATTCCATTAACAGTCTCTTGCATCTCGTCCAGTCTGTTGCTAAGCCCATCAATCGCTTCTCTCATTTCTGCATTGTCTTTCCTCACTTACTTCCTTAGCTCTTGCATGTTTCTCTGTTGATCCATCAGCATGGTTATGACTTTTATTCTGAATTCTTTCTCAGGAAGACTGTGCATGTCCATCCCATCATGCCCCCTCTCTGGGGATGGCTAAGCTTTGTCTGGGCCATATTCCTCTGTCTTTTTAACGGCGATAGAAGTGGTCACTGGTAATCGCCACATGTGTCAGCTGGGAGAACAAAATTCCTTCCTGTTGTTTTTCTCCTTGCCCTTCTCAGGGGCCTGAACTGTTTCCCAGCACACTGGTAGGCAGTCTCTGTGATAATCCCCTAAGCTGCCTGTGTGTGTGGTTGCCCTCAGCTTAGACTATAGCATTCTGGGGGTTTGCAGTCTCGTTGGGGGCATTCTGATCCCGTTGGTGACTTCCAAACCTGGTTCTGGGTTCCTTCCTGCATAGCTGCGCTGCAGCCGGGATATGATTCTGTGAGGATGCTGTGGGTGGCACCTCTCCTCCACTGTTCTGCAGTGATGGCGGCTCTGCCAAACCCTTTGTGCCTCTGACAAGGCGGGGGAGAACAAATGGCAGGCTGCTGATCTCTGTGGGAAGCCTTGGAATGGCTGCTTTGCCCTGCCGCAGGCCAGGGTGTCCGAAATTCCCCAAGACTCCCAGCCCGCTGGGCTCAATGTGCTGAGATGATTATTTTCCACTTTTGGGCCCTTGTCTCTTTAAGACTTTTTTAAAAAAGTGCGCGCTATTCTTTTGTCCTAGGAAGCCAGCTGAGAGGACCTAGTTTCAGTCTCATCTCAGATTCTGCACTACTGTTTTTCTAATCTCCGATACACAATGCGATGTGTGTCAATGCTGCCAGGGCAGATCACCAGGGCTGGTTATTTGGTGGGCCTCTGCTTCCACTCCCTCTCTGCTCTGAATCTTTTCCTCCCACCAGTGCGCTGGGGTGGGGGAGTGCTTAGGTCCCACCGGGTTGTGTCTTTGCATCTTACCCGCCCCGTGAGGCACTGAGTTCTAGCAGATGTAGCTGTAGCCTGGCTGTTGTACTGTATCTTCTGGTCTCACTTTTAGCAATAGTTGTATTTGTTGTATTTTCACAAATGTATTTGGTTTTGGGAGATTTCTGCTGTCCTGCTCCTGCTGCCATCTTATCAGAAGTTCTGATTTCATGTATATGATGTTCAAGAACATGTAAAGATAATTGACATATCATTATTAATAGTTGGTATAGTGGTCATCTTTGAGGGAATACTGATTGTGAAGGAGCACAGGGAAAACTTCAAGTTTTGCAAGTATTATATACCTTGTACTGGGTTGTGGTTTCATAGATCTATATATCTATAAAATTTAATCATAGTATACATTTAAGATTATGATATTTTATTCAATCTAATCATGCTATACATTTGAGATTATGGTATTTTATTGCATGTACATTATATTGAAGAAAGTAGAACACAGCACATATACACAAACATATTCAAAGAAACAAAGATGTGACTATTTGCATTATAATCAGTTATCTGCTATTTAGTAGTGTAACTGTATAATGCTAGACAACTTAATTATCTTTCTTGAACCTCAGTTTCTTAATAATACCTATCTCATAGACTTATTTGGGAGGATAAGCAATATTACATAAATAAAGCACTTATATATTGTCTGGCCTAGTAAGTATGCACAATTATTATTAATATTTTACTATTCTCAAATTTCAACCAATGGAGCATTCCAGTATGCTTGCATCTTTAAAATTCAGTTTGAATTTATTCCATGAGTATGTCTTACTTGGAGCTTTTAGGGCAGCTGAAGAAATATTAACATCTTAGGTAATCTCATATCTTAAAAAGCTTCAATTTACTAAACATTAAAAAAATATATGGATTAATACAAACAGAAAATAATTTGAGTTCCCCATTCTTCTTGAATAACATTCTTATATTTTTATTTTCAAGTGACTATAAACATATTATATTATTTTCTTGTTGTTGCTGTAACAAATTATCGTAAACTTAGTGTTGTAAAACAACACATATTTATATTTATAATCTTAGAGTTCTTGAGGGTAGAAATCCTAAGAACCAAGGTGTTCATAGGGCTGTGTTACTTCTGAGGGCTCTAGAGGACAAACCATTTCTTTGCCTTTTCCAGATTCTACACATCACCTGCACACTTTGGCTCATTTATGGACCCCTTTTCCACCTTCAAAACGATCAGTGTTGCACCTTCAAATCTCACTTTCTCTCTCTCTTTCTCTGTCTTTCCCCCCTCAGCTTCCACCATCAAATCATCTTAATCTTCCTGTACTTCTTTTGTGTGGCATTATTTAATCTCGTACATTTATCTACCTGTAACTAGTAATTGTCTTGCTATGATCTGAAACTATATTCCCAGTCATAAAACAGTGACAAGTAGAGCTCATCATACACATTTTGAGCTAACAAAGAAAAATTCATTTTCAGAAAACTCAGTGAGATAGTACAACCTTGCCAAATTCAGATAATCTTTGATGTCTTCTTATAAGCTTGGATGCTCTGAACCACACAGGCAGGATTATGTTAGAATGGAGTATGTTCATAGGAAGTCTATACCTAAGTTGTTTCCCAAGGTGTGTGTCAAAATAATTTGGTTCATTATTAAGACATTTTTTACTGTACTATGATACTCTGATATCATGACCATAGCGATTGTCTACATGATACAAAGCTGTCTGTCTTTTTTTAATAGTCACTAAACTTTGTATTCTAAAATAAAGAGCTAATAAGAAAACTTTGAAGGTATAATTATAAATTAGTGCCTATAGTTTGAAATTTTTCTCAAATACAAACAGAAAATTAAGTTTTGGAAACAAGCCCATTTACTAATTATAGCAAAAGTGCCAATTTCCAGAAGACAGAGTAAATTCTTTCCATATCCCAAAGACGCCCATAAAATTGTGACTGGGCTGTGACTATCTATTTACAAGATGAGTTTCAAGTCCCAAGGCAAAAAAAAAATTGTATAAGAAAAATGAATCAGGAGACTTCTGGGAATATGGTGGTGTCAGCAGGGCAGCGAAAATCTCCTCCCCAAACCATATATATTTGTGAATATAAAACAAATACAACTATTTCTAAAAGAGAGACTAGAAGATACAATACAACAGCCAGGCTACAGCTACATCTTCAAGAACTCAGTGCCTCACGAAGTGGGTAAGATACAAAGCCATGCCCCTGCAGGACCCGAGCACTCCCCCTCCCCAGTGCACCAGTGGGAGGAAAAGATTCAGAGTGGGGAGGGAGTGGAGACCGAGGCCTGCCAAATAACCAGCCCTGGTGATCTGCACGGGGAACAGTGACACACATAGCGTGGTGTATTGGAGATTAGGGAAACAGAAGTGCAGGATCTGAGATGGAAACTGCAAGCAGGTCCCCTCAGCTGCCTCCCTGGGACAAAAGAAAAGCATGTACTTTTTTTTTTAAGTCTTAAAGAGACAAGGGCCCAACAGCGGAACAAAATCGTACCAGTGCACTCGGTCCCGAGGGCTGGGAATCTTGGGGAATATCAGATCCCCTGTCCAGCGGCTGGGCAAAGCAGCCATGCTGAGGCTTCCCAAAGACATCAGCAGCCTCCCATTTGTTCCCCACCCGCCTGGCCAGAGCCGCAAAGGGTCTGGTTGCCTTGGCTGTTATGGAACAGGGGAGGAGTGGCCACGCCCACAGCAACCTCACAGAATCTCCTCCTGGCTGGCACACAGCTAAACGGAAAGAGCCCCAGAACCAGGTTCGGTAGGGAACAAGGGGACCAGAACGCACCCAACGAGACTGAAAACCCCCACAGTGGTATAGGCTAAGCTGAGGGTGACCCTGCACACAGGCAGCTTAGGGGATTATTTCAGAGACTGCCTCCTGGTGTGCTGGAAAATAGCTCAGGCCCCTGATAAGGGCAAGGAGAACAACAAGCAGGAAGGGACTTTGTTCTCCCAGCTGATACACATGGTGACTACCAGCAACCACTTCTATTGCCATGAAAAGACAGAGGAATATGGTCAGACAAAGCTTAGTCAGACAACCACTGACAAGGGGCCTGATGGGATAGACTTATACAATCTTCCTGAAAAAGAATTCAGAATAAAAGTCATAACCATGCTGATGGATCTACAGAGAAATATGCAAGAGCTAACGAAGGAAGTGAGGAAAGACAATGCAGAAATGAGAAAAGCGATCAACGGGCTAAGGATCAGACTGGAAGAGGTGTAAGAGACTGTTAATGGAATAGAAATCAGAGAACAGGAATACAGAGAAGCTGAGGCAGAGAGAGATAAAAGGATCTCTAGGAATGAAAGAATATTAAGAGAACTGTGTGACCAATACAAATGGAACAATATTTGCATTATAGGAGTACTAGGAGAAGAGAGAGAAAAAGGAATAGAAAGTGTCTTTGAAGAAGTAATTGCTGAAAACTTCCCCAAGCTGGTTAAGGAAATAGTCTCTCAGACCATGGAAGCCCACAGATCTCCCAACACAAGGGACCCAAAGAGGACAACACCAAGACACATAATAATTAAAATTGGCAAAGATCAAAGATAAGGACAGAGTATTAAAGGCAGCTAGAGAGAAAAAATATTACCTACAAAGGAACACCCATCAGACTATCATCAGACTTCTCAACAGAAACCTTACAGGCCAGAAGAGAATGGCATCATATATTTAATGTAATGAAACAGAAGGGGCTTGAAGCAAAAATACTGAATCCAGCACAATTATCATTTAAATTTGAGGGAGGGATTAAACAATTCCCAGAGAAGGAAAAGCTGAGGGAATTTGCCTCCTATAAACCACCTCTACAGGATATCTTTAAGGAACTGCTCTAGATGGAAGTACTCCTAAGGCTAAAAAGATGTCAGCAGAGAAAATAAAATCATAGCAAATAAAGCAGACCATCTAAATACTAACTAAAGGCAAAAAGTAAAACCAACTATCGACAAAAACAGTCAAAGGAAATGTAAAAGAGAGCAGAATAAAACACCTAGTATATAAAGAATGGAGGAGGAAGAATAAGAAGGGAGAGAAATAAAGAATCTTCAGACTGTGTTTATAATAACAACAAGAAAGTTAAGTTAGACTGTTAGATAGTAAAGAAGCTACCCTTGAACTTTTGGTTACCATGAATCTAAAGCTAGCAATGGCAATAAATACCTATCTATTGATCATCACCCTAAATGTAAATGGTCTGAATGCATCAATCAAAAGACACAGAGTTACTTAAAGGATAAAAAACAAGACACATCTATATGCTGCTTACAATAGGCTCACCTCAAACCCGAAGATATACACAGACTAAAAGTGAAGGGAAAAAAAAAATTCATGCAAACAACAAGGAGAAAAAGCAGGTGTTGCAGTACTTGTATGAGACAAAATAGACTTCAAAATGAAGAAAGTAACAAGAGATAAAGAAGGACATTACATAATGATAAAGGGGTCAGTCCAACAAGAGGATTTAACCACTTAAAATATATATATACCCAACAGAGGAGAGCCAACATATGTGAAACAAACACTAACAGAATTAAAGGAGGAAATAGAAAGCAATGCATTTATTTTAGGAGAATTCAACACACCACTCACTCCAAAAGACAGATCAACCAGACAGAAAATAAGTAAAGACACAGAGGCACTGAACAACACGCTAGAACAGATGGACCTAACAGACATCTACAGAACTCTACACCCAACAGCAGCAGGATGCACATTCTTCTCAAGTGCACATGGGACATTTTCCAGAATAGACAACAAACTAGGCCACAGAAAGAGCCTCAGTAAATTCAAAAATATTGAAATTCTACCAACCAACTTCTCAGATCACAAAGGTGTAAAACTAGAAATAAATTTTAAAAAGAAAATAGAAAGGTTCACAAATACATGGGGACTTAAATGCATGCTCCTAAATAATCAATGAATAAATGATCAAATTAAAACAGAGATCAAACAATATATGGAGACCAATGACAACAATAACACAAAGCTGCAACTTCTGTGGGATGCAGCAAAGGTAGTTTTAAGAGGAAAGTATACTGCAATCCAGCCCTATTTAGAGAAGAAGAACAATCCCAAAGGAATAGTCTAAAGACACAATTATTGAATTTGGAAAAAGAAGAGCAAATGAGGCCCAACGTCACCAGAAGGATAACAAAGATCAGCGAAGAAATAAATGAAATTGAGAGAATAAACAATAGAAAAAATCAGTGAAACCAAAAGCTGGTTCTTTCACAAAATAAACAAAATATATAAACCCCTAGCGGGACTTATTAAGAGAAAAAGAGAATCTACACAGATAAACAGAATCAGAAATGAGAAAGGAAAAATCACAATGGACCCCATAGAAATACAAAGAATTATAAGAGAATACTATGAAAATGTATATGCTAAAAAGCTGGTAAACCTAGAAGAAATGGCAAGTTCTTAGAAAAATACAACCTTGCAAGACTGACCAAGCAAGAAACAGAAAACCTAAACAAACCAATCACCAGCAACAAAATTGAATCAGTAATCAAAAAAATTCCTAAGAACAAAACCCCTGGGCCAGATGGATTCACCTCTCAATTTTACCAGACATATAGAGAAGAAATAATACCCATTCTCCTTAAAGTTTTCCAAAAATTAGAAGAGGAGGGAATACTTCCCAACTCATTCTATGAATCCATATCACTCTAATACCAAAACCTGGCAAAAGCTTCACCAAAAAATAAAATTACAGATGAATATCTCTGATGAACGTAGATGCAAAAATACTCAGGAAAATATTAGCAAACAGAATTCAAAAATACTTCAAGAGCATCATACACCATGATCAAGTGGGATTCATCTCAGGGATGCAAGCATGGTACATCATTCGAAAATCCATCAACATCATCCACTACATCAACAAAAAGAACAAAAACCACATGATCATCTCCATAGATGCTGAAAAAGCATTTGACAAAATTGAGCACCCATTCATGATTAAAACTCTCAACAAAATGGGTATAGAGGGCAAGAACTTCAACATCATAAAGGCCATATATGACAAACCCACAGCTAACATCTTACTTAACAGCGAGAAGCTGAAAGCTTTTCATCTAAGATCGGGAAGAAGACAGGGATGCCCACTCTTTCCGTTGTCATTCAAAATAGTACTGGATGTCCTAACCATGGAAATCAGACAAAACAAAGAAAAAGAAGGCATCCATATTGGTAAAGAAGAAGTCAAATTCTCACTATTTGCAGATGACATGATATTGTATATAAAAAACCCTAAAGACTCCACTCCAAAACTATTTAAACAATTATCTGAATTCAGCAAAGTTGCAGGATACAAAATTAACACACAGAAATCTGTTGCTTTCCTATACACTAATGATGAACTAACAGAAAGAGAAATCAGGTAAACAGTCCCATTCACAATTGCATCCAAAAGAATAAAATCCCTAGGAATAAACATAATGAAGGAAGTGAAAGACCTATACCCTGAAAACTACAAAACACTCCTAAGAGAAATTAAAGAGGACACTAACAAATAGAAATTCATCCCATGCTTTTGGCTAGGTAGAATAAATATTGTCAAAATGGCTATACTACCTAAAGCAATCTACAGATTCAACACAATCTCTATCAAAATACCAACAGCATTCTTCAATGAACTAGAACAAATAATTCTAAAATTCATATGGAAACACAAAAGACCCCAAATAGCCGAAGCAATCCTGAGAAGGGGGAATAAAACAGGGGGAATTACACTCCCTGACTTCAATATATACTACAAAGCCACAGTAATTAAGACAGTTTGGTATTGGCACAAACACAGACTCACAGACCAGTGGAACAGAATGGAAAATCCAGACATTAACCCAAACATATATGGTCAATATATGATAAAGGAGCCTTGGATATACATTGGGGAGATGACAGCCTCTTCAGCAGCTGGTGTTTGCAAAACTGGACAGCTACATGTAAGAGAATGAAACTGGACTACTGTCTAACCCCATACACAAAAGTCAAATCAAAATGGATCAAAGACCTGAATGTACGTCCTGAAATCATAAAACTCTTAGAAAAAAAACATAGACAAAAATCTCTTGGACATAAACATGAGCGACTTCTTCATGAACATATCTCCCGGGCAAGGGAAACAAAAGCAAAAATGAACAAATGGGACTATATCAAGCTGAAAAGCTTCTGCACAGCAAAGGACATCATCGGTAGAACAAAAAGACATCCTATAATATGGGAAAATATATTCATAAATTATATGTCAGATAAGGGGTTGACATGCAAAATATATAAAGAACCCATGCACTTCAACAGACAAAAAGTAAATAAATCAATTAAGAAATGGGCACAGGATATGAATAGACACCTCTCCTAAGAAGAACTTCAGATGGACAACAGTGACATGAAAAGATACTCCACATCGCTCATCATCAGAGGAATGCAAATTAAAACCACAATGAGATGTCACCTCACACCCGTAAGGATGGCCAACATCCAAAACACAAACAACAACAAATGTTGGCGAGGATGTGGAGAAAGTTGAACGCTTCTACACTGCTGGTGGGAACGCCAATTAGTTCAACCATTGTGGAAAGCAGTATGGAGGTTCCTTGAAAAACTCAAAATAGAAATACCATTTGACCCAGGAATCCCACTCCTAGGAATTTACCCCAAGAATGCAACAGTGCGGTTTGAAAAAAACATATGCACCCCTATGTTTATCTCAGCAGTATTTACAATAACCAAGAAATGGAAGCAACCTAAGTGTCCATCAGGAGATGAATGGATAAAGAAGATCTGGTACATATACACAATGGAATTCTATTCAGCCATAAGAAGAAAACAAATCCTACCATTTGCAACATGGATGGAGCTGGAGGTTATTATGCTCAGTGAAATAAGCCAAGCCGAAAAAGACATGTTTCAAATGATTTCACTCATATGTGGAGCATAAGAACAAAGAAAAATACTGAAAGATAAAACAGCAGCAGACTCACAGAACCCAAGAATGGACTCACAGTTACCAAAGGGAAAAGGACTGGGGAGGATGGGTGGGAGGGAGGGACAAGGGGAAATAGGGGCATTACAATTAGGAGAAATAATATTGGGGAGGCTCGGGGGAGGGCTGTGGAACGCAAAGAAGACAAATAGTGATTCTATAGCATCTCACTACGCTGATGGACAGTGACTGTAATGGGGTAAATGGGGGTACCTGGTGAAGTGGAGAGTTTAGTAACCATAATGTTGCACATGTAACTGTAGATTAATGATACCAAAATAAAAAAAAAGAAGAATGAATCAGTGTGGCATAATAGAAAGAAAAATGACTTTGAATGCAGGAAACTAGTTTCTGATCTCCCATGTGACCCTAATCATGTGACTATGGGAATATGACTTAATTTATGTGACCTTAGTTTGTATATGATAAATGAATTATACTAGGTATGTGTCTTTCAAGTGTTCATATCATAGTGCATAGAACAGTAAACCTGGAATGATGTCTGAAATAACATTAAGTCCAGTGAAAATCTCCCTCTGGGTTTGCAGTGGATCTCACACTGTTTTTGCATTTAGGAATGACACTCAGGTAGCTGTTGTTCCAATAGCTGGGTATGGCATTCCCTCCAGGCTCCTAAACTGCAATCCACTAATCTGCTGGTCATCACAGCAACACTTTTCAACCTCATTCCCAAACCTTTGCTGTTCCTTAAACATCCAAAAACCCTAGAAAAATACTGAAATCTACCTAAAGAAATGTGTATGATCTGTGAATACCTATGTTTTGTTCACAAAATACAGCATGATGGAAAGAATACCCAGGAAACATAAAAATAATGCTTTGAATTACTAAAGGCCTATAAAGTTGACACCAAGTGATATTGTGCTATACTTATTACTTTTCATATTCCTTGGTTATCATTGATTAATCCCATCAGAGACAAATGTACCCTATTTAAAAAATCATTGGATTGAATGATTTTTAATGCTTTTGTTTCCAAATTTTTGAGTCTCCAATTACTCCAAATATCTTAAATAATAACACCACAACTCTTAAAGAATAAAGTGTTATTATTTTTATTCCTTCTGTTGCTTTTGTTATAATTGAATTCTCCACAGATTCACTGTTTAAAACATACCGTCCCATGTTGAATCCATAGAAAATCACAGTACAACTTGATACATAGATCACGAGGCAAGGTCTCTTGGAACTAGACAGAATTTGGATTAAATCAATTATCCCAGGAGTCAAGGAGCCTTGATGGGAGGACCTTATGATTATTAAAATAATTCTAGAATTCTGCTAGATTTCTGTGACTTGCACAAAATCTCACTTTATATCTACCTAAAACATGTAAAAATAAAGTGTAAAGAGTTAAAATAAATGGAACAATGACATGGATTTAGTAAAAAAGATAGTTTCAAACACACACTCTACAACTTGAATATCATTAAATAGCAAGTCAAAGTCTCTCCATGACAAATAGCTGAGAGGAAGTGTAAGTAGAGGTTAAGGATAATTGAAGAGTTGAAAAGAACTGTCAACAAATCCCCCTTATGTTTCCTTTGTGCTTATACTGTAGACAGGTTCTCTCAAACATATATGAGGAAGCTTAAAGATGTACTGTCCTTGAGTGACAGTATAGACCAAATCCAAATGTCTCTTTAAGAATCAAAAGAGAGAAGCATTTTGAAAGGAAAATATAATAGACAACATTTTCCTGCTTTTTATAAAAAATAGTAAAATACCTAGTTCTTGACTCCAGAGATTTACTTAGTATTGGAAGCCAATATCAATTTAACAGAAAGATGTATAAGATGCCCAGAACATTTGTTTTCAAATTTAATATATTTTACAGGAATTAATATTTATTTTCCTCCATTTATTTACTCTTAAGTGAGCCACAGAGAAATTCATCTAACAATTGTTCTTTGTCAAATAACCCCAATAAAACTGAACGTGTCTTTAAAACTTTTGGAAACCAAAAAGAGTAAATACATTTTAAGATCATCATCTGTAGTGAGTCTTTTATATTATTATTATGCACACAGGAAAAACTACTATGCCTAAATGCCTAGAGTTTACAATATTCAGCATTATATCTATATTTTGTGAAAGATCTTTACATTCCAGTTTTATGCGACCAGTCTATAAATTACATTGAAATACTTTAATATCAGAGAAATGTTAACTGACTTGCTTAAGTTTATTAAGAAGGTAAATTATGAAGCCAGTTTTCAAATACAATCTGATTCTACTGCCTATGTAGCGAATCACTTTGCTTTAATATTTCCTACAGACCAAAAAGTTAAGAAACTTCAAGCATGTAGTAGGTATCTGAATGAATGAATATACAATTGCAATATAAATTTGGTCTTACTCACTCAACAAATATGAACTAAATGTCTTCTGCATACCTAACACTGTGTTTGTCTTTAGAGATGGGAAAATGCCAAAAAATGAAGTCCTTCCTTCAAGAAGCTTACTTATAGTGGCACAGACAGAATACAAATAATAGATATAATAAATAAGTTGTTTGAACATGACAAGCACCATGAAAAATATAAAATGTCGAAGAAGTGTGAAGTGATAGGATGGGAGTGGAAATCACAATTTTAAATTGGGTGGTCATTGTTGCCCTCACTGAAAAGGTGACATTTGAGCAAGTACTTGAAGGAGAAAAAGGAGTTAGTCATGTTTTACTATCTGAGGAAAATATTTTGCATAGAAAAGGTAGAGAACATGTAAAGTCGTGAAACAGGAGGTCCTTGGCTTGTCTGAACAAATGCAACAAAGATTCTGAGGCTAGAGCAGAGTGAGCTGAGAGTAGGGGAGCAGAAGATGGAGTCAGAGAAGTAACAACATTGTAGGGCTGTGTACACTACTTTAAGTATTTTGGCTTTTATTTTGAATAATATGAGAAAATTTTGGAAGTTTTCAATATAGGCATGAAGTAACCTGATATGCTTTATAAGGATCATTCTGGATATTATGTTTAGAATATACACATATATATAAAATTTTCCAGAGGAAAGTATAAACTCTGGGGGAGGGTCAGCTAGGTGAACACTGTGAATATCCAGGTTTTATATGATGATTGCTTAGACCAAGGTGGTATCATAAAGGTGCTAGGAAGTGTAAGATTCTGGGTATATTTTGAAGGTATATCCAAAAATTAATGAATGGCTTGGATATGGGTCTGAGGAAAAAAGAGACTGGCTCTTTAAAAGTTATTGAGTCAAATCTACTTCTTTGAGAAGATAAAGTTGACAAACCTCTAGTTATTCTAATTAATATAAAAAGAGAGAAAATGCAAATTACCAAAAGCAGAAATAACAAAGAAGGTATCACAAGTCATATAGACATGAAACATAATGAAGTAATATTATAAACATTTTATACAAATAAATAAATTAGGTGAAATAGACAAAGTCCTTGAGAGCTAACAATGCTAAACAGATGCAAGAAAAGGTAGAAAAACTGATTAGCTCTACATCAACGAAATAAATTTAAAGCACAATTAAAAAACTTAGAAAGAAAACTCCACACCCAGATTCCTTCATTGGTAAATTGTATTAAATATGAAAGGAAGAGAAGACCAATCTCTTGGAATTTTTTAGAAAACAGAAAAATAAGAAGCTGTTTTTAATGACATGCCTGTTCTAGGGATACTTTCTTGGGGACTTTGGCCTTAGGCGATAGTTGCCAACTTTAAAAAAAAAGGTAGTCAACTAGTTTTGGAAAACAGGTAAGTCCATCATTTCATCCCACACAAAACAAACCACAAGACTTTCCCTTTTCAAGTCCCACAGCGCTTTGTCCATATAATTACCTTGACCTTCTCCAAGCAGAACAGAAATCTGAGGACTTTAGTCCAGAGCAGAATAAACAATCCAATGCTCCTTGCTCAGAAATTAGAGGTAGAGAGAGTTGGCTTGAGAGAGGCTGACTTGGTCCACTGTCGACTAGAAAGACAGGATTCAGGGAAGAGAGAAGAAAGTAAGGTCATGCAAAGAAGTATTGAATTTAAACAATTTGGCAGAGAAAGTGAAATAAATTGGGAACAGGAAAATCATACCAGAATGAAAGGGGCAAAAAAAAAAAAGAGATCTTGAGAGGTAGGAATGGGAAATTTGTAAAACAAGAACTTAGCCAAGATATTTTTATGGGCTGTAGATGATAGGGATAATTGAGTACACGGACTGTCTCAAGACAGTATCACTTGAGTGGTATATCTACATGCACTTTTCCTTCTAGACTGAGATCCTTCAGAGCAAGATCTTTTCATAGTTCTTCATTATATCTGATATCCACCACTATGCTTGGCACATGGTAAGTCTTCAGTTCAATACATGCATGCATTCCTGAATGAATGAATGATGACAAAGAACAAAAAACGTTATTTTACATCATTTCTGTCTTCTATCATATTTATAAAATTTCAACAAAGGGATAATCATTCATTTATAAGCACCAAATAGAAATGATTAGTATCAGTAAGAAAATAAGCATTTGCAAAAGGCCTTCAAATCAATTGAAATATTTGTGTTGATTTGATAGATCTCTTTCCTGGTTCTTCTAAATGCTTGCTTTACTTTTCTGCCAAATAAGTCCTATGTATCTAACTTCCAGTTATTTGGATTTGATTCATATTCTATGTACAAAACTAGCTCATACACTGACAATTTTTTAATTTTATTCTTTGATACTACTACTTATGCTACTCATGGTAAAAACTGACATAAGTAAGTAATATTCTCTTTAATAAGCAAGGGAACTTCGTCTCCCCCAACCATTTTTTCTAGAAAAAATAAAATACTGCAAAGCACTTATCAGTTGACTGCACAAATGACTGTGTTAAATAAGTCTCTGAACAGGGATACTTCCATTTTATTTATATTATTAAAAAAATAAGCAATTAATTAAACAAAAGTAACTTTTTCCCCATACATAATAACCCACAGAGGAAGCAAGCAGATATGACTGGCCAGTGGGGTTTTGAATTTGAAATGTTAATTATATATAGGTCTTAAAATAGAATGCCATTATTCTATCAAACAATACTCTTTCCTTTTCATTTCTGATGACAACAGTCAATAATTTGTTCCTTACTACATACTTTTATACTATCTACTATGTAAATACCTTCCATATGTAACTGCTGGTCATTCAAGTGTCAACTAAAAATGGATAATGCCAAGTGACCATTCATACAGTGAATGGAAAGACAATTTTGAATGAAAGGCATCTTTCCACTTTGCTTCTAACCAAATAAAAAAGTACTAAGACAATAACTAGAAGGGATTTGCACACATTTTTCATGTGAGGGGATGAAAACATTAATTCAGTAACATTAGTATATTGTTTACTTTTGCTTTACCTGCTTCAAAAATTTAGGTGGTAATATTATATCCATGAAGTAAAATTACTGAGCTGGAAATTGAAAATGAATATGTAGCTTTGTAATTGAAGGTGAAATTAAATTTTTGGATGGGCATTGTTTTAAGTTAGGTCTTATGAAAAGTAGGTGCTAAAACATATTTTGTGGAAAGTAGTTTATTTGGAATAAACAAGGAGCACTGAGGGAAAGGGAAATGAGACAATGAAGGAAGGAAAACTGGTAATGATGCTAATAAGCAAGTTACCACTGTGGACATCTGGGGTTCAATCTCACTGGAGGCCTCCTGAAAGACTGCCTGAAATATGCCTCAGTTGTCATACTGAATAATGAGAAAGCTGGAATATTTATACATGTCCTTTTTTTCCATCACTGGCTGAGAGTTAGTTAGGCTTTTAATTTCTATGCACTTATATCCTACTTTATGCCTAGGATAATCATGCTCCTATTATCAGAGAATTCTGTGAAGTAGATATAAATACCTCCATCTTGCTGGCATGATAAATTAAGTGACGTACCCAAGATCACATTGCTGGCAAGTTTTAGAGCTAGGAATTATACTTAGATTCCAGTCTCAGGGTCTATGTTCTTAAACACTATTATTAAAATAGTTAGACAAAGGTACATGAATGGACAGATGGAACAGTGGAACAAAATGAAGTCCAGAAATACTTTCAGAAATCTCCAAAAATTGTATCATAAATAAATAGTATTTGAATCAGTGGGGAAATGGTTAATTATTCAAATATGGTAGAAAAATTTTAGACAGCTAGAAAAATAAAACACTGGATTCCTACTTTACCTCCAAACTGATTATAATTGAACTATAATTATGATTTAAAGAAAACCAGAACCATAAAAGTACTAGTAGGAAACAAAGAAAAAATTTTATTTCTAATCTCAGAGTGGAAAAAAAATTCTATGTCACGCTCAAAATAACTAATTAATTAAAAAATGAAAATAGAAGCTGTAGAATAAAAACAACAAAAGACTGCATAAGCACTGACAATTTATCCATGATACAAATGCTCAAAATACAAATATATATATAATATATATATGTACATATATATATATATAATATATGTACATATATATGTATACACACACATTCAAAATAAATACAATACACATATTTATTCAAAATAAAACCTGGGTAAAGTACCTGCATACATGTTTCAAAGAATTAATACCTTTATATAAATAGATTTTATGAGACAAACATTTAGCTAGACCAAAAAAGAATAAAAGAGAAAAATTCAAATAAATAAAATCAGAAATGAAAGAGGAGGTATTACAACCAATACCACAGAAATACATAGGTTAATAATATAATGCTATGAATAATTGCATGCCAAAAAATTGGATAATATAGAAGAAGCTGATAAATTCCTATAAATATACAACTTAGCAAGACTGAATCATGAAGAAACTGAAAATATGAACAGATCAATACCAAGTAAAAAGTTTGAATCAGTAATCAAAAGCTTCACAGCACAGAAAACTCCAGGACCATATGGTTTCACTGGTCTATCCTACCAAACATTTAAAGGATAAATAATGCCAATTCACAAACTCTTCCAAATAATTGAGGAGTAGGTCAGCATTATCCTGATACCAAGGTTATATAAGGACACTTAAAGGAAATAAAACTACAAAGCAATATCCTTGATGAAGATAAATGCAAAAATTCTCCACAATATATTAGCAAGTAGAATTTAGTAGTACATTAAAAGGGTCACACAACATGATCAACAAGAATTTATCTCTGTGATGCAAGAATTGTTCAATATATACAAATCAATCAATGTGATATACCACAATAATAAAATGAAAAACAAAAATCACATGATCATCTCAATAGATGCAGAAAAAGCACTTGACAAAAAACATTCTTTCAAGATAAAATCATTCAACAAATTGGAATAGAAGAAGCATACCTCAACATAATAAAGGCCATATATGATAAGACCACAGTAGACATTCTACTCAGTGTTGAAATTGTGAAAGATTTTTCTCTAAGATTGGTAATGGGACAGGGCTCTCATCACTCTTATTCAACATAGTGATGAAACTTCTAGCTAGAGCAATCAGGCAAGATAAAGAAATTAAAGGCATTCAATTGGAAAGGAAGCAGTAAAATTGCTTTTATTTGCAGATGATTTATATATAGAAAATCCTAAAGCTTCAACCAAAAAAATGGTTAGAATTAATCAAAGAATTCAGTAAAGTTGCAGGATACAAAATCAACATACAGAAATCAGTTGTGTTTCTCTACATTAATAACAAAATATCTGAAAAGAAATTGAAAAAATAATCTCATTCATAATAGCATGAAAAACAAATAGGAATAAATTTAACCAAAGAGGTGAAAGATTTGTACATTGAAAATTATGACTTTGTCGAAAGTAATTAATAAAGACATAAACAAAAAAACCTCATATTTCATGGATCAGAGAATCAATACCATTAAAATATCTATACTATCCAAAGCAAACTGTAGATTCAATTCAAACCTTATTAAAAAAATCCATGGCATTTTCAAAAGAAATACAAACAAACCAAAATCTTATATGAATCCATATAGGACACTGCATAATCAAAGAAATCATGAGAGAACAAAGCTGGAGGCATCACACTTCCTGATTACAGACTACACTACAGAGCTATAGTAATTAAAACAGTATGGTAGTGGCATAGAAATAGACACATAGACTTTTTGGAACAGAATCGGGAGCCCAGAAATTACCTTCCATGTATTCAGTCAACTAATATTTGACAAGGGAGCCAAGAAAACCTAATGAGGAAAGAATAATCTCTAATAAATGGTTCTGGGAAGACTAGATAGCCATATAGATTAGAATTAAATTGGACCGTATCTTACACCACTTAACAAAAATTAACTTGAAATGGATTAAAGGCTTAAACATAATATCTGTTATCACAAAATTCAAAGACAGAAACATAAAGAAAAAGCTCCTTGATATTGTCTTGACAATGACTTCTTGGATATGACATCAGAAACACAAAGAAACAAACAAAATGAATAATTGGTGCTACAATGAGCTAAAAAGTTTCTGTACAACATGAGAAGCACCAAAATAAAAGGCAACCTACAGAATTGGAGAAAATATTTGCAAACCATATATTTTATAAGGGGTTAATATCCAAAATACATAAAGAACTAATAGATCTCAATAACAACAAAGAATACCCAATTAAAAAATGTACAAAAGAACTGAATAGACATTTTCCAAAAAGAGACACACAGATAGCCAACAGGGATGTGCAAAGGTGGTCAACATTAGTAATCAGGGAAATTCAAATCAAAACCATAATGAGATATAACTTCACATCTCTTAGTGTGACTATCATGAAAAAGATGAGGTAATACAAGTTTTGGCAAGGATGTGGAGAAAAGGAAACATTTGTGCACTATTGGGAATGTAAATTGGTGCAACCATTACGAAAAACAGCATGGAGTTTCCTCCAAAAATAAAAAATGGAATTAGTGTATAATCCAGCAGTCTCACTTTGGGGTATATAGCTGAAAGAAATAAAAACAGGATATGGGAGAGATATCTTTACTCCCATGTACATTGTAGCATTATTCACAATAGTCATGATATGAAAACAACTTAAGTGTTCATTAAAAAATGAATGGGTAAAAAAGGTGTAGGATATATGAAATATTTAGCCATGAGAAAGAAGGAAATGTTCCCATTTGTGACAAAATGGATGGGTCTTAGGGCATTATGCTAAGTGAAATAATACAGAGAAAGACAAATATTGTATGATATCACTTACATGTGAAATCTAAAATATCTGAACTCATAGAAACAAGGAGTAGAATGGTGGTTAGCAGAGGCTGGGGGATAGGAGAAATGGGGAGTGTTGGTTAAAGGGTATACACTTTCAGTTATAAGATGGGTAAGTTCAGCAATCTCATATAGAGGATTGTGAGTATAGTGAATATAATAGTATATTATATACTTAAAAATTGCTAAAAGAATGTATCTTGGAAGTTCTCACCAAAAAAATGGAATTATCTGATGTGATGAAGGTTTTATTTAACTCTTATTGGTAATCATATTGCAACACCTAAGTGTATCAAAACAACACATTATACACCTTAAACTTGCATAATGTTAGATGTTGATTACATTTCAATAAAGCTGGAAAAATAGTCTTAAGAGTAAATAAAATACTGCCAATCCATTAGAAAAATCAATAGTGGACAAAAGATAAAAATCACAGAAAAAATAAGTAAATGTCTTTTAAATAAATCAAAATGAATACTTCCTCACTCATAACATACTAGACTCACATTAAAACAAAACTTGATTACTAGTATTTACCTTCCTAGGTTGCCAGAGATGAAAGAAAATATTGTTTAATGGTACACTGTTTACAAAGATATGACTCAGATATTTTTGGTGAAATTGTACTTCGTAATTTTGAAGACATTGTGGCTTTGGCTATCAAAATTTTTAAAATATATTTTACTTGACCTACCAATTCTATTTCCAGAATTTCAGAATTTCTGCTGACATTTTCATGATATTCGATCTTCCTATCTAAGGGCATATTGTGTCTTTCCATTAGCCTATTTCTTGTCCTATATTTCATCATGATGCTATAGTTACTTCACAGACACATTGTTTTCTCATTGTTGTACTTATTCTCAAATATTTTATGGTTCTGTTGCTTTTACCTAGGGAATATCTCTCCATTTCCTTTTTTTTGGTGTTTATTACTTGAAATGAAAAATAATATTCATTGATGGCATGAATTTAGATGGAGAACAGTACTTAGTGTACCATAGAATGACTCCCCTGATCTCCAAATCTGTTTCTTAATGAACCAAGGTAGAACAGCAGTCATTTTCACTTTCTAGAATTTACCAGGTATTACCAGACATCCAGATGCTCTGAATAAATGAACCCCTTCATAGGCCTGCACTTTTCCATGGAAAACAGAGTAAGCACACAGGAATCTGGCATGACCCTGGCAAGACTCCTCTCCTTGTTGTCTTCCCCTCCACTCACACCGGTACCACAGCTATCTCCATTGATACCATAAGGGCTATTTTAATTCAATACAAATATTTCAGAATTGAACAGATCTATAAAATTATAATGAATGACCCTGAATAGCCAAAGCAATCCTGAGAAGGAGCAATCAAACAGGGGGAATTATGCTCCCTGACTTCAAGCTCTACTACAAAGCCACAGTAATTAAGTCAATTTGGTACTGGCACAAAAACAGACCCACAGACCAGTGGAACAGAATAGAAAATCCAAACATTAACCCAAACACCTACAGTCAATTAATATTTGATAAAGGAGCCCTGGATATACAATGGGGAGAGGACAGCCTCTTCAGCAGCTGGTGTTGGAAGAACTGGACAGCTACATGTAAGAGAATGAAACTGGACTACTGTCTAACCCCATACACAAAGGTAAACTCAAGGTGGATCAAAGACCTGAATGTAAGCCATGAAACCATAAAACTCTTAGAAAAAAACATAGGCAAAAATCTCTTGGACATAAACATGAGCGACTTCTTCATGAACATATCCCCCCGGGCAAGGGAAACAAAAGCAAAAATGAACAAATGGGACTATATCAAGTTGGAAAGCTTCTGTACAGCAAAGGACACCATCAGTAGAACAAAAAGACATCCTACAATATGGGAAAATATATTCATAAATGATGTATCTGATAAGGGGTTGACATCCAAAATATACAAAGAACTCACGCACCTTAACAAACAAAAAGCTAATAACCCAATTAAGAAATGGGCACAGGACATGAATAGATACTTCTCTAAAGAAGAAATTCAGATGGCCAACAGGCACATGAAAAAATGCTCCACATCGCTAATCATCAGAGAAATGCAGATTAAAACCACAATGAGATATCACCTCACACCTGTGAGGATGGCCAACATCCAAAACACAAACAGTAACAAATGTTGGCGAGGATGTGGAGAGAGGGGAACCCTCCTAAATTGCTTGTGGGAATGCAAATTAGTTCAACCATTGTGGAAAGCAGTATGGAGGTTCCTCAAAAAACTAAAAATAGAAATACCATTTGACCCAGGAATCCCACTCCTAGGAATTTACTCCAAGAATGCAGCAGCTCAGTTTGAAAAAGACAGATGCACCTCTGTGTTTATTGCAGCACTATTTACAATTGCCAAGAAATGGAAGAAATCTAAGTGTCCATCAGTAGATGAATGGACAAAGAAGATGTGGTACATATACACAATGGAATATTACTCAGCCATAAGAAAAAAACAAATCCTACCATTTGCAACAACATGGATGGAGCTGGAGGGTATTATGCTCAGTGAAATAAGCCAGGCCGAAAAAGACAAGTATCAAATGATCTCACTCATATGTGGAGTATAAGAACAAAGAAAAAAAAAATGAAGGAACAAAACAGCAGCAGACTCACAGAACCCAAGAACGGACTAATAGTTACCAAAGGGAAAGGGACTGGGGAAGAAGGGCGGGAAGGGAGGGATAAGAGGGTAAAAGGGGCATTACGATTAGCAGACATAGGGTGGGGGGGCACGGGGAGGACTGCACAGCTCAGAGAAGGCCAGTAGTGATTCTCATCTCACTACACTGATGGACAGTGACTGTAATAGGGTTGGTGGGGGGGACCTGATGAAGGGGATAGTTTAATCATCACAATATTGCTCATGTAATTGTAGGTTAATGATACTAAAATAAAATAAATTGTAAAAAAAATTATAATGAGTGAGTAGAAATTAATATTAAAATTAATAGATTTAATAAATGTATGTAAAATCTTATATCCCTTGAATAGGTAGCCTAATATTTTTCATATTTCTGTAGCATAGTTATAAAACCGATCATGGACATGGCAACAACAAAAAATAATATTAACACATTTTAGAAGTAGAGATATGATAGGCCACATTGTCTTATTAAAATTAAATATAAGTAGAAAGTCATTGAAAAGTGACATCTAGATAATCTAATATTTTTGTTGGTGATTAGAAGAAATGTGTTCCAAGTAAAAGCATGTACCACAAAGGATATCGAATGGAAAATTTCAAGCCAAGTAATATAAATGAGATTTCTTCTTACTGAAATTTATTGGAAACATTAACTATTCATAGAAAATAATCTATGCCTTAAATTACTATTATTGGGAAAGAAAAATGAAAAATAAAGAACCAAGTATGTTTTTCTCTTGTCAATGCACATAATTTATGACTTGATTAGTAGATGTGTTTTGCTAGGTTTTCTCCCCAATAAAGCTATATGAACCAAAAAAAATTTATGTGGCATCCATTTAAAGGCCTTTGGGATTTTTCTGGACCTCATGAAAATTAATGCATTCTTATTTTACCTAGAAAATCTATTTTCCATCAGATTTTAAAGGAAATGATAGTATAGTCCATTTTCATGGACCTTATATTGTTTTTGGATTATCAGTTAACTGAATGATTATCCTATTCATAATTGGTGTTGGTCAAAAAATGATATGTAGAGACTCCATTTGAATTGTCTTACAGTATACCTAGATGCTATTAGAATTGTTAGGCAGAAAAACACAAATAAGGGGGATGAAGAGGAGAAAGGGCCCCCCAAAGATGACTCAGGAAGTTGATCAAATAGAGCCAGAAAGCCAGAAATGACTCAGAGAATTAATCAGATGAAGCCACAGCGTCCAAGAATGACTCAGGAAATGTCCAGGGTCTCCCCAGATAAGAAACAGAAACACAGGCAAAGCACAGCCCCTGTCCCATTTCATCAATCAGAACAAGCCTAGAGAGCTGACAGCTGTCAATCAAGGACCTCCCTGCTGTGCCAAAACCACATAAAAGAAGCCTCAGAATGAGCATCTGGGCCTGTCTTATCTTAGGCAGGCCCACTCTGTTGCTCTATGCAGAGTGCATTAAAACTTACTTTGCTTTCTTGGCTTGTTTTTTTACCTCACTATATCTGACTTCCCAGAGACACCTAGACTAGTCCTTTCCTTCCTAACAGAATTATCTCTGATTTTTAGTGAAAAATCTAGTTGATCTAAATTTAGATTTTCTATTCAGTGGCTGAAGCCTGAAAAGAAATGGGAGAACAGTAGGACTATGAACAAGATCAACATTAAACAATTTCTTCTCTGATAGAATTTCTCATAGTCAAGCACATTCCAAAAATACAAAACATGCACCTCTTCCTTAATTTCCTTATTGCTATTCAAGACCCTCAACATTATTAGATGCTGCCCAATTCTCCTTCCATGCAAAGTGGACAGTGAGATCTACCATTCAATTTTATGCCTATTGGGAGGGTATTCTTTCACCACTGCCCTTCAAAGGCCACTCTCAAGTACATCTGTAATGGCATAGCAATTTACCCTCCACTCTATGAAGGGTTTTGTTCACTGCCATTTATAAATCAAGCGTGAGGGTTTGCCTCTGCATTCAATTAGTCATTGATAACTCTATGAGGCTACTGAAGTGGGTGAAATGTATCGTGACAATATAGTATGATTAGGCACATTGGGATACATATACTGGTGTTTTCACAAGAAAGGGGTTTATTTAGATATATACTACCATTTGGAGTTCTTTATGGGCAGCATGGATCAGTTATCTGATGTTCCATGTCTAGGCATTCAGTTTCTATCAAGGTCTCGTAGCAAGACAAGAACTGATTGTCATGAGGAAAATAGTTGCATTCTACACACTGATGCTATTTTCCCAAAACTCTGGGCACATGAGCTGTAATTTTCATATTGAGGTATACAACATGCTTTTTACAACATTCTGATTGGCCAAAAACTCCTTTTTTAAATTGTATTTGTTGAACCATGAAGAATGGGTACAGATCTAGTTACTTACTCTGCAATTTGGACCAGCTGGAAAGATTTTTCTTGAACAGCTCACCACCCAAAGTGGTTGGCTTTAAGGTGGTAGAGCATAGTAGTTGAAAGTACAATAACAAACTCCCTTATTTTGAACCATAAATTATAACTTTCTAGATGTGTCATGTGGGCAAATTCCTTACCCTATATCTCAATTCCTTTGACGTTTATGTAAGGTGACTGAAAAATATATCTATCCTAAGTAAGCACTACATATCTGAGGAAATTACCATGAGATGGTTTTGAGGTTACATTAAGCATAAGGTGAGACTGCTTCAGAACAGAACTCTATATAATACCTGATACTCTTAGTAGAATTTTGTATCCCAAAGAATTCTTTTATCAGCTCAGAGTCAGTATCTAAAACTCCCCAAAGATATTGGTATTTTTTCCATACCAGTACAGATTAACTGGCAAGTGCCCTCATGTTCCTACAGAGAAGGTTAGGATAAAAGTTCTCCAAAGGTACTTGTAATGATAGTAGCACATCTGATATCTTCATTCAAGGGACTGTGTATCTATGAAGTGACTTGGTTATTGGTTATGGGTGGGGGAACCAAGATTTTATTTAAGTAGCTTAACTTTTAAAATTATTTTTGATTGATGTATAGTTGACATATAATATTACATTAGTCGCAGGTATATGACATAGTAATTCAACACATATATAGATTATAAAATGCTCACTATGATATGTGTGGTTATCTGTCACCATGCAAAACTATTACAATGTTATTGACTAAATTCCCTATGCTGTACATTTTTCCTCATGACTTATTTATTTTATAATTGGAAGTTTGTAACTCTTTATCCCCTTCAAGTTTTCAATTTTATCCCCTTCAACACAAATCCACTCGCCTCTGGTAACCACTAGTATCTTCACTGTATTTAAATCTATTTCTGTTTTTTTTTAATTCATTTGTTTTGGTTTTAAGATTTCACATGTAAATAAAATTATATAGTATTTGTTTTTTCATGTCTGACTTATTTCACTTGGCATGATACACTGTAGGTACATCCCTGTTCTCAAAAATGGCAAGATTTCATTCTTTTTATGGTTCAGTAATATTTCTTATTTCATATATAAATATATGCCATGTCGTCTTTACCCATTCATCTATCAGTGGACACAAGTTGCTTCCATATCTTGACTATTGTAAATAATGCTGCAATAAACATAGGGAGGCATGTATATTTTCAAAAAAGTGTTTTTAATTTCTTTAGGTAAATACCCAGAAGTGAATTTACTGGATTGTATTTCTATTTGAGCATTTCTATTCTTAATTTTTTGAGGAACTTCCATACTGTTTTTCATACTGTTTACACCAATTTACATTCCCATAAAGAGTGGATGAGTGCTCCATTTTCTTCCAATCTTTGCCAACACTTCCTATTTCTAGTCTTTTGGATACCAGCCGTTTTGGATGGTGTGAGGTGATAACTCATTGTGGTTTAGACTTGCATTTCCTTGATGATTAGTGATATTGTGTATCTTTTCATACATCTGTTGGCCATCTGCATGTCCTCTTTGGAAAAAATATCTATGCAGTTCCTCTGCCCATTTTCTAATCAAATAGTTTTTTGGGATTGAGTTTTATGAATTCTTCACATATTTTGGATATTAACCCCTTGTCATATATATCATTGGCAAATATCTTCTCCATTCAGTAGGCTACCTTTTTATTTTGTTCCCTCTATTGAAAAAAAGCTTTTTGGTTTGATGTAGATCCAGTTGTTTACTTTTGGCTTTGTTTTCCTTGCCTGAGGAGACAACCAGAAAACTATTGCTAATACTAATGTCCATGAGTTTACTGCTTATGCTTTCTTTTAGAAGTTTTATGATTTCAGGTCTTACATGAACATCTTTAATCCATTTGAGATTATTTTTATGTATAGGATAAGAAAGTGGTCCAGTTTAATTCTGTTGCATGTAGATATCCAATTTTCCTAATACCATTTATTGAATAGGCTGTCTTTTCCCCATTGTACATTCTTTGTTGTAGATTAAGTGGTCATGTAAGCATAAATTCACTTCTAGTTCTCTGTTCAATTCGACTGATCTATTTTTGTGTCAGTATTATATTGTTTTGATTGTTGTAACTTTGCAGTATAGTTTGAAATCAAGGAATGTGATACCTCCAGCTTTGCTCCATTTTCTCAAGATTGCTTTGGCTATTTTGGGTATTTTGTGATTCCATATACATTTTAGGATTAGTTGTGCTAATTTTGTGCAGAATGCTATTGGTATTTTGATAAGGATGACATCTATCTGTAGATTCTTTAGGTAGTATGGACATTTTAAAAATATTGATTCTTTGAACCCATTAGCATGGTATATCTTTCCACCTATTTGTATCATCTTCAGTGTCTTTCATCAGTGTCTTATAATTTTCAGAGTACAAGTATTTCACTTCCCTGGTTAAATGTATTCCTAGGTATTTAATTATTTTTGATGCAATTGTAAGTGGGATTGTGTTCTTAATTTCTTTTCCTGTTATTCTGTTATTAGTATATAGAGATGCAACAGGTTTCTGTATATTAATTTTGTATCCTGAAACTTTACTGAATTCATTTATTAGTTCTAATAGTTTTCTACTGGAGTCTTTAAGGTTTTCTATATACAGTGTCATGTAATCTGAAAATTGTGACAGTTTTACTTCTTGCTGACCAATTTGGATGCATTTTATTTCTTTTTCTTGTCTAATTGCTGCAGCTAGAAATTCTAGTTTGTGTTAAACAAAAATGGTAAGAGTAAACATCCTTGTCTTGTTCCTGATCTAATATGAAAAGGTATAGGTTTTCACCATTGGGTATGATGTTGCCTATGAGTTTGTCATATATGACCTTTATTATATTGAGATATGTTCACTATAAATCCATGTTGTTGAGAGTTTTTATCATGAATGCATGCTTAATTTTGTCATATGCTTATTCTGCATTTATTGAGATGACCATATTATTTTTATCTTTCATTTGTTTGTGATGTATTACATTGATTTGTGGCTATTGAGCCATCCCTGAATCCCTGGAATAAATCCCACTTGATCATGGTGAATGCTCCTTTTAACGTGTTTTTAAATTTGGTTTGTTAATATTTTGTTGAGGAATTTTGCATTTACATTCATCAGGGACAGAGCATGGGCTCAGAGGGCATGATAGCTTGAGCTGAAGCAGATGTAGGCTGGGAGCATCCTAATTCTTTTTATCCAGGCCACCTTGGCAAGCCAGCTGGAACCGTAGTGGGCTTGGAATTAACCTCATTAGATAAGAGAAATGAAATTTCTCACACTGGCAATAATGATTTGTGAGGGTTTGTGGTTATGAGTACTCTACTGAATAGATTCATATAGCTTCATTTTAGATCTTGAAATCATATATTTTTTTAGTTATTATAGTAAGAACAGATAATATGAGATCTAACCCATGCACAATTCCTTAAGTATACAGTATGGTATTGTTAACTACAGTTGCTATGCTTTACAGCAAATCTCTAGAACTTATTCATCTTGCAAAACTGAAACTTTATACCCATTGGACAAAACTCCCTATTTCTCTCTCCCACAACCCCTGGAAACCCCTATTCAATTTTAAGCTTCTTTGAATCTTGCCATTTTGGATAACTCATACAAGTATTACCAAGCAGTATTTGTCCATTTGTGACTTGCTTATTTCCCTGAGCATTATGTTCTCAAGGTTTATCCATGTTGTCACATATATCATAATTTCCTGCTTTTTATGGCTGAATAATATTTATTGTACATATATACTACATTTTATTTATTCATTCATCCATCACTGGACATTTAGATTTTTTTCACATCTTAGCTATTGTCAATAATGCTGCAATAAACATGGAGGTACATGTAAGTCTTATAAATACTGCTTTCAATTCTTTTGGGTTTGGGTAAACACCCAGAAAAGGGATTGCTGAATCATGGTAATCTATTTTTTTAATTTTTAAAGGTTATATTTTATAGCAGCTTTATGTTTATAAATAAAATTGGAGGAAGGTAGAGACATTTCTCATCTACTGTCCCCTCCAAACACATGCATAACTTCCCCCATCATCAACATCACTCACCAGAATGATGCATATTTTTATCAAGCATGAGCCTGCATTGACACATCATAATCAGCCTAAATCCATAGTTTACCTTAGGGTTCATCCTCTCTGTCGTACATTTAACGCGTTTGGACAAATGAATAGAAACATATCTGTCATTGTAATATACAGAGTTTTTCATGGCACTAAAAATTCTCTGTTTTCTGCTTATTCATCTCTACATCCCTACAACCCCTCAGCAACCACTGATTTGTTATTGTCTCCATAGTTTTGCATTTCCAGATATATGTAATCTTTTCAGATTGGCTTATTTTCCTCAGTAATATGTATTAAAGGTTGTTCTATGTCTTTTCATGATTTGATAATTCATTCCTTTAGTACTGAATAATATTCCATTATCTGGAGGTACTGTGATTTATTTATCCATTCACCTACCAAAAGGCATCTTGGTTGTCTTCCAAGTTTGGGAAATTATGAATAAAGATACTATAAACATCTGTGTAGATATTTGCGTGTATGTAAGTTTTTTACTTCTTTGGGTAATTACCAAGAAGTGTGACTGATGGATCTTATGGTAAGAATGTGTTTAGTTTTATATGAAAACACCAAATTGTCTTTCATAGTGGCAGGACCATTTTGCTTTCCCAGCAATGTATTGGAATGTTCAGCAATGTATGAGAGTTCCTGTTACTCCACATCCTGACCAGAGTTTGGTGTTGTCAGTGTTCTGGATTTTGGCCATTCTAATAAGTACATAGCATATCTCATTCATGCTTTAATTTCCATTTCCTTGATTACATGTTTTAGTTTTCATTTCCGTAGTGAAAAGATGCATGTTTTCATATGCATGTATCCCATCTTTTCATTATCTTTGGTGAGGTGTCAAGGTCTTTGGCCCATTTTTTAAATTAGGTGGCTTGTTTTCTTATTGTGAATTTTAAGATTTATTTGTATATTTTGGATAGCAGAACTTCATCAGATGTGTTTTTTGCAAATATTTTCTCCCAGTCCCTAACTTGCTAATTTTTTTTGAGGGCTGCCTTGTCTTTTTTTAAATGCAGTATTGATATTCAGTCTTATATTGGTTTCAAATGTACAGCACAGTGGTTCAACAATTACCCATATTATTAAATCCTCACCGCCTCTACTGTGGTTACTATCTATCAACATAGAAAGATGTTACAGAATCACTGACTATATATTCCATGAAAATTTTTTCTAATTTTTTGACATTGTCTTTTACAGAGCAGTTTCTAATTTTAATGAAGCCTTGTTTATCAATGATGTTTCTCATGAATTATGTTTTTGATGTTGAATCTAAAAAGACATCATCATACCCAAGGTCATCTAGATTTTCTCCTATACTATTTTCTAGGAGTTTTTTAGTTTTGTATTTTAGAGTAAGATCTATGATCTATTTTGAGTTAATCTTTGTTTAGGACATGAAATCTATGTCTAGATTAACTTTCTGAATGTGGATATTCAGTTATTACAGTACTAATTGTTAAACAGGCTATCTTTTCTCCATTGTATTGCCTTTGCTCATTTGTCAAAGATTACTTGACTATATATTTGGGGGCCTATTTCTAAGTACTGTATTCTCTTCCATTGATCTATTTGTCCATTTTTTTTGCCAATACAACATTGTCTTCATTACTGTACATTTGTAGTAAGTCTTAAAAGTGAGGTAGCATCAGGATTTGTTTCACAATTTCTCAATCGATCTTGCCTTTGCATCACTACCTGAAAACCATACACCTCAGACGGGCATATCCAGTTAGCTGACCATAGGAAATGTGCCCATATGCAACTCAAAAGTGATCAGAATGTCCTAGTTAGTTTCTGTCTTAAGAAGTGGGACCTGCTTCATAACAAATGTCAAATAATGGGGAAGTCCCCAAAATTACAAGTGAATTTGAATCTTGGATTTCAAAAAAATTATAATAAATAACTATCCCAAGCAATCTAAGTCACTTAAGTTAAAACTAAAATAAATTACAGAATATTGAATAACAGCTGTAATCGTCTTTTACTTTTTCTGTATGTGAAATTCAGTTTCTAACATAACATTTTATCTTAAAATTTATACATTTTCCTTCATATAATTTCACAATGAAAATAATTTTCATAATTTAAAACCAAATGAAGTGTCATTCTCATTAATATTAAAATATTGTTAATTCAGGTGGACAATGTCATTAAATTGTTTAGTTGAGTAAATGGACTCAATGACAATATTCAATAAAATAAATGCACATAGATTAACTGTATATAATTCAGTTTATTGGATTTACACATCTGGAAACTAGAGGCAGAAAGGAACAAGAGAGATAGCTCATTGAGACTATAGCTGTCAATAAGATATCTTTTTGTTAGGTAATATTTTTGAGTGTTAATATTTGAAGAATTTTATTCTTAATTTCTATTTTGATATGTAATCACTTCAGTTATGTATTTTTGTAGTTTAATTTTTATTACCATTTTAATAATTGTATTTAGTGGATATAAAAATAAATCGGTGGCAAGTTGAAAAAATTAAAAATGAGTTGATTTAAAAATCATAGAAGTAATATGACTAAATGATAGATATTACAGAAAAGAGAAAAATAATCACTCCTAATCTCATTATCTGTTCACATTCACTATTATGATTTTGGTGTAAGATATCTCTTGTTTACTTCCAGGAATATTGCAGCAAGACAGGGTAGGTGATTTATTCAGAGCTGTACATTTGGTATGGGCAGATAGAGTCACTAATAGGTCATTGATGGTGTTATGGTTAATATAATTTTCCCTTTGTGTGATAGTGTATGTTTGTGTAGGTGTGTGTGCATGGTCACACACATGCTTAAAGTTAGACTTCCAAGTGGGTAGCAGGGAAAATATGTTAGAAAATAAAAAAATCATGTAAGTTTAAAAATGCCAATTTTCATAAATCTCAAGAGATTTTTCTTAAAGCTATGCATTTTTTTTGAAAAATAAACGTTTCAAGTTGCTAAATTTATCTTAGAACAATGATAACCTGAGGCTTATACAGGCCAAAAGATCAAGTTATTTCATTTCAAAGCAAAAATAATATTATAGTATCTAATACCCGGAGAAATTGGAAAAGAAAGGAATTAATATGAATAATTTGGGCTAATGATATTCTTTGATGTCTTTAATGGTTGTTAATGCCTATACAGTTCCAATTCACAAGATTCCTTCCTCTTACTTTTCTGGACTAATTGGTTTATATTAGTTTTAAAATAGAAAGTTGTAAAAAAATACTTCTGAAAGGATTAAAGCAATAAAAATAGCTCCACAATTGTAATGCAACACAACAGATTATGATAGGAAGGGCACTAAATCTGTGGAAGACATTAAAACGCTATAAATAGTTTAAATTAAATTACAGGTGAAATATAGCTTCTTGATAGGAAATAGCTGTACTGTTCATAAAAGGTGCTTGTTTCTTTAGTATAAATTTTTCAAATGATGGTTATATTGGAGTAAATGCATAATTTTCTGGGAATAAACTGTTTTGTAGACAATACAGCAAATAACATTGGTTATTTAAACTATAAACATGTTTACTCATAGTTTCATATAATTTTATGGCCTTTACTTTTTGAACTCATATACAGTATGTCATTTCTAAAATAGAAATACTTAAAATTTCATTATCATCGTGTTTGAATTTCAGCTATCAGGAATAATGTCCACCTTATGATGACTTAGAACATTGGATCATGCAACTTGTAAATATATTTTCATTAATGTTACACATATTCATTGATCACTATTATAATAAAGCCACCTCTTATTGTTCTTTTCCATTCCTACAAATGAAATAATGCTGAATATTAAATTATGGCTTAAGGATACTTTATTATATCAATAAATATGTTTTCTTAGAATTGTGTGTTTTGGTAAAAGATGCAAGATTAAGTTTAGGATATGTTTAAATTAGGGGAAGCCCTTGTGCCTTTCCTCCTGCGACCAAGACCCCAGAGAGTGTGCTACTTCTAGTATGTATGGATAATATTTTGACCTCTGAAACTTACTCTGCTCATAATTTTCGGCTAAGATTTTCATCATTGATAATATAATCAGATTATAGGGGAACAATGTTTACTGAGTCCAGTGTCTCCTCTGATATTATTGAGAAAAAGCTATCATTTAGTCTGTGCTTTGGTTTAAGCAAAGAAATCTAGTCATTCCATTAATTTTTTTCTGGACAGAGGTTTTATATCAAAGTGAGAATATATCTGCCTTCTTAAATTATTTTCCTAGTTTTACCTGTCAGAAAAATATACTGTAAGTTTCATCTATCATCAATATGATGACTCAATGAATATTTGAAAAAATTTCTATGTCTCCCCTGAGAAAATAACCCATTTCTTTCATTGTTCCTATATAGCATGACTTGCAGACATCTCACTATTCCAGCTATTATTCTCTGGATCTTCTCTAAAATAGCAAAATCTACTTTAAAATGTAGAGTGTAGAACTTAATGCAATTCTTCAAATATCCTTTTGATGGAAAAAGAAATTTCAATTTGAGTTCTTCAAAGGTATTTTCTAAAATTAGTCTGAAGAAAACTTGTGACTTTAGTAGATATATATTACTTTTGGCGCTTGCATATTTCACTAATCTGCAATCACTTATATTATTAAATAACCAAGAATGCACAGAGGGTCTATTCTGTTTAGCACTACTAAGTACCATAGGGGATACATAATAAAGACAAATACTTATTTCATTTCCTATATGCTAACCTCTCTGAGACACATTCCATATATTAAGGACAGCTTTGAAGGAGGGGCAAAACTTGAGTGGGATTTTGAAGAATAAACAGACTGAGAAAATAGAAGAAATCACTTCATGTAATGAGAATTAATACTTTCATAGTGCTAGAAATAATTGTTTTGGTATTTATTTCCTTTGTTTGACATCATTATTTAGCTTTTTACCCCTTTATCCAGCTGGATAATTCCCACCTAGTGCTGAAATGGTTCCTTAGCTTGCTCAAAATAAAAGTGAAATATGCTACACTTACATTTAAATAATAGTCCCCAAATTTCAAAGTGACAAAAATATAATGGGGTCTGTTTTCAACACATATGGTTGCCTTGTAACTAATTAAAGAAAAAGTGATGGGCTCTAGTAGTGGAATTTTACTTAGGAGAAAGGAGAAGTAGAATCTTTAAAATATTGCTAAAAATAAAATATTAACTGCATAATGAATATTGAAATCTAAAAATGAAATCATGATGGTATAAAAGGCAATTCTTTGTAAATAAATATATACTTTGTAAATCTGACCTTAGCAATAATGAACCACAATGTAATTATCTAAATGAAAATTTCACATTAGTTGGTTTCAGCAGATTTGAAAGTAAAAGTGTTAACTTTCCAAAAAATGATAAGTAAGGGATTCAAGATGTCAAGATGGTGAAAATATTCAAGAACTCAGGAACAAATTTAAGGCAGAGATAAAATCATTAAGAAATTCCATATCTGAAATAAAACATACAATGGAGGAACTTAAAGCAGATTAGAGGTAGTAGAAGAGATGGTAAAAGGAATAGAAATTAGAGAAGAAGAGTACAAAGAAGCTGAGGCACAGAGAGAATAAAGGAGCTCTAAGAATGAAAGAATATTGAGATTGAGAGAACTGTGTGACCAACCCAAATGGAACAATATCCTCATTATAGGGGTACCAGAAGAAGAAGATGAGAGAAAAAGGGATAGAAACTGTTATTAAGGAGGTAATTGCTGAAAATTTCCCCAATCTGGGGAAAGAGATAGTCTCTCAAGCCATGGAGATGCACAGATCTCCCAACACAAGGGACCCAAGGAAGACATCAAGACATATAATAGTTAAAATGGCAAATATCAAGGATAAAGACAGACTTTTAAAAGCAGCTAGAGAGAGAAAAAAGATCACATATAAAGTGAAACCCATCAGGCTATCATCAGATTTCACAACAGAAACCTTACAGACCAGAAAGGAGTGGCATGGTATATTTAATGCAATGAAGCAGAAGGGCCTCTAACCAAGACTACTCTACCCGCTAAGGTTATCATTTAAATTTGAAGAAGGAATTAAACAATTTTCAGATAAGCAAAAGCTGAGAAAATTTACCTCCACAAACAACCTCTACAGTGCATTTTGGAGGGACTGCTATAGGTGGAAGTATTCCTAAGGCTAAATAGATGTCACAAGGGGTAATAAAATCACAGCAAAGTAGAACAATTAATTACTAAGCAGATGCAAAAATGGAATCAACTATCCCCAATGTCAATCAAGGGATAGACAAAGAGTACAGAATGTGATAACTAACATATAAAGAATGGAGGAGGAAGAAAAAGGAGGGGAAAAAAAGAACCTTTAGGTTGTGTTTGTAATAGCATATGAAGTGTGTTAAATTAGACTGTTAGATAGTAAGGGAATTACCCTTGAACCTTTGGTAACCACGAATCTAAAGACTGCAAAGCATTAGTACATACCTATTGATAATTACCTTAAATGTAAATGGTCTGAATGCACCAATCAAAAGACATAGAGACACTGAATGGATAAAAAACAAGAGCCACCTATATGCTGCCTACAAGAGACACACTCCAAACCCAAAGACATACACAGACTGAAAGTTAAGGGATGGAAAAGATATTTCATTAAACTAATAGGGAGAAAATAGCAGGAGTTGCAGTACATGTATCAGACAAATTAGACTTCAAAACAAAGAAAGTAACAAGAGACAAAGAAGGACATTACATGATGATAAAGGGTTAAGTCCAGCAAGAGAATATATCCATTATAAATATATATGCACCAAACACAAGATCACCAACATATGTGAAACAGACACTGAAATAATTAAGGGGGTAAATAGAATGCAGTGAATTCATTTTAGGAGACTTCAACACACCACTCACTTCAAAGAACAGATAAATGAGACAGAAAATAAGTAAAGAGACAGAGTCACTTAACAATGTATTAGAACAGATGGACCAAATGAACATCTACAGAACACTACATCCAAAAGCAACAGGATACACATTCTTCTCAAGTGCACATGGAACATTTTCAAGAACAGATCATATACTAGTCAAAAAAAAAGGACTCTGTAAATTCAGAAAGATTGAAATTGTACCATCCAGCTTCTCAGATCACAAAGGTATGAAACTAGAAATAAATTACACAAAGAAAATGAAATAGCCCACAAACATGTGGTGGCTTAATAATATGTTCCTAAATAATCAATGGATCAATGACCATATAAAACCAGATATCAAGCAATATATGGAGACAAATGAAAACAATAACTCAGCACTGCAAAATCTGTGGGACACAGCGAAAGCTGTGCTAAGAGGGAAGTACACTGCAATACAGACCTACCTCAGGAAAGAAGAAAAATCTCGAACAGTCTAAACTCACAATTACTGAAACTAGAAAAGGAAGAACAAATGAGGCCTAAAGTCAGAAGAAGGAGAGACATAATAAAGATTACAGCAGAAATAACTAAAATTCAGAATATAACAATCGAAAGAATGAATGAAAACAGGAGCTGGTTCTTTGAGAAAATAAACAAACTAGATAAACCCCTAGCCAGAGTTATCAAGACAAAAGGAGTGTCTACACACATAAACAGAATCAGAAATGAGAGAGTAAAAATCACTACAGACACTGCAGAAATAAAAAGAATTATGAGAGAATACGATAAAATCTATATGCTAAAAAATGGGATAACCTAGAAGAAAAGGACAACTTTCTAGAAAAATACAACCTTCCAAAGCTGACCCACGAATAAATGGAAAATCTGAATAGACCAATTACCAGCAGGGAAATTGAATTGGTAATCAAAAACTACCTAAGAACCAAACACCTGACACAGATGGTTTCACTGCTGAATTTTACCAAACATTTAGTGAAGACGTAATACCCATCCTCCTTAAAGTTTTCCAAAAAGTAGAAGAGGAGGGAATACTCCAAAACTCATTCTATCAGGCCAACATCACTTTAATACCAAAACCATGCAAAGACACCACAAAAAAAAGAATATTACAGACCAATATCCCTGATGAACATAGATGCAAAAATACTTAACAAAATATTAGCAAACCGAATTCAAAAATACATCAAAAAGATCATTCATCATGATCAAATGGAATTCATCCCAGGGATGCAAGGATGGTACAACATTCAAAAATCCATCAACATCATCCACCACATCAACAAAAAGAAGGACAAAAGCACATGATTATCTCCATAGATGCTGAAAAAGCATTCGACAAAATTCAACATCCATTCATGATAAAAACTCTCAACAAAATGGGTATAGAGGGCAAGTACCTCAACATAATAAAGACCATAGATGACAAACCCACAGCCAACATCATACTTAAAAGTGAGAAGCTGAAAGCTTTTCCTTCAAGATCAGGAACAAGACAAGGATGCCCACTCCCCACCTTTTATTCAACATAGTTCTGGAGTTGCTAGCCATGGCAATCAGACAACACAAGGACATAAAAGGTGTCCAGATTGGTAAGGAAGAAGTCAAACAGTCCGTTTGCAGATGACATGATATTGTATATAAAAAATTAAAAAATCCACTCCAAAACTACTGGATGTAATATCTGAATTCAGCAAAATTGCAGGATACAAAACTAATACACTGAAATATGTTGCATTCCTGTACACTAACGATGAACTAGCAGAAAGAGAAATCAGGAAAACAGTTCCATTCACAATTGCATCAAAAAGAATAAAATCCTGAGGAATAAACCTAACCAAGAAAGTGAAAGATCTATACTCTGAAAACTACAAGACACTCATATGAGAGAAATTAAAGAAGATACCAATAAATGGAAACACATCCTGTTCTCATGGATAGGAAGAATTAATATTGTCAAAATGGCCATCCTGCCAAAAGTAATCTACAGATTCAGTGCAATCCCTATCAAAATACCAACAGCATTCTTCAATGATCTAGAGCTAAAATTTCTAAAATGCATATGGAAACACAAAAGAGCCAAAATGGCCAAAGCAATCCTGAGAAGGAAGAATAAAGCAGGGGCAATTACACTTTCTGATTTCAAGCTCTACTACAAAGCCACAGTAATCAAGACAATTTGGTACTAGCATAAGAACAGACCCATAGACCAATGGAACAGACTAGAGAGCATAGATATAAACCCAAGCACATATGGTCAATTAATATATGATAAAGGTGCCATGGATATACAATGGGGAAATGAGAGCCTCTTCAACAGCTGGTGTTGGCAAAACTGGACAGCTACATGTCAGAGAATAAAACTGGATTATTGTCTAACCCCATACACAAAAATAAACTCAAAATGCATCAAAGACCTGAATGAAAGTCATGAAATTGTAAAACCCTTAGAAAAAAACATAGATAAAAATCTCTTGGACATAAACATGAGAAACTTCTTCATAAACATATCTCCCCAGGCAAGGGAAACAAAAGCAAAAATGAACAAGTGGGACTATATTAAACTAAAAAGCTTCTGTACAGCAAAGGACACCATCAGTAGAACAAAAAGACATCCTACAGTATGGGAGAATATATTCATAAATGACATATCTGATAAGGGGTTGATATCCAAATTATATAAAGGGCTCATGCACCTCAACAAACAAAAAACAAATAAGCCAATTAAAAAACAGACACTTATCCAAAGAAGAAATTCAGATCGCCAACAGGCACATGAAAAGATTCTAAACATTGCTAATCATCAGAGAAATGCAAATTAAAACCACAATGAGATATCACTTCACACCAGTTAGGATGGCCAACATCCAAAAGACAACAAGAAATGTTGGCAAGGATGTGGAGAAAGGGGAACCCTCCTACATTGCTGGTGGGAATGTTAAATAGTTCAGCCATTGTGGAAAGCAGTATGGAGGTTCCTCAAGAAACTAAAAATGGAAATACCATTTGACCCATGAATTCCACTCCTAGGAATTTACCCTAAGAATGCAGGAGCCCACTTTCAAAAAGACATATGCACCCCTATGTTTATAGCAGCACTATTTACAATAGCCAAGAAATGGAAACAACCTAAATGTCCATCAGTAGTTGAATAGATAAAGAAGAAGTGGTACATATACACAATAGAATATTATTCAGCCATAAGAAAACAAATCCTACCATTTGCAGCAACATGGATTCTGCTAGAGGGTATTATGCTCAGTGAAATAAGCCAGGCTGAGAAACACAAGTATTAAATGATTTCACTTATCTGTGGAGTATAAGAACAAAGAGAAAACTGAAGGAACAAAACAGTAGCAGACTCTCAGAACCCAAGAATGGCCTAACAGTTACCGAAGGGAAAGGGATTGGAGAGGATGGGTGGGAAGGGAAGGATAAGGGGGAAAAAGGGGCCTTAAGATTAACACATAAAATGTGGGAGTGGGGGGACATGGGGTAGTCAGTATAACACAGAGAAGACAAGTAGTGATTCTATAGCATCTTACTACTCTGATGGACAGTGACTGTAATGGGGTATGTGATGGGGACTTGATAATAGGGGAAGTCTAGTAACCATAATGTTGTTCATGTAATTGTACATTAATGATAGCAAAATTTAAAAAAAAAAGAAAAAAATGTTAACTTTCCGGGTAAACTGTCTTGAGCATAGTAGTGCCAATAAATGTTGTTTTAATAATAATTGCCCTCATTTAAAATTTCCATTTCATGCTCAAGAAATAAATGCAAGGTTACTAGTCAAAACTTGCAGAGTGGCTACTAATTTTGAAGCAATTGTAAGTGAGTCAAGTCTGAAATAAGACACTCGTGAATTTGAACAACTCTCAGTTTTGTTTTTATTCATGCAATTGGTCATTTTATACTCACAGTTTTTAAAAGTGGAAAAAACACACTTCAGAATTATTTATGAATATTAATCTCCTTTCAAATTTAACATAAATTCAGATGTTGTTTTGAATAATAAGTGTAGTCTAATTTCAGAAATGTGCTTATAAACTCTTTACATTCTTTAATTTCTTAAAGGACTGATAAATGAGAAGAATAGAGACAAAAAAATGTTTTCCTTTTTGAAAAGGGAGAAACTTGTCAGGTTTCCAATTCTGAAGTTGTACTTGGTGATAAGAAATCTCTTAATGAAAATTTTGAAGATAATTCAGTACAGAAAAATTATTTATGGTCTTTTAATATGGTACAAAATTTTATTCTTTTTGTTGGTGTTTTGCAAAAATCCTGTTCCCTTGAAAAATCCTGACGTAATAGTTATGAAAGTCTGCATTTTTTTTTAATCTGAAAATAAGAAGGAAAATAAACCATGAAAAATGTTTTTTAAGGAGTTGGGCAAAACATTTCTCTTAAAAATTTAAGAGAGCTTTAAGAGCCCAAGACATAGAGAACTTAAACATACATTTCCAATGAAACATTATCACATCCCCCATACCAAAAACACTCAGCTAGAATTTTTATGAGGAAGTTTATTGTTCATTTGTAATTCCTTTTATTAGTAATAAGAATAATGCTGATCTTGTAGTTTGAACACTGCATTTCTTCTGTATTGTAACTTAAAATCCAATGGCACATGTAAATATGTAAGTATATGAATATATGTTTAATATCAATGTGAAATTTAAAAATAACCAGTATAATCACTGTTGAACTGAATGATGGATTTTTTTTTGTCAATTTTGTAACTAATTCTCCTTACATAACTGAACAGTTTTTTTTAATGGAAATTTCTACCACTCTGCATAGCTAAATCTTACTCAACCTTCTAATACTAATTTAAATGTAATTTCCTCTGATAGGCCTTCCATAGCAACACATCTAATTTTGGTGCCACCCAATATTCTCTAATACCACCTTATACTTACCTTTCTGGAACTTATATAAATTTGTAAGAATAAGTCTCTATTAGTGTGATTGTTCTTTTAATGTCACAGTGGATTGTCAACCTTTGCTTTTTCATTCCTTTGTATTAGTACTTAGCTCAATGATTGTTTCATAGTACTCGTTCTATAAATATTTGCTGAATGAATGAATGGTGAAGATACTACATTTGACTATTGTCTTTTTACCAAAGAACATCTGAATTCCACCTTAATGAAGAAAGTATTTCCCCCTTTTAAAAAGTCTCTTCTCAACTTGACATAACTGGAAGCAGGATAGTCCTTACATACTTAATAAGCTACATGATACTTTCACTTTGGCTTTGGTACTCAAAGCTTTGAAATACTGTAATTGATATGTCAGCTGCGATATTCTTTGAGATCTAGATAAGAAATCCTCAAACCTCTCATCAGTAAACTGAGAAGTCCAAAATCCTTCCTAAGATTGCTGTGAATTCTTGATGGATTTAGTTTCTCAGCATAGTCTTTAATTTAGAACTTGTTTGTGTTTTATTAGATTGACTAAGAATGTGGAGAAAGAAGAAAGAAAAAGATTTACATTACAGAGATATAAAAACATACCCCCTACTCTTTGTTCACTTTAAACCAGAAGTATTTTACTACCTTACTTAAGCCCTCAAAGGCCCAAGTTTTAAATTATCAGGGCTTTTTTCCACTCCCGTCTTCTACTCGCCATCCAAACCCAATTCATTTTACATGCACAGATTGTCTTTATAGTTTTGGCCTCTGTCAATCCATTTCCTAAAAGTTTTACCGTCCCTTACAGCAACATATAAAGCTTTTTGTAAAACAAAGATAATTCCTTCTCTAGGAGAAATTTTGGTGCCAATTATTAAAATAATAGAATTTCACCTTGCAACATTATATATTCTAGTTCTCAGTCCTAGACATTGCTCAAAAATATCTAACCTACTTAGTCTATTCTGCATATCTGAAAAAAAACATATTAGAAGTTCAAGTATTTTTACACCCCACAGAAAAGATTTATTTGATTGATCTTTGGATTTAGAGGGCAAAAATTATTCAGAATCCAGCTAATATGTATTCTTCTAATTTTCTCAAATAGAAATGGCTTTCCCTCTTATCTCCTCTCCAACTGTTTCCAGGAGGCTTTTTAGAATCAATTTATTGGTTCAAATATTGACAGCATTAAAACACTACCAATTTTACTCTGATTACTCAGATATACAGAAAATTATCTGTTTTTCATGTTAGTTATTCTGTTTGTGAGTTATTCCCTTGTGATGGTCAATAGGAAATAAAACTCAAATGATTGTTTTGTCTTTCTAACTTTTAGTAGAACACACTAAAGTTTGATTTGGGAACTTCTATAAAATTTTTTATTTTATTACTATTCTAAATTAATCCACTATTTTTAACAATATGTTAACAATTCTTGTGCTTGAAATATTACAAGATGAAGAAAAGTGTAAATACCATTCATTCTTGTCAACTGAGAAACTTTTAACAGAGATGTGACAATAATCTATGTTGTCATTGTGTAGTTATAGTAGAAAGAAAATTAGGAGTTCATTTAAATAATCTACACAAATATAGCAGTTAAGACATGATGCAAATAGTGACATATTAAAGTTGCCCACTTAAACTCCAACTGACCAATCCCACTTTAATAAACTTTTATTTTCAAAGATAAAATCAAAAGAGTGGAAAAGTTATCCCTACTTTCAAGTATAGAGCAATTTTTCTTCAGTGTATAACAATCTTAGCAACTTAAATTTATCGTAAAGATAGTAAATATTTTATCACTGTACTGGAGTGGAAAACTTATGTTCATTAGAATTTTCTCTAGCACATTGAATGGTATAGTTTTATACTAAGAAATCCTGATTATGCTCTCTAAAGTATTTTTTGTTAAAGTGAGATCTCATTATCCTGGGTCACAGGTATGACGGGTTTAAGAATTTACACTCCTATAGTATTATTGAAAACATTATAAAATATGTTGAGTGTAGAGAAAATATAATCACTCTGAGGTCAAAATTTTCCTAGGTTGTCAACACTTGTCCTTTTAATTTCATTTAATTTTTATTTGTATCACATATACATATATACAGATAATTCAACGAAACTTGTTACCAAGTATAACACCCCAATCCTCCCTTTTCTTCCATTTCCATTTCTTTAGGAGTTGCCACTTTTAACTCTTTTTAATGATTGTTTTGTTACCTCCATGTATCTAAATAACGTAATTATAACTAATTCCTATTCTAGTTTGAAGCATTATCTAAATTGAATTGACACAATGGAAGATTGTAAGCTTATACTTTCAAAATTGTCTTTATGGCATTTTTGTGAGTTTTTGGTAGGGAGCAAAAGTACGTGTATTTGATGAATCTGCTATTTTTTACTGGAGGTACTTGAACATTAAAACATTCTGTTTTCATCACATACCAATACAGAAGTGAGTCCCTCCTGGAGTTTATCAAAAGGAACCTAATAATTCAACAATTAATAAAGATTACAGAGTTAGAAGAAAGATTTTATATCAGGAATCCCACAACACAAAAGTTTAATATCTCCATTAGCTATGTCTATTCTCTCCAGAGTACCTTCTCTCCTATAGCCTCCTTCCTACCAATATTACTCAACTTTTGCTTATCCATTTATCTTATATCCTAAAATTTCCCTAGAAATTTCTAATTCTTCTCCATTTTATCAAGTAAAATGGCTTTATTTCTTAATTATTTGCCAATATCCAAAGCTTCAATCATGGTGTTGGCAAAAAAATGAAATCTCCTCAAGGCTCAGGTAGGAAAATTTTGCTTTCAAGTTCACTGACATGGTTGAAAAATTTAGTGCCTTGTGAGTTGTCGGACCAAAGGTCTTAATTCCTTACAAGCTGTTGCCCAGAACCTACCTTCAGTTCCCTACCACATGGACCTCTCCACAGGGACGCTTATAACATGGAAGCTTGCTCATCAGAGTGAGTAGCTGAGAAGAGCCAAAGGAAGAAAAAAGGAGGATAGGGAAAAAGGAAATGGAAGGAAAAGAAAGAAAGAGAAGTGTTATCCCATCATTTTTGCTGTATTCTCTTAATTACAAACAAGTCATATGGTACAGTGTAAACTCAAGATGAGAGGATTACTCATTTTGTATTTTATAGATTTGTTTAAAGCTTACTTACCTGTAATAAATGACAGAAGAAATAAGTTGGATATAAATCTATCTTTTATTTGATTCACTAGACAAAATGATTGTCAATGGAAAGACCAGCTTTATTCCAGGCTTCAAATTAAATGTAGATTAATTGGTAAAACTACTTATTCTTTAAATGCTATCCTCATCAGTATTTCTAGTTGGTCCATATCTGTTGTTAGTCCTTACCATTTCCTTGCAGTGCTTCTTTCTGGAGACTTGCTAATTTTGTTGTCAATATGAAGTATTCAGTACAAGGCCCAAACATAAAAATGCAAATTTATTTATTATTCTATAACTGAAATTTGCTTTACTCTTGGTTCACTATTTTCACCTTGCCACTTCTGTACTACTAACCTTGGTGATGAAACTTTTGTAACTTTATCTGACCACAAAGACAATTAATGATGGATGTTTCAGGGGAGCTCAGGGACATTTTCCTGCTAGCCCAGCACCTACTGTGGTTGTCACTTGCATTGGTTACATTGTCAGAGGCCTCCTTCATTTAGTTCCCAACACTGAAATGCCAATTTAGAAGCCTTTGCTACTGGGTTCCCTCAACATACACTGTGGTGACATTTTGATAGGCACATCTGCTCTCACTTCTTTCTAAATTTATATGGCCAACTTATGCACAAGAGAACTTTTTTGTAGTCTGCACACAGCAAGAGAACTAAGAAAGATTTGGGAAAAGAGGAATAAGGGACGCTATCTCAGACCCTGATTATGCCATATTATTATGCCTACTTTACAGCAGTTGCTCTGTTGTGACACAGAGCATAGTAGCAGTTATATGACTACCCTGTATCTACTATTCTCCTTTGTAACAAAACTGCCAGTTTTATTCAGAGTGGTAAAGTATGTAGCTTAAAAAACTATATGTATCTGGCTCCCATGCAGCTAGTGGATATCATGTGATCTAGTCCTATCAGTGGAATATAACTGAAAATACATTGGGAATTTCTTGATAATTTTGCTGTAGTGGACACAGAAATGAAAGACCCAGATGTCCCTTCAAAAAAGGAATTTTTGCTCCATTTATCAGAAAATCACATCTGGATGTCAGCTCTATCAGGGTTTAAACTAGATAATGATTATATAAAAATTTAAGGATGCTGCCCTACCCAAATTCATTACCCTTATAGGAGTGGCCCATAGCCAATGACTAATCAAGTCAGCAATATAAATATTTCACGTTTTGTCCCAATATGGATCAATTGAGGGGCATATATGCTTCAGATCTCCCAAGTGAGTTTGGCCAAGGCTTTATCTGGTTGGCACTGAAATTCAACTTTTCTTTCTGCCAAGTACTGAATCCTCTCTCTCCCTTCCATAGGGATTTTATCTCTAATAAGGCTATGCATGCCTAATTCCATCTCAGCATCTGTTTCCAGGGAACCAAACTTGTGACAGTTGATACCAGAAGTGGTTCAAATAGATAGGTGATAAGATGGGACTTTGAGATGGGGTACTTGCTGTCTGGCTAACACTTGAATCAGAAGACCCCATCCCTAATATTAGGTAGAACACCAAGAATACCTGGCACTAAATCTCACCAGTGCTGGGAACATGGAAAATATACTGGTGGAAGGGAATATATTAGGCTGAGCAATTTGTCAGAAATTTGAAAAGTATGGGAAGTAGTAATAATTTAAAAAATGGTTTTAGATAGCTATTGCTTATTTCCATTGATATCCAGGCAAAGATAACCAAACGTTGTAGTGAACAAGCAGATAATGGAAAGCCAAGTATGAAGCCAAAGAGCTAACTGTTAGGTTACAAAGAGATTCTTAGTTCTTCTAGTAATAAGATAAAGAAAGATGAAGACCAGGCCAAGGAATAACAGGGTAGCTGAACTCTACAGAAAGGTAAATAACCAAGGCAGGTATATTCAAGGACCTGGATGGGAAAAATTGGGCCCTTATGCTTGACATGTAGATATCTGGAAAAATGAACCTGAATATATTTGAAAATTCAGAATCCTTTGAACCCTCTGAGTCTACAGAAGTGTACTACCTCTGCCCTCCTCCACTAAGAGAAAGCATTCCTCTCTTCTTTAAGGCAAAGCCACTTTTCCACCCAATAGCACATGTCCCCTCAATATCTTCTCTAAATTCCCTTAATAGCTATTAGGTTTATAACTAAGGTTAAGTTGCTTAACCTTAGGGTGCTTGCTGAAGAGGTCTAGAACAATATATTGAATAAGGGAGAATTCATTCATATGGAAACAATGTCTTCATATACAAGTTTTAACATCCTAGAAAGGAGCCCAAGATCCTGTGAATTTGCCATTAGGAAAGTTCCTAGTAGTGAGGCATGGAAAAACTAATGGCCCTAACTAAGTGAATTTGATATGCCAGAGCTTCATTTCAGATGTTGGAAGAATAGATTGAAAGGTGCAGAGATGTGGACTTGCTGGAGTGCATAAACTATGTAAAGCCACAAAATGAATGAGATGATTATGTCCCATGGGAAGACCTAGATGATATGCCATTCATCTAGTCCATAAGGAATGCACTGATGAGAGGGGCACTGAAATTGCTAAAAAGTTCAGTGTTGGGTCCCCTCTGAAGGGCAGGGCTCAAAGTAGAAGATGCTAAGAACTAGCATCACTGACAGCAGTGAGGAGGGTAGGAATTCAAAACAATAGAGGTCAGCAAGCTAAAGCCAGACGGCTGCAATTATTATAACAAGAGGCACTGTTAGAGTGGAAAGCAAGGTGTCCTGAACCACAGAGAATTATTGATATGGTTAATAGAAAATGGCAATCTTAGGAGCAAGAGAGATGAGCAAGCAAACTAGGGTACTACATAGCTTATAGCACCAGAAAAAAATCAAGGATGGATGAACAGGAAGCAGAGAGAAATCATTCAAATAAAACAATCTCTATCCCTTGGCCATTTTCTTGTCTTAAGACCATTTTTAGATGCAGAACTCAATGACTAAAGGGGAGGCTGGGGCCCAAGGAGGTAGGACTTTCTAGCATCATGGCAAGTATATCCAACAGTGATTCTCCCAGTCCTTCTCCAAAGTGAGCTTGGGTCATTTACTCATGTAACTATACACTGAAGGAAGAGGGACACCCAAACATTTCAAGGAGTGTTAATAGGGTCCCAAACCCTCAAAATATGTTCACAAACCCCTACTATAAGAATGAGGGAATATGAGAGCTAGGTAATAAATAAATAAATAACTGCATTCACTTTACCAGGGCCAGATTGAGTAGTTGTGACAAAGACTATATGGCCCACAGAGCTGAAAATGTGAAGTATCTAGCCTACAGAAAAAGTGTGCCAACTGCTCATCTAAATATTCAGGATTAATGGTCCCCATCATATTTCCATTTAATTTGCCAGAAGGATCCTTAGAGACACCAAATGGATCCTAGACAATGACAGTAGAACCTTGAAAAAAAGTCAGCCAAGTAGTGGCCACATTGCAACACCTGTTTCAAATATACTAGTTTTGCTAGAGTGGATTAGCATGGCTTCAGGTATATGATTATAAGCCATTGATTCGGTTAATGCAGTATTTTCTTTTCTGATTCAAACAGGCAACATACAATTACTATTTTTCTGTCACATGTCTCTCCATGGTACAAGAAAAATGATTGCATCTTATAACTGATATCAGAAATAAGGAAGTGTGGTTCTTGGTATGTCTCTTTGGATTCTGGAGGCAGACATTCCATGTCTAGAAATACTGTTTTGGCCCATACATGGCCTGATGTGGGAGGCTGCCACCTTTGGTTAAGGCCAAGAACAAGAAAGTGCTCTGCAGCAGGTCCAGGCTATTGTATGAGCAGCCCTCCTGCTTAGAAATACTACCTAGCATGTCCTGTAGTATTAGTTATCAGAAATGTAAAAAGATACCAACTGGAAATTAAATAGTAAGCCCAGTGACATAATCACAATTCAGGCCTCCAGAACTCCACTTCAAGGCCATGCCACCTTCAAAAGATAATTATAAGTCCTGAAAAATAATTCCTAGTGTGCTATTGGGACACTGTAGAGATGGCAAGCCTAACAATGGACACCAAGTAATCATGCATGTGGAACTGCCTGTCATGAGCTAATTTCTATCAGATACATCAATTCATAGGCCCAACATCAGACAGGCCCAACAACAATTCATTATAAGATGGAAATGGTAAATCCAGAACTGAGCACAAGGAAGACTAAAGGGAACAATCAGACTACATAAGCAGGGAACACAGATCCTTATTCAATCCACAATTGTTGCACTAACATCCTCTGGTAATATGCAGAATTTCCTATGATAAGATTATGAAAGAAGAAAATACATAAAGAACTCATATGACTCAACATAAAAAAATAGCCCGATTAAAAAATGGGCAGAGGACGTGAACATTTTTCTAAAAAAGACATACATACAGCCAACAGGCACATGAAAAATGCTCCACATCACTAATCATCAGCGAGATGCAGATCAAAACCACAGTGCAGTATCACCTCACACCAGTCAGAATGGCAGCTACACAAAAGATAAGAAATAACAAGTGTTAGAGAGGATGTGAAGAAATGAGAGCCCTCCTACACTGTTTGAGGGAATGTAAATTGGTGCAGCCACTATGGAAAGCAGTATGGAGGTTATTCAATAAACTAAAAATAGAAACACTGTATGACTCAATAATTCCACTTGTAGAATTTACCTGAAGAAAACAAAATCTCTGATCAAAAAGATATATGAACCCCTATGTTTGTCACTGCACCGTATGCAATAGGCAAGATATGGAAGTAACCAAAGTGCCAACAATAGATGAATGGATAAAGAAGAGGTGGTGCATATACACAAGGGAATATTATTCAGCCATAAAAATGAAAGAAATCCTGCTATTCCTGACAACATGGATGGACCTAGACGGTACTATGCTAAGTGAAATAAGTCAGATGGAGAAAGAGAAATACCATGTCATTTCATTTGTATGTTGAATCTATAAACAAAACGAAACAAAACAGCAATAGACTCATAGACACTGAGAATTGACCATGGTTACCATGATGGAGTGGTTGGGGTGGAATGGGTACAATAGGTGAGGGGATAAACAGCCACAAAATGTCAATCATAATATAAATTAGTCACAAGGATAAAAGTATAGCATAGAGAATATAGTCTTTCTATGTTGACAGATAATAACTGCACTAGTTGGGGTGAGAATTTTACAATGTAAATAACTGTTGAACCACTATGTTGTATACCTGAAAGAAACATAATATTGCATATCAACTATATCTGTCAGTGGCTTGGTATGTGAATGCAAGCTGATGTTCAATAGCTGAACCACAGCTCCACTCAGAAATGTTCTTGAAAGACAATGATGAAAGAAACACTTTTAAAAGGGCAAAGTTTTGGTTGACATATCTAGTGATACACTACATGGAAAGAGAAGCAACCTGACTTTGTAATCTATATAGACTCATGAGGTTAATGGCCTGGCTAGATGCTCATGGGCTTGTAAGGAGAAAGATGTTAAGAGTAGAGTTAAGGAGTTCTGCAATACAGACTTGTGGGTTGACACATGGGGTTGGACACAAAGTGTGAAGATTTTTGTATACTATATCTATGTATACCACTGGGTTGGATAACCAGAGTTAATAACCATGGAAATGGCACTGAGCCACCAAGAAGACAGAATGACTTACAGAGTTGAGATTAGTTAGACTTGGCGATTGAATACTCTACCATTAGAAGAAAAGATACATGAGCAGAATGAGTAGGAGAGAGAGAAGGAGGCTATTCATAGGTTTAACACAATGGACTTCCAGTTACCAAAGGTGATATAGCTACTACTCCTTCTGAATATCTAACCCATTGGCCATAGAGACAAATATCAAGGCCTCAGATTGACACTATTCCTTAAGGACACCAAGTGTCATCATGTTGACTAGAGTGGTCTTTTCTGTCCTGAAAGAGCCAGATATTTTTCCAACAGGTAGAGACACATATTTCAGACATGAATTTGTCTTTCCTGCCCACAGGGCCTCAAACAACACCACTATTTGAAGGCTTTCACAGTGTTTGATCTGCTGACATGGTATCCCACATAAAACAGTCAGATAAATGGATCTACTTTGCAGCAAACGAGGAATTGGGATGAGTTCTTGAATATGGGATCCACTAGTTGTATCCTATATCCATAAGCTATTGGTCTGGTAAAAAGTTGGAATAGCAGTTGAAGTGCCAGCTCTGAAACAATCCTCAGGAAGGATAAGGAGCATCCTTTAAGATGTAGTATGCACATTGAACAAAAGACCTTTATAGGATACTGTGTTTCCACTGGGAAGAATACTTGGTTCAGGAACCAAGGAATGGAAGCAGACTGGTTCTATTTTCCATCACTCCCCAAAAGTCTAGGAAGTTTATCCTTCAAATATCCACAACTCTAGGCTCTGAAAAATTAGAGATCCTGGTCCCCAAAGAGGGTATTTTTTCGAGGGGACACAGTAATAATACCATTAAATTTCAACTGTAGCTGGTACCTAGCCATGTTGAGTTCCTTGGGTACAGTGACTAGCAAGCGAGGAGAAGAGTCAATACTTTGGCAGGTATTGTTTACTCTGATCTCTAGGAAAGGATGTATTAATGTTGACAATACAGACAGAGAGAACTATTTGTGGCATACAGGTAATCCACTTACATGCTTCTTTGGTATTTCCTCGCCTAATTGTGACAATGAATAGGCACATGGAATAACTGCAGCCAGAGAAATGTAACAACCAGAGGTTCAGGTTGAGCCTGACAACCTAACAACCTCAGGAATGAATGTCTGGATCAATGTTATAAGACCAGCCACTGAGGACAGTGGAAGTGTTAGATGAAGCTAAAGGGAAACTAGAACAGTATTGGCATAAAGAGAGAATGAGAATCAATTGTAGCCTTGGGACTTGTTGAAGCAGTGAGGTATGAAATTTGTCTCATTAACTTTTTTCTTATAAGCTTCCTCAGGAAGAGAAGGCCACAAGAATCCCAGAGATACTCTTTCCTGAATGAGTATGAAGAAGTTGGTCCAAATGGTACAAAGAAGGATTATGGCAGGCACAGAGATTCACCACTAAGATTCCAGTTTGGGAAAGCAATTGTTTATTCAGCTGTCAACAAAAAGCTCCTACCTGCCAGCTATTTGACAGTTTGTGTCTACAGAGAGCTGCCTTGTCCGTGGACCTGCTTTCCTGAGGCAGTCCACAACTGATGAGCCATCAAGACTTTAGCCAAATTAGCCTGGCTTGGAACCACTCTGATGGACCATAAACATACCACAGCTCTCATTGGGTTGGCCAAGTTTTTATTTGGCCTTTATCCCATTAGACATCCTTGTGCCTGACCCTGCTTCCTCTTCCTTTCCACAGGTGTTGTTGCCTAAATAAATACCTTGAAATTGGAACTCTATCTTGGTGTTGACATCTGGAAAATTTGACCTCAGCCATTTGATTTCCTGATAAAAGTCTTCCTACTTGTTACTTTCTTCTTAATCTTGCTACCTAGAATGTAGTGGTGAGCTTATTACCATGAGGTGATCATGAGGATGAAATGCACATGCTAAGAATGGCAGTGCCAGCAAATAGAAGACTTAGGGAATTTTGGTGACCTTGTGGAGATGCTGCACCAGTTCTGGACTGCCTTCTTGTAAATTTCTTGATATGTAAGCAAAATAAATGCCTATTTTGTTAAGTCACTACAGTTCAGTTACTTTTTTCATATAAATGAATCTAGCCGTAAACTAATACAATAACTCTGAAAGAATCTCTCTTCCCAGAGTTGCTATTGTGAAGTGAGACCCAAGACTCTTCTGGTTTGGATGCTAGAAGCCCATCTGGTATTTCTATTCTCTTGGCCTGCCCAGATTTCAACCTGAAGTGTGTGCCAGAGAGCACGGTCCAACTGTTACATCCAAATTTGGCTGTTATTTTCCTTTCCCAATAGTCTTAAAGCCCATATTTCTTCAGCCTTATAAAGTAATAAGAACATGGATTTTACACCGTCCTGCATTCCTACATATTTAATCATTATAATATAAATTTTATGCTCTGAGTGTTCCAGTTTTTGGATCTTGAAACTTGAAGTGTTTGGATTTCAAAACTCTTTCCTCTCTTTGGTTTTTGGCTCTTGCAGCTGAGGAACATGCTTTCAAGGTTTTGGTCTATGATATAAACGGATGCACTTCTACTTTGGAGTTCAAAATTATTTGACACAATGCATTGTTTTTTTTCAATAATATACCTACCTTTTGGATGTTGGGAGAAGGGTTCTGAGAAATACCGGGATAAAGTGAGATTTTGTTTAGTATTGTCATTTTTATTATAAATTCTATAAACTACACATTCTTTGAAAATCTGAATGATGCATGGAAATCTAATCATCCTTCCTTCCCAACTTCATTTGTTGTTTTACATGCTTTCACAAAGCATTGAATTATCTTCTCCTCTAAGTTTGTTTAGGAAGCAGGCTAAGGGAAGTCAGGAAAGCCCCTTGCTGACATATGCAGTGATAATCAAGAGGAACTTTGCCAAGTAAATATGTGTGGAATGATTTTATGTTCTTTGGGGAAAATTATGAAGACAAATAACAAAAGTTCAAAGGTAGAATGTAGGAAGATTTCTAGAAAAGGATTATGCATGAATTAAATGAGGATCATTCCACTATTTTTGTTATGACCCATGGAAGAAGCTCACTAATTTGAGACTCTTTTCTAACTTTGTACTCAAGAAGCAGAGGATTGAAGGCATAAAGTGCTAAATTCAAAAACAAATAATCAAGCCCATCTTATTTGCTGGCTTTCAGTAATATGAAAGCCTTTAAGTCAAAGTTTTCTCCACTTTTCCATGACTTCCTGGAAACATTCAATATAAAGATCAAGTAAAGACAAAAAAACATCAAGGCAAATACAGAAAAGAGTACCTGCTACTTTTTGATTTTGGCAATAGAGATATCTATACCATATGGAACATACTATCCTTGGACAGAGAAGGTGAAAGAACAGGTTGACTATATATATTGCATTTCCTTTCTGACCATTTAATCTAAATAAATTTGTTTTTGTTTTAGAAGCCTAGATTTTAAATGTTAATTCAAATGACCCATGATGTGTGCTTGTGACGTTTGGCATGGACTACTAGAATTGATTAGCAGACCATCTCTTTGTGCTCTCTATCTGGTTCTAGATAGAATCCATGGTGAGATTCCCCTAGGACTATACAACCACAAGATATTTAAGCCCACCCTCAAATTGTTTACCCCAGGAGGAAAAACAACTTCCAGAGGCAAGAGTTTTAGTGTCTAGTACTCAGCAATTAAACCAGGGCAATATTCTTGGTGAAAGATAAATACAAAGATTTTTTAAGTCCTTCATACATACGTTTTTACAGTCTCTTGATAATTGGCCTATTTCAACTTGTACTCTGCAGAACAAACTTTTCCTAACTCCACATTTAGTTAATCTTATCATTCCAGAATGAAGATCCTTTCAGAATTAAAACATTGATGTTTTTAAAGTCTAACTAGAAATCTTCTGTCCTTCCTTAATTTTCCAGATATTACTAAAACTACAGAAGATAGGATCAAGTAATTAAGAGTCATTTTATCATGATTAATAGACTACGTTAATTCTCTTTGCCAGCTGTGTACTTGGGTAAGTTACTTAACTGTCTGTGTTATACCACATGAGAAGTTAACCCAATGTCTAATAATAAATCCTCAACATGTGTTAGTTGTTTCTATTATTATTGCTAACAAATACTTTGTAGTGGAAACATAAGTTCATGATGTCTGCCTGCTGTTTTGTTTTTAAAATATTTAAAAATCAAACTCTGATTAACTCTGATCTCATCTGAAAACAGTGCAGATGCATTGATTTTATTAACCATCTCCACAATGTATTAGCTATGAAACTTTGCAAAAATTATTTATTGTGCCTGTGGCTTAGTTCCCTCATCTGTAGAATGGGAAAGTACTCAACAAATCAACTTACCTAATGGGATTGTATGAAGGAATAAGGATGATAATATGTAAAACTCTCAGTATAGGACCCAATTCCTTGTATCTGCTAAATAAAAATGAGCATTAATAGTAACGAAACAAAGGAGGAGCAGCAGAAGGGAAGATAGGGTGAAAAAAGAGTGGGGGATGAAAAGGAGAATAAGGATGAGAAAACAGGAGGAGGAAGAGAGAGGAGAAAGAAGGCAGATAGAGAGAACTAATGTTTCTATTATTTAGTTAGAATGATAATTGCAGTTAAATTGCAGGCAAAAAATAGTTTGTTTAAAATGATATTAGGGAAACAATTGGGCATAGTGATTTCATACCACACTAAAATGCCTAAAGAAAAATAACACTACCTTAAAATATGTTTTCGTAGATGAAAAATTTTTCCAAGTTGTATATGTAGAATGATTATGTATATGTTTCTATATATACATACACACACATATACATTAAATACATATATAATATATTGTATGTATTTAATATATATGTGCATATATATATAAAATATATATATTCTCAACTGAAATGGGACCCACAACTACATAACAGAGCATAAGAAAAATTATTTGAACACTAGTAGTAAAAGGAGAAAGAGCTCTATTGCATTTTTTATGATCAAGACCAACTCTCTTGTTTTTATCTCAGTAATTCACTTCCAGTGTATTTTTTTCTGCACATGAGAAATGGCAATTCTATACAACTATTAAATTATTTTAAAATGTGCACACACATGTATGTGTATATATTCACATACACATACATGCATATGTGAAGGTTTGAGGACTATTTCTAGACATCTTGATTAATGAAGGAGCTCCTATTCTGATTCAGCATGGATTACTCCTTGTGTAGTACAGCTTTTATTCATTGCCTTATATGTTCCTTGGGGATCTTACATAATGTTTATAATGGCATGGTCAAGTATGTCTAGAGGTATCATTACTTGCTGAAAAGCCCTTTTATATATTTGCAAACACTTCTGGTTGAATTTAAGTGGCTGTCATTATTTATGTGTATTTTTCTTTTTCTTCCCTTGTCTAACACACTCTAAAAAATACTGACTTGATTTGCTCCCAGAAAAATGGGAAAATGGATTTGTCTATTTGCTTCTGTCTCTCTCTCATTCTTTCTCTCTTTCTCTTCCCCAGCTGTGCATGCTTTTTTCTCATATATATGTTTTTGCTCATGATAATTTTATTGTGACCAGTGGTGACATGGCAGCTATTTTTAAATACTTTTGAAGAGTTAATTCCTGATAGAAGTCTAAGTCAGAAACAGATAGATAGATGTCAAGAAACTGTAGCACCATTAACTATTTCTATCACCCAACCCTACATCCAGTTCTCTTCAATGGATTAGAATACATTTCTTTTTAACTGTGTTATGCCCAAAAATCATCATGTAGCCTCCACCTCAATGAATACTTTAATTATTTTCAATCTTCATATTAATTATTTAAATCATCTTTATCATGAAGGCTGTGATTAACCTATCTCTTCTGTTCATTATTTTCAACTCAGACCAATGTACTTCTATGTTTTCTAAATTTCTATATACAACAGTAGACAACAGATCAAGAGTTTCTCAGTGTCAAATTATGGAAAAAATGTAGAAGAATAGCAAGAAAGCTTGCCATAAAGGATTTGAAAAAATTTGGGAGCACACAACATTAAATATTGCTTCATCTATACAATTACAAAATACACTTTGATTAAAATATATTAGAATGAAATTTCCACTGCACAAAATTATTTAGAAATATTAATAATCCCCATTGGGGCTAATGGTCTGCAAAAGAAAATGTAAAATGATCTGTCATGCATATTTCAAAAAGAAATGAACCCTATTCCATGTTAAATCAAAATGGAATGTCTGTTTTGAATGTTGCTCCTTAGAGACTTAAAACCTTGGTAAATTTTACCAAATATTTGAATTTCTTAATAGCAAAGTTGGTAGCCAATAGAGAAAAATATATTTCCTTAATTGATTTAGACAAAATAGCACTTATTTGACATTTCCATTTTTGTATAGTCTCTAGAACCATATCTTCCTAGCAATGAAGGAATGTATAAGATGTGCACTAAGAAGGGTATATTTTCAATCCGTATAAAACTGCATGAAGATATATATGTAAGAGCTCATGTTTATATGATAGGAGAAGCTACACTCTGTGAAAAACTAAGAAAAGGCAATAGTATACTAAATATTTTAAGCACTCTAATAATAGGGTTTTATATCTAATTGCATAAATAGCAGAATTAAATCCCAAGCTCATCAATTACCTAGTATATATGAACATTTTGGCCTTTGTTGAAAACGAAAACACATTGTTTTCACCAAATGAATGTTTTCTAATAGCCTAAGAGTAAATTTCAGTGGTATAATATCACCAAGTCATCACATTTCATATAAAGACACAGGACATGGCAGTAAGATCTAGAGATTACGTTTTTAGTGTCTGTCCTCATGAAGTACACATTTATTCCAAAGAAAGCAAAGAATCTGTATCTCTTACAGAAAATGAGAAAATTAATTAGCAGTTATCTTAATAAAAGAAATTTGGGGACCCATTTTGGTTTTGGGTTTTGAAAGTGTTTAACATAAGAAATGTTGGTCTCTCCTTTATGTTAATAATCATTTTTTTATACAGACAGAAGGCCCTAACCATAAACATGTACTTAATAATAAGTATGCCTTAATGACAGATAGTGTAAAAACTAGCAGTAACCTTATGATGCTACAGTTTGATTCAACTTACCTAACAGGTGCCAGCTTTTTTCAGGACTACCACTTTACACTTTAATACAGATTTGCTCATGTATATGCAAATTGAAATCCAGTAAAAGGCATTTCCTGCAGCTTAAAATGTACACTGAGAGCATTTTTCTTCAGTATTACTCAATTGATGTCATAACACATTTGAACTCCCATTAACTGCTACATTCTATATATGCGAACTCTGGATTTGTCAGTGTGTAGATATATTCTGAAAGTAGAATCACTCTTTGATTACATTTGTTCAAACTTTTTGAGAGCCAAATATTCTTAGAACATAAACTTCTTTAATTTTTCTTACTTTTATTTTAAAAGATAATTTCAGATTTTTATATTATGAGAAATCAACACCAGGCATTCTCTTGGAGGAAGTTTCTTTCCTGTCATGAACTTTGAGTATTCGGGAGGTGAGTTCTCTCCAATAAGCTATTCTTCAACCATTGTATCATCTCCATATGTTTTTTATAATTTATCCTAGGACAACATAGTGAGAGAAAACTGGTACTCCAGGTTCTTGATTTGCACCTTAGAGCTGTGTTTTAAATATCTCTGTAAGGAGATATGACTATGCTCAGACCTTTCAGAAGGACTCCTTCGTTTATACCTCTGCTCTGTATCATTTTTAACTTCATTAAAGAATAATTCTGGGTTAATCTATTAGAGAATCTCTTCCTAGGCTCAAAATTGTGAAACTGGCTTGAACTTTGATAGAATAAAACTATCACAAGTGGTCAATATACTCTTGAGATCATGTTCTTTGAAGCTTGCATCTATACTGTGCTGGCCTTTTGTGTTGCAGATACTTTCCATCCTTTATCAGAAACTGCTCAAAGTTCTACTTTGCTAATGAGATGTGATGAGACTTTGCAAAGTTTTCTGGCTCATTTTTCTCCTTTGCCTCTATCTCTAACTCCTTCCTACCTGTTACTCCAACATAAATACTGTTATGTTCTCATGAAGCCAATAAACAGAACTAGAAACAAATCACTGTTGACTTCTAAAATTGAGTGAAACTACTGTTCACTGAATACATATATTGCAGTGCATTTCCAGTGGGAGGTGCAAAATATAACTTTAACTCTATAAATCTTGCCCCCATTTCAGAAACCTACCTTAAAATGCTTTTCTTGGCCCCAACCACTATATTATACACTGAGTTTCTGTCAAAGACTGTTCTAGGTTCAAAATGGTTGCCATAAAAATTCAACTTTTATTATTCCTTCATATATAATCCCAGTGGAGGAGTGACGGACATTTGAGGAATAAGATACCTAGGCACCTAGGACATTGTGATCCTGAAAATGTATGATTTTAAGGCTAATAGTCTTTAGACACCTACTTCAAAGAGTATTATTCTTTAAATAAGATTTCTTTCTATCTCTGTACATATAAAAGTGAATTTTTTTACTAGAGGAAGAAATTCAATCAAATTAATATTTTGTCTTCTTTGAAGAAATTATTCATAATATTAACAATTCATATGTGTTTCATTCAGAACATTGTACTAGGATCTATAGAAAAATAATGAAATAGAAGATACTGTGCTTCATATGGTTTATGGGATACTTAATGAGAATAGTTTCACTATGGCAAAATAAAATGTGAAATCAATAATAAAGCAGCATAATAAGAAATTTAAAAGGAATTTGAATGATTTACGTAGAAATACTGAGGATATCAAGAATTTAAAAGGGGTCAAAGGGAAGGAATATTTCATCTGAAAAATGCCATTTACATTGTACCATAAAAAATTAACTGGGTATGAATAAATTGATGAAATGAAGGCACTTTAAGTGGTGAGAACAGCAAGATCAAACTTATGCATCTAAGGTCTGTGGAGCTGTATATTGGAAATGGGCTTCTGAAGGATGGAAAGATGTTGAAAAGCAAACATAAAATATATTTCCATTTATTTGTACCTTATTCAATTTCATTCATCAATGTTTTTCGTTTCCAGTGTACAGACTTTTAACCTCCTAACCTTCTTGGTTAAATTTATTCCTAATTATTATATATTTTTGATGCTATTGAAAATGGGATTGTAAAATTAATATTGTTAAAATGTTAATATCCAAAGCCATCTAAAGACTCAATGAAATCTCTGTCAAAACATACCACTGAACAATCAATGAGACAAAGAATAAATTAAAAGAAAAAATGTAAAAGTCTTCATAATGAAAATGGAAACAAAAGAAACCTCTTAGGGGAGAAGGCAAAAACAGTTCTAAGAGGGAAGTCTATAGTGATAAACACTATATTAAGAAAAAATGGTATTTTTGAGGAGAGGTTCCAGTGGTGGTATAGGAAGATTCTGAATCACCTCCTCCCATGGACAGTTTCCTGTGAAAACAACCTGAAAGCTGGATGAACAGAGACTCCACAGCAAAAGGTTAAAAGAGCAGTATCTAAACAAGTCGGAGAGGCAGAGACATGGTCTCACCAAAAATAAATAAATAAATAAAAGACCTACCCCAGCCACAGCAAACCACAGCCAGAAGAGATCTCAAAAATATGTAACTTTTCCCTGAAAAGCAAGGGGTTTGTCCTCCATATCAGGAACACCAATCTTTTGATCTTACACAGGAGAGATGAGCCCCCAAAATGCCTTGCTTTGAGAACCAAACAGAATTACATCTCATCTAGGAAAAGCTATAGAGCTGTAGGGGGAGAAGAACCTGATCATAAAGGGTTGCCCACAGATTCACTCACACTGGGACCCAAAATAAAAACACCAGACTGAAAACTTCCTAGACCATATGTGAAAGAAACCTACCTACTAATCTTAAAGTGTCTGCCAGAAAGGTAAGATCTTGAGACTCTCTGGGGACAGAGACACTGGTGAATGCCAATTTTGCAATATCATTGTGACTTGCTGGTGATCATGTTAGCAGGCATCATTTTGGAGCTCTTATTCAGGCTTTAGGCATTGAAGCGCATGTACCACTGAGGGTCTTGCCCTCTCACACACCCACCAAAGCTGTGGTGTCATAGTGGGCAGGTACATGCAGCTCACACAAGGGATGCTCCTTGAGCACCTCAAACGGGGGGCCAGACATTAGCACTTCTGAGCCCCAAGGGGTACATAAACTGGGTTTCTCCCTCAGGGTTGGGAAGTCTCTGATTCACCCAATACATAGGAAAAAAACACAGAGCATTCAGGCAAAATGAGGAGACAAGGGAATATGTTCCAAACAAAAGAACAAGTAAAGCTTCAGAAAAAGACGTTAAAAATACAGATAAACAATCTACCTGATAAAGAATTTAAAGTAACATACATAAAGATTCTTACTAAACTCAGGAAAATAATAATGAACACAGTGATAACTTCAAAAAATAAAAGAAAGTATCATACAGAAGTTAAAGATCTGATACAATAACTGAACTGAAAAATTAATTGGGTTCAACAGCAGACTGAATGAAGATGAAAAGGTCTGTGAGCTGAAAGAACAATGGAATTCATCCAGGCAGAGCAGCAAAAAGAAAAAAAAAAATCTAAAAGGTGAAGATAACTTTGGGGAACTTTGGAACAGCATCAATCAGAATAAAATCTGCATTATAAGGGTCCCAGAAGGAGAAGAGAGAGAGAGAGAAAGAGCCAGGAAACTTCTTGAAGAAATAATGGCTGAAAACATCCCTAATTTGAGGAAGGAAATAGACTTCCAGTTCCAGGGAGCCCACAGAGTTCAATATAAGATAAGCTCAAAGAGATCTAGCTGAGACACTTTATAATTCATGTGGTAAAGGTAAAAAGCTAAAGAGAAAGTCTTAAAGCAGCAAGAGAAAAACAACTTGCTACATACAAGGGAAACCCATAAGACTATCAGTATATTTATCAACAGAAACTTTGCAGGCCATAAAGGAGTGGCATGACATATTCCAAGTGCTGAGAAGAAAAACCTTGCAACCAAGAATTCTCTACACAGCAAGGTTATTATTCAGAATTGAAGGGTGGGTTAGCAGTTTTACACATAAGTAAAAACTAGGAGTCTATCCACTAGACTGGCCTTATAAGAAATATTAAAGGGACTTCTTTAAGATGAAAAAAATGGCACTAATTAATAACAAGAAAAAATATAAAAGATCTCAGTAAAAAGGGTAAATATATAGTAAAGATAGTAGATAAATCACTTATAAAGGAAATATGAAGTTAAAAACAATACTAGTAAAATTAACTAAAAATGCAATAGTTATAGGATACATAAAATAAAAATATGTGAAATTTGACACCAATACTATAAAATGTGGGAAGGAAATAAATTATAAAGTTTTGGAATTGTTCAAATTTAAATTCCTATCGAGTTAAAGTTTGGAGAATTTAGTCCACTTACATCTAAAATAATTATTGATAGGTATGCATTTATTGGCATTTTGTTCAGTGTTTTTTGAGTGTTTTTGTTGTTTCTCTGTGTTCCTTTCTTTTATCTTTCTCACTTCCTTTGTGGTTTGATTTTTTTAATACTGTATACTGACTGTTATATATATATATATATGATGTTATATGCAAAACTCATAGGGACAAAAAAGCAAAAACTTGTAGTAAATAAAGAAAATAAAATGGGAAAGTAATCTAATCATAACAATAACGAAAACGATCAAACTACAAGGAAAGTGAGAAAAAGAATAAAAACACAGAGGAACTGCAAATCCACCCAGAAAACAACAAAATGTCAATAACTACATACCTATCATTAATTACTTTAAACGTAAGTGGATTCAATTGTCTAGTCAAAAGACAGAATGGCTGGATGTAAGGACACACACACACTGAAAGTGAAGGGATGGAAAAAGGTATTCCTTACAAATTAAAACAAAAAGAAAGCTGATAAACCTATACTCATGTCAGACAGAACAGACTTTAAAACAAAAACTATAATAAAAGACAAAAAAGAGCATAACAATAAAGGGGACAATCCAGCAAGAAGCATTTAATAATGTATATAACTGTCAAATAACTATATTCTTGAAACCAATATAGTATTGTAGATCAACTATACTTCAATAAAAAAGAAGATAGTATATTTATAAATATATATTTATGTATCATATTTATAAATACATATACACACAAGATAGGAGCACCAAAATATATAAAGCAAATATTAACAGGCCTAAGGGAAGAAATTGACAGCGATACAATAATAGTAGGGGACTTTAACAGTCCACTTACATCATTGGATAGGTCATCCAGACAGAAAATCACTAAGGAAGCTTCAACCTTAAAAAATACATTAGACCAGATGGGCTTAATATATTATATTATATATTTATTATATTATATTATATTGAATTATATTATATTAATTATATTATACTATATATAGAAAATCTCATCCAAAGGCAGCAGAATATACATTCTTTTCAAGTGCACATGGAACATTCCCCACGATAGATCACACATTAAGCCACAAAATCAGTTACAATAAATCCAAGAAGACTGAGATTGTATCAAGCATCTTTTCCAAACACAATGGTACAAATTAGAGATAAATGACAAGAATGTAAGGATTAAAAATATGAACAACTAATGGGTTGAGTCATTGAAGAAATCAAAGGAGAAATTGAAAATACCTAGAGACAATGAAAACAGAAATACAACATACCAAAATCTGTAGGATGCCACAAAAGTGGGTCTAAGAGGGAAGTTCACAGCAGTAGAGGTCTACCTCAAGAAACCAGAAAAATCTCATATAAGCAATTGAACTTTACACATAAGGGAACTAGAACAATAACAAATGTTAGTATAAGGAAGGAAATAATCAAGATCAGAGTAGAAATAAATAATAAATAGAAAAATGACAGAAAATATTAGTGAAACTATAAGTTTGTTCTTTGAAAATAAAAGCAAAATGAACAAAACTTTAGGTAGACTAACCAAGAAAAAAAAGAGAGGGCTCACATAAGCCTTTTGTTGAACATACCTTAGAAAACATCTTCCTCCCACTCTGTGGTTTTTCTTTCCACATTTTTTTTACAATTTTTTTATTAAGGTATTATTGATATACACTTTTATGAAGGTTTCACATGAAAAACAGTATGGTTGCTACATTCACCATATTAACAAGTCCCCCGCCCATACCCCACTGCAGTCACTGTCTATCAGTGTAGTAAGATGCCACAGAGTCACTACTTGTCTTCTCTGTGCTACGCTGTCTTCCCCATGATCCCCCACACACAATGTGTACTAATCATATTAACCCTCAATCCCCTTCTCCTGGCCTCTTCAACCCCTCCCCTTTGGTAACCGCTAGGCCCTTCTTGGAGTTTGTGAGTCTGCTACTGTTTTGTTCCTTCAGTTTTGCTTCGTTGGTATATGCCACAAATGAGGGAAATCACTTTCCCTCATTCTTTCACCACTTTTATGTTGTCATTTTCTGAGTAAAAGGGCTTATTATATTATAGTCCATGATATTAATTTATACCTTATGGTTAATTTTTTTTTGTATCCCTTTTAAGGGATCATTGCCAAGTCATAAATATATTGTTCTTAGAGTAAGTATTTTTATAAATTTTGATAGCTAAAAGACTTTTCAATTCTATTTGTATTTACTATTTTCCTTTCCTCACTTCTCACTCAAATTAATTCAGTCTACTGTTTCCACCACTGTGCCCCAAATTTTCTTATCCAGATCACTAAAAATATCCAGTTTGTGTTAAGCCAAATTATCATTTTCCAGATCACAACCATCTTCATTTTTTGCAACGTTTTGCTTATTTGCTAATTCCTTCCACTTGAAACACTATCTTCCCTGACACTATACTTTATTATTTTCTTCCCAGCTCTTTGAACACTTTCTCTAAGACTACTTGGCTGATGTATTCTGCTATATTAGATTTTCAAATATTGCTCTTCTTCAGGGTTCAGCCTTGAAATAAAATCATGTAAGCCTTTCAAGCTTCTTCTTTAGATTATTTTTGCTTTCCATGTCATTTTTCTATATAAATATTAGAATTTGCACATCAATTTCTTCCAAAAACAATGCTAGGATTTTGATTGGGATTTTATTGAATATATTTATCAATTTGGCCATGCTAACATTATAAAAATTTGCAGACACCTAATACATGTACATATCATATCTCTCTCCATTTATTTATTTTCTAATTTCATCAGCAGTTTTAGTTTGTATTATACAGATTTTGACACTTGCTGACTAAATTTACTCTAATAAAATTTTATTCCTAAATTTTAAAATACTTTATTTATTGAAAACTGGATTTTAAAGTTTCATTCCTAATTGCTCATTGCTGGAATATACAAATACAATTGTCGGAGGATTAAAGATGGGGGTGTGAGAGGTGAGATAGAGGTTTCCTCCTAAAACTGCATATAATATGAAAAAATAATTAATACAACTACTCCTGAAAGAGCAACAGGAAAGAGGACTGTGCCAGACTGCATACACCTGGAGAAAAGACCAGATGTCATGGAACAGGGTAACGTACCAAAGCTGTGACCTGACGGGACCCAAGCCCTTCCCTCACCTCACCTCACCGGTGGGAGGAAGAGAAACAGAACAGAGAGGGAGTAGAGGCCTGGGACTGCTGAATACCTAACTCCAGATATCAGTTCTGGGAGCACAAACCTACATTTCATGCTGTATGCATGGTACTCTCGTGAGAAGGGGGTTGGAAAGCTAAGACAGGCAGAATTCCTGGAGAGACTGAGATTCCAGCTGCTTGTGGAAAGCAGGGATATATATCTGGCTACTCTGGAACAAAAGAAAGGCATGCAGCCTGAGAGACTTTCTAACAAGGAAGCCCTTAGCAAAATGGCTGCTAAAGGGGCAAGGATTGCACAGAGCTTACTGCTCAGGAGAAAGGAAAGGTAGAAAAAATTGTCTGGGTGCACTCTGCCCAGCAGGTTGGGAGCTTTCACGATCTTCTGGTGCTCCAGCTCCCTGGCTGGCTACACAGATCCAAGGACCCCCTCCATGATATGCAGCCTACTGTGCCTTTCTCCTGGCCAGCCCCACCTGGATTGCAAGCTGGCAAACCCTACCCTGCTGTTAGGCCAGTGAAAAGGAAGATCTGTCTACAGCAACTACAAACACAAAGCATAGACGTTTATACCTGTGTGCTCAGCCTACTGGTTCGGGCAGTGGAGTCTGGCATAGCAGCCGGGAAGCAGGAAACAGCTCTTTCTTCCCCCCAGGCACCAATACTGCTCCCCTGTGACCACTGACATTGCTTCAGGGGCTGAGCATCTCCAGAGAGTAGAGCTTCTGGGCACTAGATGGTGCCATATACAAATATGAAAGGCCAAAGGAACCTGGTTGAAAGTAAAATTAGTAATACAACTCCTGAGAAAGATTTAAATGACATTAACCACATGACTCACCATGAAAGGGAGTTCAAAATAAAAATCATTAACATGCTTATGGAGGTACAGAAAGATATTCAAGAACTCAGGAATGAATTCCGGTCAGAGATCCAAACATTGAAGAGCACAATGGAGGATATAAAAGCAGATTAGATATGGATGAGGAAATGATAAATGAAACAGAAACTAGAGAAGAAGAATACAAAGAAGCTGAGGCACAGAGAGAAAAAAGGGTATCTAAGAATGAAAGAATATTGAGAGAACTGTGTGACCAATCCAAACGGAACATAATTTTCATTATAGGGGAACCAGAAGAAGAAGAGGGAGAAAAAGGGATAGAAAGTGTCTTTGAAGTGGGACCTCCTGAAAGCTTCCCCAATCTAGGGAAGGAGTTAATCTCTCAGGCCATGGAGGTGCACAGATCTCCCAACACAAGGGACCCAAGGAAGACAACACCAAGACATAGCAATTAAAATAGCAAAGATCAAGGATAAGGAAAGACTATTAAAAGCAGCCAGAGAGAGAAATAAGATCACATACAAAGGAAAGCCCATCAGGCTATCATCAGACTTCTCAGCAGAAACATCACAAGCCAAAAGGGAGTGGCATGATGTACTTAATGAAATGAAGTAGAAGGACCTCGAAACAAGATTACTTTATCCAGCAAGATTATCATTTAAATTTGAAAGTGGGATTAAACAATTCCAAGATAAGCAAAAGCTGAGAGAATTTATGTCCCACAAAACATCTCTACAGTGTATTTTGGAGGGACTGCTATAGATGGAAGTGTTCCTAATGTTTAATAGCTGTCTCCAGAGGTAATAAAACCACAGTAAAGAAAGTAAAACAGCTAATTACTAATCAAATGAAAAATTAAATTAACTATCCCTAAGGCCAATCAAGGGATAGACAAATAGTACAGAATATGATATCTAATATATAAATAATGGAGGTTGAAGAAAAAGGAGAAAAAAAAGAACCTTTAGATTGTGTTTGTAATAACATAATAAGTGAGTTAAGTTAGACTCTTAGATAGTAAGGTAGTTAAACTTGAACCTTTGGTACCATGAATCTAAAGCCTGAAATGCTAATAAGTACACACCTATTGATCATTACCCAAAATATAAATGGGATGAATGCAACAATCAAAAGACATAGAGTCACTGAATGCATAAAATGCAAGACCCATCTATATACTGCCTACAAGAGACTCACTTTAAACCCAAAGACATACACAGACTAAAAGTGAAGGGATGGAAAAAGATATTTCATGCAACTAATAGGGATAAAAAAGCAGGACTTGCGGTACTTGTATCAGACAAAATAGACTTCAAAACAAATAAAGTCACAAGAGACAAACAAGGACATTACATAATGATAAAAGGGTCAATCCAACAAGAAGATATAACCATTCTAAATAACGATACACCCATCAGGAGCACCTACATATGGGAAACAAATACTAACAGAGTTAAAAGGGGAGACAAAATGTAATGCATTCATTCCAGGAGACTTCAACTCCCCACTCACTCTGAAGGACAGATCAACTAGGCAGAAAATATGTAAGGAGACAGAGGCACTGAACAATACATTAGAACAGATGGACCTAACAGACAGCTACAGAAGTCTATACCCAAAAGCAGCAGAATATACATTCTTCTCAAGTGCATATAGAACATTTTGAAAAACAGATCAAATACTAGGCCAAAAAAAAGGGCCTAGGTAAATTCAAAAACATTGAAATTGTACCAACCAGTTTCTCAGACCACAAGGTTATGAAAGTAGAAATAAATTACGAAATGAAATGAAAAATCCCACAAACATATGAAGGCTTCACAACATAATCCTAATCAACCAATGAATCAATGACCAAATGAAAACAGAGATCAAGCAATATATGGAGACAAATGACAACAATAATTCAACACTGCAAAATTTGTGGGATGGAGCGAAGGCTGTGCTAAGAGGAAAGTATATTGTAATACAGGCCTACCTCAGGAAAGAAGAATGATCCCATATTAGCAGTCTAAACACACAAATAATGAA
>JAQQAC010016209.1:69006523-69125585 GCA_029783875.1 Phataginus tricuspis
AATATCCCTGATGAACATAGATGCAAAAATACTCAACAAAATATTAGAAAACCAAATTCAGAAACACATTAAAAGGATCATCCATCATGATCAAGAAGGATTTATTCCAGGGATGCAAGGATGGTACAATATTCTAAAATCCATCAACATCAACCACCACATCAACAAAAAGAAGTATAAAAACAACATCACCCCCTCCATAGATGCTGAAAAAGCATTTGACAAAATTCAATATCCAGTGATGATAAAAACTCTCAACAAAATGGGTATAGAGGGCCAGTACCTCAACATAATAAAGGCCATATATGACACACCCACAGCCAACATTATACTTAACAGTGAGAAGCTGAAAGCTTTTCCTTTAAGGTCAGGAACAAGACAAGAATGCTCACTCTCCCAACTTATTCAATATAGTACTGGATGTCCTAGCCACAGCCATCAGACAACACAAATAAACAAAAGGCATCCAGATTGGCAAGGAAGAAGTTAAACTGTCCCTGTTTGCAGATGATATGATATTGTACATAAAAAACCTTAAAAACCCACTCCAAAACTATTAGATCTAATATTTGAATTCAGCAGAGCTGTGGGATACAAAATTAATACACAGAAATTTGTGCAATTCCTATTCACTAACAATGAACTAGCAGAGACAGAATTAAGGAAAACAATTCCATTCACAGTAACATCAAAAAGAATAAAATACCTAGGAATAAACCTAACAAAGGAAGTGAAAGACCTATACTCTGAAAACTACAAGACACTCTTAAGAGAAATTAAGGAAGATACCAAAAAATGGAAACACATCCTGTGCTCATGGATGGGAAGAAATAATATTATCAAAATGGACATACTGCCTAAAGCAATCTACTGATTCAATGCAATTCCTATCAAAATACGAATAGCATTCTTCAACGAACTATAGAAAATTGTTCTAAAATTCATATGGAACCAAAATATACCCCAAATAGCCAAAGCAATCCTAAGAAGGCAGAATAAGGCTAGTGGGATTATGCTCCCCAATTTCAAACTCTACTACAAAGCCATGGTACTCAAAACAATTTGTACTGGCCCAAGAACAGACCCTTAGACTAATGGAACAGACTGGAGAGCCCTGATATAAACCCAACCATATGTGGTCAATTAATGTATGATGAAGGAGCCATGGACATACAATGGAGAAATGACAGCCTCTTCAACAGCTGGTGTTGGCAAAACTGGACAGTTACATGCAAGAGAATGAAACTGGATTATTGTTTAACCCCATACAGAAAGGTAAACTCAAAATGGATCAAAGAACTGAATGTAAGTCATGAAACCATAAAACTCTTAGAAGACAACATAGGCAAAAATTTCCTGAATATAAGATTAGCAACTTCTTCCTGAACACATCTCCTCGAGCAACGGAAACAAAAGCAGAAATTAACTCACGGGACTACTTCAAACTAAAAAGTTTCTGTACAGTAAAGGACACCATCAATAGAACAAAACCGTATCCTACAGTATGGGATAATATATTTGTAAATTGTATATCTGACAAGGGGTTACCATCAAAAATATATAAAGAACTTACATGCCACAACATCCAAAAAGCAAATAACCTGATTAAAAAATGGTCAGTGGATATGAAGAGACAGTTCTCCATAGAAGAAATTCAGATGACCAACAGACACATGAAAAGATGCTCCACATCACTAATCATCAGGGAAATGCAAATTAAAACCACAATGAGATATCACCTCACACCAGTAAGGATTGCCACCATCCAAAAGACTAAGAACAAGAAATGCTGGCGAGGATGCAGAGAAAGGGGAACCCTCCTACACTGCTGTTGGGAATGTAAGCTAGTTCAGCCATTGTGGAAAGCAATATGGACGTTCCTCAGAAAAACTAAAAATAGAAATACCATTTGACCCAGGAATCCCACTCCTTGGAATTTATCCAAAGAATACAACTTTTCAGATTCAAAAAGACATATGCACCCCTATGTTTATTGCAGCACTTTTTACAATCGCCAAGATATGGAAGCAACCTAAGTGTCCATCAGTAGATGAATGGATAAAGAAGATGTGGTGCATATACACAATGGAATACTATTCAGCCATAAGAAGGAAACAAATCCTGCCATTTGCAACAACATGGATGGATTTGTAGGATATTATGCTCCGTGAAATAAACCAGGCGGAAAGACCAGTGCCAAATTATATCCCTCATTTGTGGAGTGTAACAATGAAGCAAAACTGAAGGAACAAAGTAGCAGCAGACTCAGAGACTCCAAGAGGGACCTAGTGGTTACCATGGGGAGGGTTGTGGGAGGGCGGATGTGGAGGGAGGGAGAAGGGGATTAGAGGGTATTATGTTTAGTACCCATTGTGTGGGGGATCAAGGAGAAAACAATGCAGCACAGAGAAGGCAAATAGTGAATCTGTGGCATCTTAGTACACTGATGGACAGTGACTGCAGTGGGGTATGGGTGAGGACTTGATAATACGGGTAAATGTAGTAAGCAAATTGCATTTTCATGTGAAACCTTTGTAATAGTGTATATCAATAATACCTTAGTAAAAAATTAAAAAATAAAAAAACAAAAAACAAAACAGAACGAATACAATTGTTTTTTTATATTTACATTTAAATTGTTACTTTGCTTGTTATATTTATTCACTAATTCTAATAGTTTCTGTAGATTGTGTTATCACTTTAAATATTTGCATTAATGCCTCATCCAAATATACACAGGTTATTTCTTCTTATCTAATCTGTATTTTGTTTCTTTTTCTTCCTTTATTGCACCTACTCACACCTTAGGAACAATGTTGATTAGAAATGTTGCTTTTCTCCCTCTCTTACAGTAAAAGCATTCAGTCTTCAACATTAGATGTTATGTTAACTGTAGGGTTTTCTTTAATGCTCTTTATCATATTGAAGAACTTCCATGCTATTTCTAATTTCTGGAAATTATTTTTATATTCAAAATTTTTATTGATGGAGTATACAATTGAAAAATGTGAGGACCGACACAAAAGCTACCATTGAAGGGTTTTATGGGGCTTTTGGTCTAATTGATTTTTACTTACTAAATTTTACTAATGTTAGTAGAACTAATAAATATTTTATTGGTATTGATTTTTATGTAATTCTGATTTAATTAAATTTTATTCCATTGTAGTTAGAAAATATGTAGTTTTTAGTTTTTACTTTTGTATTCTTGGTTTTGGTTTATCTGAAAATGTCTTCATTCCAAAAGGATATTTTGTTGCCTCTAGTATTCTGGGATTAGCTATTTTTCTCTGTAACACTTTAAAGGTATTGTTTCTTTTCCTCCTGGCCTCCATTGTTTCTGAGAAGTCAGTGATATTTCAAATTATTGATTTCCTTTATGTAATATGTCACTTGGGTTTTTTATGAAACCTGCTTTCAAAATTTTATCCTTATCTTTGATTTTCAGTAGTCTGATTATGATGTGTCAAGGCATTGCTTGTATGTACCCTGATGGGGGTTCACTGAGATTTTTGAATACATAAATTTATGTTTTCACCAAATTTTGATATTTCATCCATCATTTTTTCAAATATGTATGTCTCCTTATTCTGGTATTTTTCTGAGATTATAGTTACACAAATGTTATACCTTTTGATATTTTCCCCCAAATCCCTAAGTCTTTATGTTTTTACCAATCTTTTTCTATAACTTCTTCATATTGGAAAACTTCTGTTGATCAGTTTTTCTCGTCTACATCCATCTGTTAAGTCTATTCAGTTAATTTTGATTTCAGAGATTTTTCTCTTTCAGTGTGAGAATATCTACTTGGTCCTTTTTATGGTTTCATTTTTTTTCTGCTGAGATTTCCTATTTTTTACTTAGCACATTCACCTTAACTTCATTTAGTGATAACAAAATAACTTCGTAAGATATTTGTCTGTTAACTGGAAATTATGGTCATCCGGGGTTAATTTTGCTTTACTCTTTTTTTACTAATGACACTGAGTAACAATTTTCTAATTCTCTGTGTGCTAAGCTATTTTTGATTCTTTTCTAGACATTGAGAAGATTAAGTTATGGGGACCCTACATACTGTCACATTACCCCCAAAGTATTGATATTATTTCAACAGGCATTTAGCTTAACTGGACTTAAACTATAAACTCTATCTCCTGGGCATCAAATCAAATCTTTTTTAGTTCAGTTCTTTACTTTTAGCTCCTTTGCTTTACATCTGCCTCGAGAATTCATTTTTTAAAGCCTGGGAAATATTTGAGTGAAAGTTATACATACATTTTGAGAATATATCTCTCTGGCTCTCTACACTCTATGATTCCCTCTCAATTTCCCATGTCAGTGGTATCCCCAAATTCAGGTCCCAGGTTTTCAGGCCAAAAATACTGTCGGCTTTCTTTTGGAATTTTAATTATCCTATATGCTTGCCCTTAGGCTAAGAGTCATAAAATATGGGAATCTCATCACATACCACTTTCTTCCAAGTGCTGATTCTTCTTAAGGATTTATCTGTTTTGTTCAGTTTTCAAATCCTTTGGTTTCAAAAATTTTTTTAATTTATATGGATTTTATAATTCTTTTTCCATGATACAGTATCTCTTTATATTGCAATATTTTGGCAGTCACTTAATATTATTTTCTTGTTGCATTCATTAATTGCATTGAAATAGTTCAACATTGCAGAAGAAATTGAACCATAACAATGATGGACAGCAACATCTATTCTTGATCTTAATAGAAAAATTTTAACAGACACTTAACAAACCTTTTTTAAATATATTGATGGAAGGATATAATTTCACTCATAATTTGTTAGTAAATTTTCAATATTGAATCACCTTTTGCATTCCTGGAAGAAAACCGTCCATGATAATAGGATGCACTGTTATATATGTGTTACTATAATGTAATTTAGAATTTCTATATTTATATTTATAAGTAAAATTGGCACACAGATTTTTTCATGCTGTTGACGTGAAGTTTTGATGTTGAAGTTCACTGTAGTCATAAAATGAATTGAAGAAACATGCTTTCTTAATGGCCTGGAATATTTTAAAAATAATTAGTTATTGAGGTACTACAATAAAATGCAAAAATCTTAGTGTGCATCTCTATGCCTGTTGACATGTGTATTAACTCCTGTAGCCACCAACCCCATCAGGATATCAAACATTGTCACAAATTTTTCCCCCAATCCGCTTATTTTACCTATTCCCCACTTCTATGGTAGACAAGTGTTTGTTCACTGTTTCTATGGGTCTACTTCTGTTTCCTTTGTGTGTTCATTTGTTTTGTTTTATGATTCCACATGTAAATGAAATCACATAGTATTTGTCTCTGTCTGACTTATTCCACTTGGCATAATATTCTGTATTTTTATAATATTTTATAATTATTTTCTTCAAGTAAACTAGAAATGGATCAAAGACCTGAATATAAGTCATGAAACCATAAAACTCTTAGAAGAAAACATAGGCAAAAATCTCTTGAATATAAACATTAACAACTTCTTCATGAACATATCTCCACGGGCAAGGGAAACAAAAGCAAAAATGAACAAGTGGGACTATATCAAACTAAAAATCCTCTGTACAGGAAAGGACACCATCAGTAGAACAAAAAGACATCCTACAGTATGGGAGAATATATTCATAAATGACATATCTAATAAGGGGTTGACATCCAAATTATACAAAGAGCTCACGTTCATCAACAAACAAAAAGCAAATAAGCCAATTAAAAAATGAGCAGAGAAGCTGAACAGACACTTCTCCAAAGAAGAAATTCAGGTGGCCAACAGGCACATGAAAATATCTCCACATCACTAATATCAGAGAAATGCAAATTAAAACCACAGAGAGATATCACCTCACACCAGTTAGGATAGCCACCGTCCAAAAGACAAACAACAACAAATGTTAGCGAGGATGTGGAAAAGAGGAACCCTCCTACACTGCTGGTGGGAATGTAAATTAGTTCAACCATTGTAGAAAGCAGTATGGAGGTTCCTCAAAAAACTAAATATAGAAATACCATTTGACCCAGTATTCCACTCCTAGGAATTTGCCCTAAGAATGCAGGAGCCCAGTTTGAAAAAGACAGATGCACCCCTATGTTTATCACAGCACTATTTACAATAGCCAAGAAATGGAAGCAACCCAAGTGTCTATCAGTAGATGAATGGAAAAAGAAGAGGTGGTTCATATACACAATGGAATATTATTCAGCCATGGGAAGAAAACAAATCCTACCATTTGCAACAACATGGATGGAGCTAGATGGCATTATGCTCAGTTAAATAAAGCAGGTGGAGAAAAACAAGTATCAAATGATCTCTCTCATCTGTGGAGTATAAGAACAAAGAAAAAACTGAAGGAACAAAACAGCAGCACAGTCACAGAACCAAAGAACGGACTAACAGTTGCCAAAGGGAAAGGGACTGGGGAGGATGGGTGGGAAGGGAGGGATACGGGGGAGAAAGGAAGTACGATTTGTACACATAGTGTAGTGGGGGGTCACGGAGAAGACATTATAACATGAACAAGACAAGTAGTGATTCTATAGCATCTTACGCTGATGGACAGTGACTGTCGTGGGATATGTGGTGGGGACTTGATAATGGTGGAAATCTAGTAACCACAATGTTGCTCATGTAATTGTGTATTAATGATACCAAAATTAAAAAAAAGAGTATTAACCAATAGGAGATTACTGAGACATACCAGTAGAAGGCTCCAAAAATATACTTTTAAGCAAAAGGGCATACTTTATTAAAAGAAGGCACTATCACAATTTCATAATTAAAATGATTTTAATATAATAATCTTTAATATTCCTTGAGTATTTGTTATGTACCTGACAGTTGGATAAGTGCACTGCATGTATTGTCTTTTGCATTACTTAAAGCCATCATATGAGGAAATCTGATTTTATAGAAAAGGGAAAGGCTTAGATAACTAAGTAGCCTAAATTCATTTCTCTATTCAATAGCAGGGCTAGAATTCCAACTGCAGTGCTTTTTACTTCAAAATTAAATTCTCATGCATATTATGCAGCGTTATCCTCCTGAATTATACATAGTTTTAATTAATCTTCTTTTGAAAATATTAGGAATTTATATACAAATTTTTCTATATGTGTGATGAGATAATGAATGATTTTTGTCTTATTTATACTTTATATATTTTGTAAAGTGAGAATATGTGGCTTTTGAGATTGAAAAGCCACTTGCCTTTTTTGTAATGGAGGATATGATCAAGAAAGTCACAGCTATCTAGTTGTATTTGAAGACTTTTATTTAAGATTTGCCCTAAAATTTGATGTTAATTTAAGGCTTATTTGCATGAGATTTTGTTCATGAGATATTTTTAAATATATATGTATTTTTAAATCTTAGGCAAAGAACACAGTTTATAATTAAAAAATTTCATATTAACAACTTGTGGTCAGTTGCTGAAATTACAGGACAAGTTCTCTGAGAGGAGAATGATTTTTTAGGAAGCTCACTCCTCAGTATAACTGTAGTGAAGCAGTAGCTCTCTCATAGCTTTGCTATTCTTGGAACAGTGTCTAAAAATTACAAATCTGTAAGCTATATTATATGTATATCCGCACAGCATTAGGAAGGTCATACTAGTCATACAGCAGGTTATGTTGTTACCCATGTACCTATCTATTGCATTCTTCTTTAAAACACTGTGTTGTGTTAATAGTCAATATTTGTGTTTATAAATTATATTATAATTTTTTGTTATATAATAACATATAACACAAATTTATAATTTATAAATTTTTGTCTACAATTTGTGTTTTAAATTTATGTTAAATCCAATTGAAATGCCTACGGTTTTTTAGGAAAATGATCTTTGTTATACTTTAGTAAAAATGAAATCAGTTCATTTCATCATATAATCAATTTCAGTATTGAAGTGAATAGCTTCAATAGCTTCTCAATAGCTACCAGGATTTCTTTATCATATTTATAGGCTTACTTCTTTGTATATTTGTAGTTAGTGATTTCATCTTCAAATATTTTGTTTCTTTTAGATATCACACTTGGAGTTCTCTTGGTTTGGTTCTTGGATTAAAAATCAGTGGCTATTTATTAGGGAGCACAGCAGGCTGCGCATACTCTTACAAATCACATTGAAGCTTAACCCCACTGCCAAATATCAGCATGCCCCTTTTTCTTCATATTCAGAAAACAGTAAAAAACACAATTATAAACACATATTTACGTACACACATACACTTCTATCTCACCTTCTGGTCTACAGGCACTCTTTTGTGTGTGTCTGTGTTCTGTGGCAGGAAAATAACATATTCTTTCTTGTAAAACTGTATTGCTTTATTCAACTTTGACACTCTCATTTCTTTAAATGGGAGTGGGAGAAGATGCATGATGAACACAGGAAATAAAGTATTTCATTAACAGACTAATATTCTATAATGGAAACCCCAAAGGAGAGTAAAAACTTACTCTACCCAAATAATTGGGCCCCAACTAATTAAGCTTGGTGGAAACACCAAGGCCAATTTTTAGTTGCAGTACATACTTGCATCCTAGTCTTGTTGAGACTCAGTCCATGTAAGCCGATTATATTATTTGTGCTGTGTTGATGCAGACTACTCTAAAACCAGCCAGCTGGCTCATAAAAGTTTGCATACTGGTTACACTGGGACCAGAGAGGAGAGTTGTTAATTCAGTTCAAATCCTCTTGAAAAGTGGCTAAAGAAACAACTAATGGTGAATAAATTGCTTCACTTCTGTTTATGAAAAATATGCAACAATCATTAGTTGCCAGAAAATAATGGCTTAGAGTTCCTTAGAAGCATTTTTGTCTTTCTATGGAAAGCTCTCCAATTTGAAATAGAGCATTAAAAATACTCTTATACAATAAAACAGCAAGATAATTGCTAAAACTCTGGTAATGTTAATAATTAGAAAAATGCCATTAACTTTAGCATTTTTATTTGTAGGGGTTCCACATAATAGTAAAGGTTTCCATAATAAACATATCAAATAAATGTGTCTTGTACAACCTCTGTTCACAGTTTTTAAAAAATATTTTAAAACCCATTCTTCTGTTCAATTAAGTATATTTATTTAATATGTGACTTCTAATAACATACTAACATCTACCTACTTATTTTCTCTTTCTCTGTTGGTGCCTTGTTTTCACTCAGAGCCCATTTTTCTTGCTTTAAATTGAGCTGATGATCATTTAGCATTCCCAGCTGTAGAAATCCAACTTCTCAACACAGTCAGATGTTACCGTCAATTTAGCTAATTGACACAAGCTTAACAAATTCCTTAATTACAGTTGCAAACATATTGTCACAGGAAACAAATCAAGCAGGAAATCTTTTCCTAATTTCTCATTTTAAATGGTTGTAAATGTATTTAAGGTCACAGTATCTAATCATTTTGATACTATACTATAACATTATTGTAATAATGACAATTGAATAAGGTATAGTAAAAATATGAACAAATAATGAAAATGTTCAATGAGTAAAATAACATTTGCTTTGAAAATTACATTGTTTTAAATTTTCCCTTCAATGACTTCATTGTCCATTGACATACTTGGAAATTAATATGCATTATATGTCTGTGACCTGGCTAAGTAATAACTACAAAAATTCTCAGAAAATACACTTTTCTGTTTATATAAAAGTAAGATACTATAAAACTTTTTCTCAAGTAGAATTTACATTAAATCTTTTAAAAAGAGTTTCCAGATCTTTTTATTGAAATTATTCAGTGATGACTTAGTTAGAAAGAGCACTTGTTATAATTGCAGCATATCAAATCTGTGCCTCATTAATTATCCTTTATATCTTCCATTCAGTGGGAAATGTGGAAATTAAGTAGAATTTCTTTGAAATTAACGGTTTACTCTGTGAACCTGAAAACATTTTATATTATACTCACTATTTTTATATGACTCTCCTCAAATAATATTATTTGTAAGTATAATTCTGCAATAAAGGAAAACAGAATTGATGATGAAAGGAAATGAACTTTCAGAACTTGCCATAAAATAAATCTAATATTTCACCATAAAAGTAATAAAAAATGAAATTTCCCATTTACAGATAGGAAAAGGAAAACGTTGATTACATTCATAAAATATAAAAATAAAAAACTTTATTGCCATGGTGTAAACTAATGAATACTAAATTGATACTTGGAATCCTTTGCAAAGGCTATTTCTTTAACCCTTTTTCAAATTTCTGTTTTGTTTCTATATCATCAAAAATACTGAGGGTAACAAATTCAGGGATGTCTTAAAGACCTTTATAATTCTTATAGTAACATATTAAATTTACCTTTAAATGCTAATTTTCATTGTTTCTGTACTATTTTTAAAGGATAACTACTTTCCACCCAAAAAATAATGAAGTAGTCTTACTGTGATGAACAGAGAAAAATATGAATATTGCTTTTCTGAAACTACTGATTCTGAAAGTATGAAAAAGAAAAAGTGAACTCTTTTTCTTTTTATACATATTTTATAAAATTATAGTGTAATTTAGTGGTTCTGATGAATTTAGAATGCAGAAATCAAAGATCATGGCAGCTAACGTGGCAGGAAGCTGTAGTACAAACACAACAGGGAAGAGATCTGCATCTGATAGCAAAAGTCCATTGTAGGTTCCACGTTAGTCTTTTGTAAAGAGGTGGGCCGTGAATATTTAGGGTGATACTATATATAAATGACAAGGGAGGAGGTGCTACTAAGCTGACAGTGAAAGAGACATTAAGAAAAGTGGGAAGGCATTGGTGTTCTATCTCAGCCACATTAAAGACACCTTCTTAAGACCCAGGTCATCTCAACATAAAGGTCTTGCTTAAGGAATAAGGATGATGCTTTACAGATAGAGTTATTTTAGAAATACCTTCAAAGCATAAAATCAACCTATTGCAAGATCTCTGGGTGAGAGAAATTTTTAAAACTGAGTCTTGACAAATTAGGAGGGCATTGGAAGTACCTTGATATTCGGAAAGGTACAGTCAAAATGTAAAATGAAGCCTAAACGAATTGAAGTACAAAACCATTAATTGAGTGGACTGCTGAAACAAAATCAATACTCTCTAGAGGCAAAAATTTAAAACAAGGTTACATTCCAACCAATAGTGTGGTAGTGTTCCCATTTTCTCCATAGCCTCACTAACACCTGTTCTTTCTTGTCTTCTGGATAGTGGCCTTTCTAACTGGTGTGAGGTGATATCTCATTATGGTCTTGACCTGCATTTCCCTGATGATTAGTGATGTGGAGCATCTTTTCATATGCCTGTTGGCCATCAGTATGTCTTTGGAGAAATGTCTGTTCAGGTCCTCCACCCATTTTTTAATCAGATTGTTTGTTTCTTGGGTGTTGAAGTGTATGAGTTCTTTATATATTTTGGATGAAACCCTTTATTGCATGAATCATTTATGAAAATATTCTCCTATACTGTAGGGTGCCTTTTTGTTCTGATGGTATCCTTTGCTGTACAGAAGTTTTTAGTTTGATGCAGTCCTACTTGTTCATTTTTTTGTTTTTGTTTTTTTTTTACAATTTATTTTATTTTAGTATCATTAACCTACAATTACATTAGCAATATTGTGATGATTAAACTACCCCCTTCATCAGGTCCCCCACCAACCCTATTACAGTCACTGTCCATCAGCGTAGTGAGATGAGAATCACTACTTGTCTTCTCTGAGCTGTACAGTCCCCCCCGTGCCCTCCCCCACCCTATGTCTGCCAATCGTAATGCCCCTTTTACCCTCTTATCCCTCCCTTACTTCTTGTTCATTTTTTATTTTGTTTCCCTTGCCTGAGTAAATGTGTTCATGAAAAAATTGCCCATACTTATGTTCAAGAGATTTTTGCCTATATTTTATTTTAAGAATTTTATGGTTTCATGACTTACATTCAAGCCTGTAACCCATTTTGAGTTTACTTTTGTGTATGGAGTTAGACTAATCCAGTTTCATTCTCTTGCATGTAGCCTTCCAGTTTTCCCAACACCATTTATTGAAAAGAATGTCTTTTCCCTATTGTATATTCATGGATCCTTTATCATATATTAACTGACAATATATGCATGGCTCTCTATTATGTTCCTTTGATCTATGAGTCTGGTCTTGTGCAAGTACCATACTGTTTTGGTTACTCTAACTTTGTACTATAGCTTGAAGTCAGGGAACATAATACCCCCAGCTTTGTCCTTTCTCAGGATCGCTTTGGCTATTTGGGGTTTTGTGGTTCCATATGAACTTTAGAACTACTTGTTCTAGTTCACTGAAGAATGCTTTTGGTATTTTGATACGGATTGCATTGAATCCGTAAATTGCTTTGCGCAGGATGGCCAATTTGGTAATAGTAATTCTACTTATTCATGAGCACAGGATAGATTTCCATTTATTTGTGTTTTATTTAATTTCTCTCATGAGTGTCTTATAGTTTTCAGAGTACAAGTTTTTAGCCTCCTTGGTTAGATTTATTGCTAGGTGTTTTATTCTTTTTGATGCAGCTGTAAATGGAGTTCTTTTACTGACTTCTCTTTCTGCTAGTTCATTGTTAGTATATAGGAATGCAAAAGATCTGTGTGTATTAATTTTTTATCCCACAAGTTTACTGAATCCAGTTACTCTGATACTTTTTTGGTGGAGTCTTTAGGGTTTTCTATGTATACTACATAGAAAATGTATACTACATAGAAAATACTACATTACAAATGTCATTTGTAAATTGTGAGTTTTATTTCTTCCTTAGCAATTTAGATGTCTTCTAATCTCTTTGTTTTGTCTGATTGCCATGGCTAGGACCTCATGCACTAAGTTGAATAAAACTGGTGAAACTGGACATCCTTGTCTTGTTCTTGATCTTAGAGGAAAAGCTTTCAGCTTTTCAGATTAAGTAAGCTGTCTGTGGGTTTGTCATATATGACCTTTATTATGTTGAGATAGGTTCTCTCTATATCCATTTTGTTGAGAGTTTTTATCAGGAATGGATGTTGAATTTTGTCAAATGCTTTTTCAGTATCTATTGAAATGATAATGTGATTTTTCTCCTTTTTGTTAATAGGGGCGTATCACACCAATTGATTTACAAATACTGAAATATCTTTCCATCTCTAGAATAAATGGGTGGGAATGAAAATTGGTGTAGCCAGTGTGGAAAGCATTATGGAGTTTCCTCAAAAACCTAAACAATAGAAACACCATTCAACCCAGAAATTTCAGTTCTAAAAATTTTCCTAAAGAAAACAAAATCCCTTATTTGAAAAGATATATGCACCCCTCTGTTTATTGTCACATTATTTACAGTAGCCAAGACATGCAAGCAACCTAAGTGTCCATAAGTGAATGAATTGATAAAGAAGATGTGGTACATATACATAATGGAATATTATTCAGCCATAAAATGAAAAGAAGTCCTTCCGTTTGCAACAGCATTGATGGATCAGGAAGGTATTATGCTCAGTGAAATAAACCAAGTGGAGAAAGACAAATACCATATTATTTCACTTATTTGCAGAATATAAAAACAAAGAAAAGCAGAATGAACAAAACAACAGTAGACTCATGGACACTGAGAAGTGATTAGTGTTTCCCAGTGGGGAGGGTTTGGGGTGGGTGGTTGGAGAGGGTGAGGAGGATAAAGGGGGAAAAAATCTCAATCATAATATTAGTTGGTCATGGGGACAGTAGTACAACATGAGGAATATAGTCAATGATTCTTCAACATCTTTCTCTGTTTACAAATAGTAACCACACTAGTTGGGGTCAGGATTTAAAAATATTGGTAAATTTTGAACTGCTATGTTCATTTGAAGCCAATATAAGATTGTATATCAATGATGCTTCAATAAAAATAAATTTAAAAAAGAAAAGAAAACTTAATCCAGAATCTTGAGAGTAAACAGTTTCATATGCCCAAAATGAAATAAAAATTTGCTAAACATGATTCCATATTCATAGATAGGAAGATTCATTATAGTTAAAATATCATTTTTTCCCAACTTGATCTATATATTCAGCACATCCCAACCAGAATACTAGAATATAACTTTGGGAATATTGACAAACTGATTCTAAATTTTATACGGAAAGACAAAAGGCCCAAATAGCCAGTACAGTTGAGTGAGAAAATATTGGGAGGACTGACACTACCTGACTTTAGTATTAAGCTAATCAAGACAGTGTGGTATTGACAAAAGCATAGACAAATAGACCAATAGAATAGAATAAAGAGACCATAAATAGACCTATACAAATATAGGTTGACAGAGGAACAAAAGCAATATAATAGAGCAGAGATAATCTTTCAACAAATGTTGGAAGAACAACTGAAATCCACATGCCAAAAAAGCAAAACTATGTAGGCACAAGCCTTAAGTATTTTCCCCAGATTAATTAAAATTGAATCACTGATCTAAATATAAAATGCAAAACTATAAAACTCCTAGAATACAGCATAGGAGAAAATGTAGGTAATCTTGAATTTGGTGATGATTTTATAGATACATCAAAAGCACAATCCATAAAAGAAAAAATTGTTAAAATGGGCTTCATTAAAATAAGAAAAATTCTTGTGAAAGAAACTGTTACATGACCGATTAAACAAGCCAAATGGGAGAAAATCTTTGTAAAACATACAGTGACAAATAATTGTTTTCCAAAACAAAGAACTGTTAAAACCCTATGATGATAAAACAATCCAATTTTTAAAAGTGGGCAAAAGACAAGTGATGTTAGATGGTAGAATAAGAGTTCCTGGATGCTCCTTCTGTCTATGGATACAATGATTCTATAAAGAAATACAGGACAATTCCCTTTGAGAAATCCAGAAATTAACCACAAAGCTCCCGTATCCTGGAAAGTTTTAAAGAAGCCACACTGAAACTGGTAAGACAGATTGGGATGTTCTCTTGCCGAGGGTCTTACCCCAATGCACAAAACTTGGAAGAAAGCCCCATCTCTCAGCTTTTCTCTGGGGCAGGATGGGAAGAATGAAACCTATATCCAATACTTTGACTTTTCTGGGGGCTTCCTGAAGCACCATTGTATTCTGTCTAATCTCCCTTGAAGATCTGATAACTGGCATACTATAGCTGCACAGGACTATTTAGAACAAAGGCTGTGATTAACAATATCAGGATAACATATATCCCAGCCCCACTCTCCCCTTCAGTTCAGAATGAGTGAGTGGAATAAACTCCATATACTGTCTTCATCCTGGGGAGGGAAGAAAAGGAATATAGGTTAAATGCTTTGATTTTGGGGGGATACTAGCCTAGGCATTGACTAGTCTTTCTTGGATTGCAAGATAGGATTGCTGGCAGGACTTGGCATACCATAGCTGCCTGGGGCTACCAACAATAAAGAATATGGTTTGAGAAGGCGAGCTACATACACCATAGTCAAATGGTACAGGTTCAATTCAAAGTGAGTGAGCAGAAAAAAATCATATATAAGTTTCTCTCTGGTGAAGGAAGGAAAGGACTGGACCTTACATCCAATGAACTGATCATGCTGGCGCTATCCCTAGCACTAGCATCTGTTAAACCTTTCTCAAAGTACTAACAGGAGCCAGCATACTCTATTATCCTGGGGCCACTGAGAGCAAAGTTGAGGGTTTGGTTGTGTACAAAGGTTTGGGGGCTCTTATATTCTCTGGCCAAGCTAACTGGTAAGGTTCCTCCTCTCTAAAGCCTATCCATGAATACTTAAGAGAGGTAGCTATTTTGTCTAATGAGGAGAAACCAACACAAAAAGTCAAGGGGAATAGAGAAACAGGAAAACACAACTATAATAATTATAGAATTTAAAACCTGAGAGAGAAATGACTGAAGAAAAATTAAGAAAAGAGACAATTGGGCAGGAAAAAAGCATTGAAAGTAGTAACAGCTGATATTTTCCAGTATTTGGTGAAAAAAATACAAATCTAGGAAACTGAAAATCTAAAGTAAGACCAATTAAAAAAAAAGCACACAGGCACACTGTAGTGAAACAGTTGAAAACCAAAGATAAAGTCTTGAAAGTAGCTAGAAGTATGAGTCAGATGTCCTTCAGTGGGTAAATGCTTAAATAAATCTAATAAATCCATACCATGGAATACTATTCACCAGGAAAAAGGAATACACCATTGCATTAAGAAAACATATACCACTGATACAGACAGTGATTTGGATGAATCTCAAGGGCATTATGCTGAGTGAAACAAAAATGCATTCCAAAGGCTGTATGACTTATTTTATTTTAATTTTTTAATTTTTGTATCATTAATATATAATTATATGAGCAACATTGTGGTTACTAGATTCCCCATTATCAAGTCCCCACCACATATCCCATTGCAGTCACTGTCCATCAACGTAGTAAGATGCTCTAGAGTCAATACTTGTATTCTCTGTGCTATACTGCCTTCCCCGTGCCTCCCCTTACATTACGTGTATTAATTGTAATACCCTTTATTCCCCTTATCCCTCCCTTCCCACGCATCCTCCCCAGTCCCTTTCCCTTTGGCAACTGTTAGTCCATTCTTCGGTTCTGTGAGTGTGCTGCTGTTTTGTTCCTTCAGCTTTTTCTTTGTTCTTATACTCCACAGATGAGTGAAATCATTTGATACTTGTCTTTCTCCACCTGGCTTATTTAACTGAGCATAATACTATCTAGCTCCATCCATGTTGTTGCAAATGGTAGGATTTCTTTACTTCTTATGGCTGAATAGTATTCCATTGTGTATATGTACCACATCTTCTTTATCCATTCATCTACTGATGGACACTTAGGTTGCTTCCATATCGTGGCTATTGCAAAATGTGCTGCAATAAACAGGGTGGTGATATGTCTTTTTGAATCTGAGAAGTTGTATTCTTTGGGTAAATTCCAAGGAGTGGGATTCCTGGGTCAAATGGGATTTCTATTTTTAGTTTTTTGAGGGACCTTCATATTGATTTCCACAATGGTTGAACTAGCTTACATTCCCACCAGCAGTATAGGAGGGTTCCCCTTTCTCCACATCCTTGCCAGCATTTGTTGTTCTTAGTCTTTTGGATGGTGGCCATCCTTACTGTTGTGAGGTGATATCTCATTGTGGTTTTAATTTGCATTTCCATGATGATTAGTGATGTGGAGCATCTTTTCTTGTGTCTCCTGGCCATCTGAATTTCTTCTTTGGAGAACTGTCTCTTCATATCCTCTGCATATTTTTTAATCAGGTTATTTTCTTTTTGGGTGTTGATCGTTGTAAGATCTTTATATATTTTGGATGTTAATCCCTTGTCGGATACGTCATTTACAAATATACTCTCCCAACTTCAGGATACCTTTTTGTTCTGTTGTTGGTGTCCTTTGCTGTACAGAAACTTTTTAGTTTGATGTAGTCCCATGAGTTTATTTCTGCTTTTGTTTCCCTTGCTCAAGGAGATGCGTTCAGGAAGAAGTCGCTCATGCTTATATTCAGGAGATTTTTGCCTATGTTGTCTTCTAAGAATTTTATGGTTTCATGACTTATATTCAGTCTTTGATCCATTTCGAGTTTACTTTTGTGTATGTGTTTAAACAATAATTCAGTTTCATTCTCTTGCATTTAGCTGTCTAGTTTTGCCAACACCAGCTGTTGAAGAGAGTGTCATGTCCCCATTGTATGTCCATGGCTCATTTATCATGTATTAATTAACCATATATGGTTGGGTTTATATCAGGACTCTCTAGTCTGTTCCATTAGTCTAAGGGTCTGTTCTTTTGCCAGTACCAAATTGTCTTGATTACTGTGGCTTTGTCATAGAATTTGAATTTGGTTAGCATACTCTCCCCAGCTTTATTCTTCCTTCTTAGGACTGCTTTGGCTATTTGGGGTTTTTTTGTGGTTCCATATGAATTTTAGAACAATTTTCTATAGTTCATTGAAGAATGCTATTGGTATTTTGATAGGAATTGCATTGAATCAGTAGATTCCTTAAGGCATGATGGCCATTTTGACAATATTAATTCTTCCTATCCATGAGCATGGGATGTGTTTCCATTTATTGGTATCTTGTTTAATTTCTCTCATAAGTGTCTTGTAGTTTTCAAGTATAGGTCTTTCATTTCCTTGGTTAGGTTGATTCCTAAGTATTTTATTCTTTTTGTTGCAACAGTGAATGGAATTGTTTTCCTGATTTCACTCTCTGCTAATTCATTGTTAGTGAATAGGAATTGCACAGATTTCTGCATATTAATTTTGTATCCCACAATTTTGCTGAATTCTGATATTAGATCTTGCAGTTTTAGAGTGGATTCTTTAGGGTTTTTTTTATGTACAATAACATGTCATCTGCAAACAGGGACATTTTAACTTCTTCATTGCCAGCCTGGATGCCTTTTATTTCCTTGTGTTGTCTGACTGCCATGGATAGGACCTCCCGCACTATGTTGAATAGAAGTGGGGAGAGTCGGCATCCTTGCCTTGTTCCTGATCTTAAAGAAAAAGCTGTCAGCTTCTCGCTGTAAAGTATGATGTTGGCTGTGGGTTTGTCATATATGACCTTCATTATGTTGAGGTACTTGCCCTCTATACTCATGTTGTTGAGAGTTTTTATCATGAATGAATGTTGAATTTTGTCAAATGCTTTTTCAGCATGTATGGAAATGATCATGTGGGTTTTGTCCTTCCTTTTGTTGATGTGGAGGATAATGATGATGGATTTTTAAATGTTGTACCGTCCTTGCATCCCTGGAATAAATCCGACTTGATCATTATGGATGATCCTTTTGATGTATTTTTGAATTCGGTTTGCTAATATTTGTTGAGTATTTTTGCATCAATATTCATTAGGAATTTTGGTCTGTAATTTTCTTTTGTTGTGGTGTTTTTGCCCGGTTTTAGTATTAGAGTGATGCTGGCCTCATAGAATGAGTTTGGAAGTATTCCCTCTACTACACCTTGGAAAATTTTGAGGAGGATGGGTATTAGGTCTTCACTAAATGTTTGAAAAATTCATCTGTGAAGCCTCTGGTCCAGGAATTTTGTTCTTAGGTAGGTTTTTGATTACCAGTTCAATTCTGTTGCTGGTAATTGGTCTGTTCAGATTTTCTGTTTCTTTGTGTGTCGGCCTTGAAAGGTTGTATTTTTCTAGAAAGTTGTCCATTTCTTCTAGGTTATCCAGTTTTTTAGCCTATAAATTTTCATAGTATTATCTTATAGTTCTTTGTATTTCTGTGGTGTCCGTAATGATTTTTCATTTCTCATTTCTGATTCTGTTTATATGAGTACACTCTCATTTTTGTTGATGAGTCCAGCAAGGAATTTATCCATTTTGCCTATTTTCTCAAATAACCAGTTCTTGCTTTCATTCATCCTTTCTATTGTTTTATTCTTTTACATTTTATTTATTTCTGCTCTAATCTTTATAATGTCCCTCCTTCAACTGATTTTGGGCCTCATTTGTTCTTCTTTTTCTAGTTTCGTTAACTGTGAGTTTAGATTGCTCATATGGGATTTTTCTTCTTTCCTGAGGTAGGCTGGTATTGCAATATACTTTCTTCTTACCACGGCCTTCACTGCATCCCACAGATTTTGTGGTGTTGAATTATTGTTGTCGTTTATCTGCATATATTGTTTTATCTCTGTTTATATTTGGTCATTGATCCACTGGTTATTTAGGAGCATGTTTTCAAGTCTCCAAGTGTTTGTGGGATTTTTTATTTTCATTGCATAATTTATTTCTACTTTCATACCTTTGTGGTCTGAGAAACTGGTTGGTACAATTTCAATCTTTTTGAATTTACCGAGGCTCTTTTTGTGGCCTAGTATATGATCTATTCTTGAAAATGTTCCATGTGCACTTGAGAAGATTGCATATTCTGCTGCTTTTGGGTGTAGAGTTCTGTAGATATCTGTTAGGTCCATCTGTTCTAATGTGTTGTTCAGTGCCTCTGTGTCCTTCCTTATTTTCTGTCTGCTTGATCTGTTCTTCAGAGTGAGTGGTGTGTTGAAGTCTCCTAGAATGAATGCATTGCATTCTATTTCCCCATTTAATTCTGTTAGTATTTGTTTCACATATGTAGGTGCTCCTGTGTTGGGCCCATAGATATTTATAATGGTTATATCATCTTGTTGGATTGACTCTTTTATCATTATGTAATGTCCTTCTTGGTCTCTTGTGACTTTCTTTGTTTTGGAATCTGTTTTTTCTGATACAAGTACTGCAAGTCCTGCTTTTCCCTCCCCATTAGTTGCATGAAATGTCTATTTCCATCCCTTCACTTTTAGTCTGTGTATGTCTTTGGGTTTAAAGTGAGTCTCTTGTAGGCAACATATAGTTGGGTCTTGTTTTTTTATCCATTCAGTGACTCTATGTCTTTTGATTGGTGTATTCAGTCCATTTTCATTTATGGTGTTTATGGGTAGGTATGTTCTTATTGTCATTGCAGACTTTAGATTCATGTTTACCAAAGGTTCAAGGTTAACTTCCTTACTATCTAAGAGTCTATCTTAACTCACTTGATATGCTATTACAAACACAATATAAAGGTTCTTTTTTTTCTCCTCATTTTTATTCCTCCTCTATTCTTTAAATATTAGGTATCATAATCTTTACTGTTTGTCTATCCCTTGATTTAATTTGGGGATAGTTAATTTAATTTTGCATTTTCTTAGTAATTAGCTGTTCTGCTTTCTTTACTGTGGTTTTATTACCTCTGGAGACAGCTATTAAACCGTAGGAACACTTCCATCTATAACAGTCCCTCCAAATTACACTGTAGAGTTGGTTTGTGGGATGTCAGTTCTCTCAGCTTTTGCTTATCTGGGAATTGTTTAATCCCTCCTTCAAATATAAATGATAATCTTGCCGGATAAAGTAATCTTGGTTCAAGGCCCTTTTGGTTCATTGTATTAAATACATCATGCCACTCCATTCTGGCCTGTAATGTTTCGTTGAGAAGTCTGATGATAGCCTGATGGGCTTTCCTTTGTATGTGATCTTATTTCTCTCTCTGGCTGCTTTTAATAGTCTGTCCTTATCCTTGATCTTTGCCATTTTAATTACTATATTTCGTGGTTTTGTCTTCCTTGTGTCCCTTGTGTTGGGAGATCTGTGCACCTCCATGGTGTGATAGATTAACTCCTTCCCTAGATTCAGGAAGTTTTCAGCAATTACCTCCTCAATGACACTTTTTAACCCTTTTTCTCTCTTTCGTTTGGATTGGTCACACAATTCTCTCAATATTCTTTCATTCTTAGAGATTCTTTTTTCTCTCTGTGCCTCAGCTTTTTTGCATTCCTGTTCTCTGGTTCCTATTACTATTTATCATCTCCTTCACCATATGCAAACTGCATTAATACTCTCCATTGTGTTCTTCAATGATTGGATCACTGACCGGAGTTCATTCCTGAGTTCTTGAATATCTTTCTGCACCTCTGTGAGCATGTTAATGATTTTTATTTTGGGCTCTCTTTCAGTGAGAGTCATGAGGTTGATATTTAATTATTTCTCAGGAGTTCTATTAATAATTTTACTCTGAACCATGTTCCTTTGGCCTTTCATATATGTGTATGGTGCCCTCTAGTGCCCAGAAGCCCTACCCTCTGTAGCTTCTCAGCCCCTGAAGCAATGTTACAAGTCACAGGGGAGTGGTATTGGTGACTAGTGGGAGGAAAGAGCTGTTTCCTGCTTCCCAGCTACAATGCCTGTCTTCACTGCCAAACCAGTGGGCTGAGCACACAGGTATAAGCCTGTATGCTTTGCATTTGTAGTTTCTATAGTTAGATCTTCCCTCTGGCTGTCCTAACACCAGGGTAGGGTTTGCTGGCTTGTGAGCCAGGTCGGCCTGGCCAGGAGAAAGGCACAGTAGACTGCCTATCACAGAGCAGGTTCTTGGAGCTGTGTAGCCTACCAGGGAGCTGGAGCACCTGAAGGTCATTAAAGCTCCCAACCTGCTGGACATTGTGCACCCAGACAATTTTGTCTACCTGTCCTTTTTCTGAGCAGTAAGCTCTGTGCAGTCATTGCCCCTTTAGAAGGCGTCTTGCTAAGGGCTTCTTTCTTAGGAAGTCTCTGAGTGTGCGTGCGTTTCTTTTGTCCCAGATTTTGCCTGTGTTAACTTTCCAACGTCCTAATTACAAGAGTATCATGCAAGCACCATGAAATACAGGTTTGTGCTCCCAGAGCAGATCTCCAGAATTAGGTATTCAGCAGTCCCAGGTCTCCACTCACTCCCTGTTCCATTTCTCTTCTTCCCATTGGTGAGCTGGTGTGAGGGAAAGGCTTGCGTCCTGCCCCGCTACCACTTTAGTACATTACCCTGTTCTGTGAGGTCTCTTCTTGTCTCCAGGTATATGCATTTTGGCTCAGTCCTCTTTCCTGGTGCTCTTTCAGGAGTATTGTATCCGTTATATTTTCATATTACATGTGGTTTTAGGAGGAAGACTCAGTCTCACCTCTCATGCCACCATCTTTAATCTCCTCTTACTGATCTCTGTTTTAATTTGTTATTGATCCATTGATTATTTAGGAGCACGTTGTTAAGCCTTCCAGTGTTTGTGAGCCTTTTTGTTTTCTTTGTACAATTCATTTCTAGTTTTATACCTTTGTGATCTGAGAAGTTTTTGGTACAATTTCAATCTTCTTGAGTTTACTGAGGCTCTTTTTGTGGCTTAGTATGTAGTCTATTCTGGAAAGTGTTCCATGTTCACTTGAGAAAAGTGTATGTCCTGTTTTTGGGCAGAATGTTCTATTTATATTTGTTAGGTACATCTGTTCTAATGTGTTGTTCAGTGCCTCTGTGTCCTTATTTATTTTCTGTCTGGTTGATCTGTCCTTTGGAGTAAGTGTTGTGTTGAAGTCTCCTAAAATGAATGCATTCATTCTATTTCATCCTTTAATTCTGTTAGTATTTGTTTCCCATATGTAGGTGCTCCTTCGTTGGGTGCATAGATATTTATAATGGTTATATCCTCTTGTTAGACTGACCTCTTTATCATTATATAATGTCCCTCTTTGTCTCTTCTTTCTTTCTTTGTTTTGAAGTCTATTTTGTCTGATACAAGTACTGCCACACCTGCATTTTTATCCCTATGGTTTGCATGAAATATCTTTTTCCATCTCTTCACTTTTAGTCTGTGTATGTCTTTGGGTTTGAAGTGAGTCTCTTGTAAGAAGCATATATATGGGTCTTGGTTTTTTATCCATTCTATAACTCTATAACTCTTTGTATTTTGGTACATTCAGTCCATTTACATTTAGAGTGATTATTGATAGATATGTACTTATTGCTATTTTAGGCTTTGGATTCATGGTTACCAAAAGTTCAAGGGCAGCTTCTTTACTATATACTCATGTAATTTAACTCACTTATTATGCTATTATAAACACAGTCTGATGATTCTTTATTTCTCTCCTTTCTTTTTCTTCCTTCTCTCCTCTTTATATTTTAGGTGTTTTTTCTATACTGTTTGTGTTTACCTTGACTGATTTAGTGGATAGCTGATTTCCTTTTGCATTTAGTTAGTGTTTGGTTGATCCACTTTTTTTGCTGTGGTTTTAATTTTCTCTGATGACAGCTATTTAGCCTTAGGTTTAATTCCATGTAGAGCAGTCCCTTTAAAAAACATTGCAGAGATGGTTTGTGAGAGGTAAATTCCCTCAACTTTTGGTTATCTAGAATTGTTTAATCCCTCTTTCAAATTTAAATGATAATCTTGCTGGATACAGTATTCTTGGTTAGAATACCTTCTGTTTCATTGCATTGAATACATCATGCCATTCCCTTCTTGCCTGTAAGGTTTCAGCTGAGAAGTCTGATGATAGCCTGATTGGTTCCTTTGTAAGTCATCTTTTTGGTCTCTCTAGCTGCTTTTAATACTCTGTCCTTGTCCTTAATCATTGCTATTTTAATGATTATATGTCTTAGTGTTGTCCTTCTTGGGACCCTTGTGTTGGCAGATCTGTGGACTTCCATGGTCTAAGAGACTATGTTCTTCCCCAGATTGGGGAAGTTTTCAGCAATTATTTCTTCAGAGACACTTTCTATCCCTTTTACTCTCTCTTCTTCTACTGGTACCTCTATAATGCAAATATTGTTCTGTTTGGATTCGTCACACAGTTCTCTCAATATTCTTTCATTCCTAGATCCTTTTAACTCTCTCTTCTTCAGCTTCTCTGTATTCCTGTTCTCTGATTTCTATTCCATTAACAGTTCTTTCCACCTCAGCCATTCTGCTCTTAAATCCTTCCACTGTTTGGTTAATTTCTGTTATCTCCCTCCTGAATTCATCCATTAGCTCTTGAATATTTCTCTGTAGCTCCATCAGCATGCTTATGAATTTTATTTTGAATTATTTTTCAGGAAGATTGGTGATTTCAGTCTCACCAAGCCCTCTCTCTGGTGTTTGAGGGATTTTGGAATGAACAAGGTTCTTTTGCCTTTTCATGGCGATGAGAGTGGTCACAGGTAAGTGGTGTATGTATCAGCTGGGAGAACAAAGTCCCTTCCTCCTTGCTGGTCACCTTGCCGGTCTCCACTGTCTGTGCCAGTTAACCGCACAGAGGGAGTAGCCTTTGGGTTAATCCCCTAAGCTGCAATTGGCAAGGTGGCCCTCGGGATGGCCTTGGGCACTGGCGGGAGTTACAGGTGAGCCATGCATGGTCTTCCACAAGAGCAGAGCCCCTTCATGCCTTCCGGACTCTGTGCTAGTTTCTACTCTCCATGCTGGCAAACCGCACAGGGTGTAGCCTCTAGGTCCTGGCTGGTTTGGCACGCGCAGGGAGAAGCCTCTTTGTTAAGCTATGTGTTTGCTATAGGCGGGGATGTTACCCAGCTGTTCTGCAGTGATGGCGGATCAGCCAGTTTCTCTGCAGTGCCAGCAGTGTAGAACGAACAGCAGGCTGCTTATTGCCATGAGGGGCCTTGGAGCTGCTTGGCCAACAAAAGAGTTGGGGAACCTGAAGTTCCTTAAAATTCCCAGCCTGCTAGGCTGAGTGTGCCAGGATGATTTTGTCCACCTGTTAAACCCTTGTCCCTTTAAGACTTTTGAAGTGCCTGCTTTTCTTTGTTTCCAGGACAGCCAGCTGTGGGAACCTGTTTGCAGTCTTAGTCTCAGATCTTGCTTTTCTGCTCCTCTAATATCCAGAGCACCATGCAATGTGTGCCTGTGCTTCCAGGACAGATTACTAGGGCTGGTTATTTAGCAGTCATGCTTCCACTCCCTTCCCACTCTGATTCTTTTCCTCTCGCTGGGTGCTTGGGTCCCGCTGGGTCACAGCTTTGTATATTACCCTTTTCTGTGAGATGTTGGGTTCTCGCACATGTAGCCTGGTTGGTGTATTGCATCTTCTGGTCACTCTTTTAGGAATAGTTGTATTTGTTGTATTTTCAAAACATATATGGTTTGGGGAGGAGATTTCTGCCACCATACTCATGCCGCCATCTTTTCCTCACTCTATATGATTTTATTTACATAACATTCTTGAAATAACAAAATTGAAGAGATGGAGAATAGATTATCATTGGCAAGGGTTAATGAGATAACGAGGGGTTCTCATGGTTGTGAGTGTAAAAGAGTCATGCAAGAGAGCCTTACAGTGGAACTATTCTGTATTATAAGGGTGATGGTGGCAAAAGAAATCTACATGTAAGTAAAACTGAATAAACTAAATACATACACATGCATACAAATAATGGCATGTAAAACTGGTGAACTCCGAATATATTTGGTGGATTGTATCAGTCAGTATCTATTTTGTAATATTCTACTATCATAATGTAAGACATCACTATTGGGGTAAACTAGGTAAAAGGATATAGGAAAACTACCATTTCTTATAACTGTATATGAATCTACAGTTATCTCAAAGATAAATACATGAATGAAAATAGAAATCAGGAGCAAAAGTCAAGTTTATAATTAGAAATGCAGATTTTAATACTTCATCTAAGTGACTGATAGTTGATATTATACCAATAATTCAGGACACACATTTTTTCAAGTGCATATGGATCATTTTCAAAGTTGGACCTTGTGGTGGTTTACATAAATATCAATAAATTTCAAAAGTTTAAAATTGTACAGTAAATATTTTTTTCTAAATCTTAAATAAATCAGAAATCAGAAATTCTAAGATGTCTAGAAAATCAAAAATAAATAATAAAATTTGTAAAGAACTAGCAATATTCACCAACAAAATAAGAAAACACACATTGTCAATATCAGGAATTAAAGTAGTTATCACCATAAATTCTACAATCTTTAAAATGTTAACAAGGGAATATTATGAAACTTATTAAAAAAAATCCCTTGGAAAATACTATTTACCAAACAGACAAACTCATGAGAAAGCAAACATATATTTCAGGATTTGCCAAATTGAGTTTCTAATTTTAAAATACTTTCCAAAGTAAATTCCTGGCTGAGATGATTTCACTGGTACATTTAATCAACTATTATGGGAGAAATAATACCAATCTTACAAAAATGCATTCAGAACTTAGGAATGATGGGTACATATCTCAGCTCTTAAGGTGACCACAACATTTAAATCAATACCTGAAAAAGACACTAAGAAAAAGAAATCTACAGATAAAAATTCTTCACAACCATAGACACAAAAATGCTTACCAAATATTTACAAATCAAATGGAGCAACATATAAAAGGAACAAATGGCCATGCCAAAGTAGGGATTATCCTAGAAATACAAATTGGGAGAAAATAAAAAACAACATATAAAAAACGGATACAATTTACCACAGTTAACAGATTGAAGGAGAGAAATCACATAATTATCTAATGAGATTCAGAAAAGACTTTTGGCAAAAATGAATATACACTCATTTAAGCTAGAAATAGAAACTAGCAATAGGAATATCTATTTAGAGAAAAGAAAACACTGAGACATAACATGATACTGAATGGAGAATTACTGAAAAATTTTCCCTTAAAATTATAAAGAGAGCAAGGCTATTAATTCTCATCCTTTCCTGACAGCATTGCCCTGGATGTCCCATTCAGTGCAGTAAGATGTTGAAAAGGCAAAAGAAACAAAAATATTTGAAAGGGAAGAAGTAAAATTCTGTGTTTACATTTGACATGATTGTCTATACAGAAAATATTATTGAATTTACTATATAATTTACTAATAACTAGGTGAAATCAGCAAATTCAGGCTACAAGGAAAATACAAAAAATAAATTATAGTGAGTTCAACTTTTGTATGTAAGTGTCAGGAAATACAGACCAACAATTCATCTGATAATAACTAGAAATACACTAACACTGAGGTTTCAAAAGAACAACAGCAAACTATGTTTAGAGAGGGTTTAAAATTGGAAGACCAGCACAAAGGTGAATTTTATTTATTTATTTATTTATTTTTGGTTGTTCATTTCTTGGATATGTGACATTGCCTCAAAGATTAGCTGAAGTTATAGAGCTATGTGGGAAAGGAAGCAAACTCTGGAAGAAATTCTACTACCATTCTGGCCAAAGAAAACAGTAAAAGGATCTCAGGTAACTTCTGATACAAAAAGTGATGATAGTCCAAATGAGATAAAATTGGTAAAGAGATACACTAATACTAGTTACTATAAAGACAGCATAACTCTCAGGCAAAGCTGGAAACAAGCACACTCAGAAAACTCTCAGATAAAAGCAGAAAAGTCTTAAAGCTTCAAATAAGATCAATCACCAAAATCTGAAGATGAGACAAGATTAATATAGTCTGAATATAACAGGACTAATGCTATAAATGAAAAACCCTTCAGTGGTCACAAACACTCACAGATGTTCAGGGCAAGACATTATGAACAGAGACATGCAATAGACTAAGACCCTGAGGTGAAGCTGGGGTGGAATTTGGGAGGAAATTAAGATATTCAGAAGCATTCGCGTATGGGAGAATCAAATAAGCCACATATAGGTCTAGGCAGGAGTATGCTTAGAGAAGAACTGAAAAACCCTTAAATCCCCACCTCAGAATGATCCTAGAGCTCAAATACCCAGTTAAAAAGGCTAGTCTGGCACAGAGACAGTTTGTAAAGGCTAAGAAAGGTGGCTGTTTTTGCAAAGCCTTATTTGTAATATAAAATCCAAAGTCATACAAAGGAATGGGAAAATATGGCTCATTCAAAGGAGTAAATTAAATCTCCAAAGCCATCTCTGAGGAAGCAGACATCAGACTTACTAGAAAATGACTTTAAAATAACTGTCTTAAATACGCTCAGATAGTTAAAGGACGTGGACAAAGAAATAAAGGACATCAAGAAAATGATGCTTAAACAAAATGAAAATTTCAACAGACATAGAAATTATAAAAATAAACTAAACAGCATCCTGGAACTGAAAAATAAAATAACAGTAAAGTGGTTCAATATTGAATTTGATCAGGCAAAAAATGAATCTGTGAACTTGAAGTCAGAACATTTGAAATTATCATCTCTGAGGAGAACTACACAATAAAAATAAAGAAAAATGAATAGAGTCTAAGAACTTAAGGAAAAGTATCAAACAGATCTCTCTCTATATATATATTATGGGAGTCTCAGGAGAACAGAGAGAGAAAGGGCCAGAAAGGTTTTGGGAGAAATAATTTCTGAAGCTTTCTATAAATTAGAGAAGACATGAATCTACAAATCTAACAGACCTGAACAAATTCTATGTAGGACAAACTCAAAGGAATGCACACTAACACATTATAGTCAAACTGTCCATAGGAAAAGAAAGAGTTTTAAAAGCTTCAAAAGAACAATAATATGTCACATGCAACAGACCTTAAACTTTTTAGGCAATTAACAAAAATATGGAAGGCCAGAGGCAGAGGGATGCTATATTTAATGTGCTAAAAGAGAAAAACTGTCAGTCAAGAATTCTATTTCAGTCAAAACTTTCAAAAATGAGGAAGAAATTACTTTCTCCCAGATAAACAAAAACCAGAGGAGTGATTACTAGATGTACCCTATGATAATTGCTAGAGAGTTTCCTTCAGTTGAAATTAAAGAAGACAAGGCAGTAATTTGTAGCTATATGAAGATACACAGAAATCCAATAAAGGTAAATAAATAGGCAAACATAAAAACAAATATCATAAGTTTTGTTCACTTTTAATTTTCTACATAATTTAAAAGAACACATAAAAATAATTATAATTCTATGTGTGCCCTCAAAGTTAAAGCAAATCTCTTAGCATATTGTTGGATCTTGTTTTTTAATCTATTCACCCACTCTGTATATTTTGATTGGAGAATTTAATATATTTACATTTAAAGTAATAATGAGAACATTTATAAAATAAAAAGACATAGATTGGCAGAATGGATGTAAATACATCATCTATTTCCTCTACAAGAGACTTGCTTTAGATCAATATCCCATTTTCAAATAATAGAACAACCAGATAGAAGATCAATAAGAAAATATAGTTTGAACAACACCATAGATCAATTGAACCTGAAAGACATAGGTAGAACACTCCGCCTAACAGCAGAATCCGCATTTTTCTCATGTGCATGTGGAACACTATTCAGGATAATTTATTTATTTACCTTATTTTTGATGGGTGTTTGGGATGTATCCAGTATTTTGGAAATAATGAGCAAATCTGTTATGAATAAAAACAAAATGAGCAAAGAACTTGAACAGGCATTTTTTCAAGGAAGATATACAAAAGACCAATAAACACATGAAAAGATAATGAGCATAACTTGTCATTACAGAAGTGCAAACCAAAACCACAATGAGATACTATTTCACACCCATTGGAATGGCTATTATTTAAAAAAAAGAAAAAAAGTAAGAAGTGTTGGGTAAGGATCTGGAGAAATGGGAACACTTGTGCATTTATTGTGCAACCACCGTGGAAACTAGAATGGTTCTGGGTCCACAAAAAAACTAAATTCAGAATTACCATATGGTTCAGTAAATTGCCTTCGGGGTATATATCCAAAAGAGTTAAAAACAGGGACTCAAACATATTTGTACACTAAAAGCAGCTTTATTCACAATAGCCAAAAAGTTAAAAAAAAATTAACAGATGAATGGATAAGCAAAATGTGATATGTGCATACAGTGGACTATTAAACAATTTTAAAAGGAATGAAATTTTGATACATACTACAACATGGAAGAATCTTAAAGACATTATGTCAAGTGAAATTAACCAGACACAAAAGGAAAATTACTTTATAATTCCACTTATGAGGTACATAGAAAATTAAATTTGGACAGTGGAAATGTAGAATAATGGTTTGGATGAACTGGGGAATAGGGATTTATTGTTTAATGAGTACAGAGTTTTAGTTTAGGATGATGAATTAGTTCTAGAGGTAGAGGGTGGTGATAGTCACACCATCATGTGAATGTATTTAATGTCACCGAATTTTGCACCTTAAAGTGGTTAAAATGTAAATTTTTATTTTATGTGTATTTTATGACAAAAATCATATGCTACATGAAAATAAAAATAGCAAAATTCTTAATATGTCAAATAAATAGTCATTATTGATTTTTTAAAAAAGAGGACACATTTCTCTAATTATTTCTCTGCAAAATAAAGTCTTTTAAAAATATACAAAGTCTTAAAAGTAAAATATGAGACTTTTCAGGGAAAGTGATAAATTAATCAAGATAATCTTATCTACAATAAGAAAATAAAACTCAAATTGCTATTCATGAGTTATTTTAATGTCTATACTATATTCCCATCACCCAAGGCATTCAATTGAATGATAAATAAATGATAGGCCTTTGATACATTGTTTGATCCACAAAAAAGCCTAAAGCAAATTAAACACAATGAAATCAAATTCATAGAAAAGGGTAAACAAATAAATTGAACACTGGCTATAATCAGGCCAGGAAATGCCCTATCTGAACACTGCATCTAAGAGGAAAAGTAGGTACAAGGAGATTATGAATCAAACATTAAGATTAATATCCAGTTCTGTATAACTGAAGTGAGATAAAATAGACAAAAACAACAAACTACTAGTTACGGAAATTAACTTCTGTAGAATTGATTACCAGGCCAAATTTTAAATACAGAACAAATTAACATAGAGAAGAGTAGAAAAACATTCTAAGATATTGTAATATGGTGTTTAAGAGCTTAGGCTTTGAAGTCAGACTATATGGATTTCAATTTGACTCCACATTTTATTAACTGCATAACCTTAGGCAAATTACGTAATGACTCTAAACCTCATTTTCCTCATCTAAAATGAGGATAATAAGTTATCTTATAGAGTTGTGAGGATTAAATGAATCAATTCATGTAAATCACTTGGAATAATGCCTGGTATATAGTAAGTAAAAAAGAAACATCTCATTTGCTTTTGCTTTTATTGTGGTTTAAAACTTTTTGTTAATCTGTAACAGAAATCATAAGTGAATATATATAAATCATAAGCTCAACGAATTTGCACAAAGTGAACACACCTAGGTAAACTGGAACCCAGGTCTATACATAAACCATTTATAATACCCCAATCTCCCCTTCTTGATTCCAAAGGTAGCCACTCCACTATCTTGACTGCTGAAACTATTGAATGTTTTTTTTTTCTTGTATTTGGGAATTCGTAAAGAAAACACATAATATGCTTCATCTGCTCAAAATTATATTTTGCCTGTTCCTTTGTGTTTATGCCTGAGCTGAAGCTCATTTGATTTTATCACTGGGTGGTATTCTAATATATCACTGTACTACAATGTATATATCTGTTCTGTGTATAAATTTGGCTTGATTCCAGGTTTTTTTTGCTATTGTGATTAAAGTTTTACTTGTATGTATCTTTTAGGGAATATATGCACACATTTATACAGGATATACACTAGAAGGAGAATTACTGGGCCATAAGGTATGCATATATTCAGCCGTTGAGTATACTGTGAAATAGTTTTCTAAATGGTTATATCAATTTATACTCTCATCAACAGTGAATGAGAGTTCCAGTCCCATCACATCATTGAAAAACCTTTTCATTCTATCCAGTTTGGTGAATGAGTAGTGCATATTGTTGTTTCAACTTGTATTTCCCTTATGATTAATAATGTTGAGCATTTTTGCATATGTTTACTGTCCATATCAACATCTTCTTTTGTGAATTAACAATTCCAGGGTTTTGACCAATTTTCATTGAGCTGTCTATCTTTTGCTTAATGATTTGTAGAGGTTCTTTGTATTTATGGATATGATACCTTTGTCAGATATTGCACATATCTTCTCACACTCTAGAGCTTGTCTTCACATTCTTAGTTATATCTTATTATGAAAATATTTTCCAATTTTGATGTTCAATTTATATATGTAGATTATACAGAGCTTCTCTTGTACTTAGTGCTTTTGTATCTCATTTAAGAAATCTTTCCTTCTTCCAAGGTCACAAAGGTCCTGTTAATTGCCTTCTGGGTATTCTTTGTTTTGTTTTTCATAGTTAGATCTATAATCACTTTGTATATGATGTCAGGAATCAAGATCTATTTTTTTCCATATTAACATCCAAATGACCCAGGAATATATTTTGATGATTCCAGCTTTTCAATAATTATACTTCACAGTCATCTATGTCATAAATCAAGCAGTTTTTTAGTATCTGGAATGTCTGTTCTTTTCCATTGGTCAATTTGTACATCCATGTTCTTAATTTTTATAGTTTTATATTATCTATCTACTATATAATCATCTGTCTATCTATTACCCAGAAAGTAAGAAATCGCAATGGAGGACAATATAAGAGGTTGAAAAAGAAAATTTTCACCATGTATGTGCATGCATACCTATGCTATACTCTATACTATAAAACTGGGGATATTATTTCACAAAGTACTTCTCTATAATAGTCCTTCTATTTTTAAAAATTTTATTATTTCTTATAGAAGTCCCCCTTGGTGTGATGTTTTGTTTTCTAATTTATGTAAAGATTTTCATTAAATTACTTCTGCATATAAAACTATTTGTTTGCACTTTAACATTCTTTCTGACAGAAACATGATTTATATTAAAAATAACTTGAAACCTGAATTATTCAAAAAGCCTTTGCCTACCTAGGTAAATACTAAAAGAGGAAGGGAATTATATTATTTCATTTTAATATGACTATACAAGAGAATTTAATGTACTACATATACTTTTATTGTACTAAAAGATGGTAGCTATTTCCATATTCTAGTCTAATAAGAAGATTGTGTCATAGTTAATTAATTACTAGCAGTTTTACTTTCTTGATGGGACATGAAATAATGGTAAATCTTCATATGGATGGATGTTTAGATTCAATGAAATATGATAATTCATAATGAATTCTACTTCTGATCCTATTTTTTCCTTTTAACACTTCCTTGTTTTTTCCTTACTTTATCTCTTTATTCCACATATTTATCATTATTTCTCTTTTTCCTGAAAAAAATATAAAATTAATTACAGCCATATTGATAGAAGAAAGTGTTGGAAATGATCTGAGAGCTATCAATGTAGGAGTGGACAAATATGTTACTCCATGTCCATATTAGACAATTTTCCACAGCTGTTTATTTAATTGTAGTAATAAACATGAATTGACAGATATTACATCTTTATAAGAAAAATAAAGTGGCTTATATTTATTTTATAATTTAAATTTGAGGAAAAGAATATTTATGCTTAGAAAAGGTATAAGATATTGTACAAAAACTGTTAAATTTGATTACTTCAGGATTTCAAAATCGGTAAAGGAGAATATTAATCTATTGATACTTTTTAATAGTTATTTCACTGACTTTACATCAAGAAAAGTGTCTAAATTCCATAATTCACCTTGTCAATAATAAACTAACATTCCATAAGTACCTTCAGGGACATTAGAAGGGAATGTGTCCACACATCCAGGAATGAAAACAAACAAATTGAAGTCACTAATACATAAAACATTATTCTATAATGATTATATTATACATATGTGCTTTTGGAACAAACACTTGGAATAAATGCACAAATACTGCATTTCAATTCTATCTGCAACTTTCTCTAAAATAATAGAGGTAAAAGAGGAACTATTTAGAAGCAGAGGTAAACCTCAAGTAAAGACACACATTATGAAAGCTGTCTTTCTTCCCCCTTTGCAAATACCAGGTTAATAGTGAGTGGCACCGTAAATCATATTTCATATTAGCCAATGCAGTTAAAATAAGCTTTGCATCTGATCATTTGTATTTATTTTTAAACTAGATTGTTTCCTTTGTACAGATTAAAGGAAGAAGTGGCAGGTGCAACATTATATAGTCAGACTACAAATTCTGAGCATCAACAGTTCTTGCATTTGTAGTTGCATGCTCAAATCAAAACCTGTATTTATTTCCTAGGAAAAATGTTAGAATATTCTTTACCTCTCCAGTCAAGTATTCTTTATGATTCTTAAATTGTCCCTATTTCTTGAAGTAGGGGTTTTCTTTACCTGCGTGAAAACTGACTTTTAAGTCCAAAATCCTGCATAAAATAAACACCATGTATCTCAGTATAACCCGTGACTTCACTGTAAACAACCCTAGCAAGCAGAGAACAACCCAGCCCACCTTGAGGGCAGGGCAGGTGGTAGAAGTCCACACCCCTAAGCCTTTTTTTCATGTTCTCGAAAAATACTCATTTGCCTATAAAACCCGCTAGACAATGCACCATCGCGGGGTCTCTTGTCCCCCCCTGGCGTGACCCGGGAGCTCTTTCCTCTCACTTTATTTCTAAATAAATGCCTGTACCTTGCTCTCCTACCTTGAGTGTTTATGAAGCTCATTCTTCAGCTTTGTGAACAAGAACCTCGGCATCAAGGGGATACAAAAGTCATTTGTGCACAGCCTATAAGCACCCTACTGAGTTAGCATAGGGGTAACTCTGATGTGGGGCAATAGTGTATAAAATTGGGTTTTCCTGAAGGGATATAGATTTCTACTTAACTGGAGAGCAGCTAGCTTCATATTCCTGCATTAAAAAATGGACACACATGCACATACCCCTGCTTTGGCCCATTTTGGTCTGGAGCAAATAAAACATTTCTGTCCACTGGAAAACAGCACCAATGAAGGCAGGAACGCTCTCTTTCAGGTAGGAATACTCAAGAGAGGCAGGTGGGTCCAATTGCCTCAAGGCAAAATGGTGTAGCAACAATGTGCACCGGCTCAGCAGCCATAACGGCAGGGTTTTGGTTCCTGGACTTTCCACTTAAGTTTATGACAACGGAATGTACTTTTCCTCCCCATGCCTCATGGGGACAATAACAGTTATGCATCTCATAGGACTAAATGACTTCATAAATCTTTTAAGATGCTTACAATAGTGTTTGCCACATTGTGAATGCTCAATGAAGTTTGTTATTTTTGTATATTTTGCTCCTTACCATTTTGTATAGGGCTTCATTCTAATTTTGGTTAATAAAAAAATCTTCCAAGTGAAAAATAAATAAATAAATAAATATACACCATGTAACAATTTAGGAATTTTTAATTTTTCTCTTTGACCTATAGAATCCACAAGATGTTCCAAAGTTTCTCGAATTCTTATATGCAGAAAACTGACAGTGCTTATTGTTGAAGAAAAGTTTTTTTTTTCAGGATAATTAACAAATAGTACCTAGTATCCTAAAATATGATGGTTTTCTGGAAATTGGGCAGCTTTCTTCTATAGAATTTCTCCCAAGACCCATGAGTTATGCTTCTCTAAGGGAAGTAGCCTCAGACAGTAGCCAGTGTTTCTATATAAGTCCAGTATCAAAAGCTGTGTTTCACTTACAAGGCTTTAATATTGGGGGATGTGCATTTCCTCACATCCTTCTCTTTGTGTAATTAATAATTTCAGGAAGAACTCCAAAGTTTTTTAAAGAACATCCACTTAAATGATCTATACTAGATTGTAGGTTTCCAGAAGCCCAAAGCTTTCCTCTTCAAGGAGGCAGGTGGTGACTTAGAAGTACTGAATGTAGCTCTACTATTAACTCAAAATCCTTGCTGAGTAAGGATGGAAAGCCCACGTTACCTGCTGCCCCCTGCCTTGTTGTGTATTGAAAGTTAGCAGCATCTCAAACAGACACAACCATTTCTTGTTAGTCTTCTGCACCTCCTCCTGTTGACACACCCATTACTGACTTGCAAATTCAGGTTCTCAGCACTTGTGGCAGAAGTTGTAGCAATCAGTATATCCATATTTTTTTATTTGTTACAATGACAATGCATTTCTTGTCATTTACAAACATGTACAGTATTAAATTTGGAAGGGACAAGATCATGTTATTTCCTTGTCCTCTTATCTATAAAACCCTCCAAAAAGGCAGCTCTGTTTTTCTAGCTGTGGCTTGTTTTCCTAATGGAATAATCAGATACCTGTGCATGGAGGAGATAGGCCTGCTACAGAAATACCTTCCATGAGTACTGACAAGTCATTCTATGAATTATAACATAAAGTGGCATAATAAGAACCTCAGAGCTGATAGGCAGAAATGCACCATATGAATTAGCCTGGTGTAACTAGGGTGTGTTGTCCTCAAAGAATGGCATTCAACATTCTGTTGCCCAGTCATGCATTTCTTGTATCCATACAGATCTTGACCCCAAATTCAGGAGTTGAGATAATTCAACTAATTGCAAAGAATGTTAGATTTTCATAGTTTCACTAGGCACCACTTTTTCCAGAAGAAATGAAGTTAACAGTAGCAGACACTTGGGAGGCAGTGTAGTTGTTGCTGAAGGACTGTTTAGTACTTCCATATGTGGTAAAACTTCTTAGGATACATATAAAAACACTTTTATTTTGCATATAAGATTATTACTAACTCATATAGAGGGCTGACTACTTTAACAAGTCTTGAAGAACATGCCGTGTATGTACTCATGGGACCTTTGTTCCTGAGGACTTGTCTGTTGTAGGCCTACTATAGAGGCACTTCTGGAATAAGTTCAAGCTGCTCTCCTTGTAGGCATGTTTCATGTCCTGATGATGTCATTATAGCCCCTAAAAAGAGGCAGCAGCTATTGAAGCTATAGGTTAGACCTTCATTTATTCTCATGAGGGAATAGAATCCTTAAGAATCTAGTTGATCAGGACCACCCTGAAATACCAAAGAGCAGCTGTCTCCACAATCCAGAACTTCTTAAAATATGTCTTGAAGGAAAGTAGTTGGAAACATGATGCTGTATGTGCTCAGTCTAGTACCCAGATCCAGGTTATCTAATGCTTGGAATTGCATTTGTAGTAACATATCAATGTTCTTTCTGTGTACACTAAATATTCTAAAACTTCCATTCTGGAATCAACTAACAATCATAAAGAAATCAAACTTTAACTGTTCTGAAGGTTATTTTCTGCCAGTATAATCAGGAGAAGGATTGCCTTGAAATGCCAAATTAGAAAAAGTATTATGATATCTATTTGATCTTCCTTTTCCCCTTTCTCTTCATCTTCCTCTATACAAAGAGGCTTCTATATTTACTCTCCCCAGAAAAAAAGTAATCCATGCTTTTTTACATAAAAAAGCTCAACCTAAGAAAAAGGAAAATATCCACATTTTGTTAGCAGCAGTGTTGAATCATTCATTGAAGCATAACATGCATACTTAACATGGAAAGGTTTAAAGATATACCCTCATGATCTTTAAAAAATGGAGACACTGGAATAATTACCATTAATTAATAACATCACAGGATATAATACCTACCTTGGTACCTTTTCTCAGCCATTACACCCAAATGTAATGTCAATAAATGTTTGTTTTCTATATATATTAAGACAGTCATATATTTATCTTTTATTCCCATAAAGTATGAATTAAATTGATTAATTTTAAAATGTTGAAACAAATTTGCACTCTAAGTTGCTAAATGGTTTTTACTTATTTGTTTTTATAGCCTTTGTATCTAAATTAGTGAAATAAACTGGCTTCTAATTTTTCTTTCTTATGCAGTTGTTACCTTTTACTTTCAAGGATGTAAGTAAGGAATAATATTTCTCCCAATTACCTACAAGAGATGTAATGCTCATGTTATCTCCTTCTTCACTGTTTGAAAGAATTCAACAGGAAACCTATTGATCCTGAAATGCTTTGCTTTGTTTTGTTTCATTTTTTCCAGAGAAAAACTTTGATTACAGATTCAATTTATTTTTTCAAATAAAAATATTCATTGGTCAATTCTAGGGAGATGGCAGAGAGAGCGTGAAATCCACCTTCTCCCACAAACACAACAAATCTATATTGATACAAAGAGCATTTCATCCTGAAGAATGGAGATGGAAATTAACACCTTCTATACAGTAAGGATTAGACATAGAACATAAAAAGTGACAGGGGAGACAGAGACATGCTAACAATGGGAACCCCAGCCCACTCCAGCACAGTAACTAACAGAGGGGAGAGGGAAGGGTATTGTTGAGAGAGTCAGTCAGACTCCCTGGTCTGAGTTGCAGGAAAAAAGCCTTGCGTTTTAAAGTGTACCTAGACCACAAGTGAAAGAAGCCAAGTTTTACAACTGAGCCTCCACTGCTTGGCAAGTGAACTGCTGGAAGTACTCCAGCTTCATAGCAGCCAGCCAGGGAGTGTGCACAAAACTGCAGGATAGTGGTAAGCCTGGAATTCCCCATAATGGCCCAAAGCATGCATCAACCTGCAAGTGAGCATGCAGAGGGCCTGTCTCCACCTTGCCAACAGACCAAGCTGGCACCAATGCCAGAATTCTCCACAACAGTACAGAGCATGCCCAGTCTTCAGGTAACTGTGCACAGCGCCTGTCATAGCCAAGCCAGTGGGACCTGGCCAGCAACAACTCCAGAATTCCTAAGAGAGGCCAGAGAGTTCACAGGTCTATGGGAGAGAAGCACAGGGGCTCAGCTGTTGCCATTCCAGGAGTTACCTAGAGTGAACCCTTAACCTGGCACTGGCCCACCACCCTCCCCCTGCCAGGGAAGAATGCACAAGTATATACTCAGGAGCCCCTCCAATGCACACACCAGACCACACCCCCAGGACCACAAACTGGGAGCCCCAGCGTCAGGGCATGCCTATCTAATACTCGGCCTCCAGCTTGTCAAAACGAATAGGTACATGGGCACCTTCCTACACAAGGCAATCCTTAAAGACTGGAAGAGCAAGCCCTTTCCACTAATTCATATGATCAAGCACAAAAAGTCATACAAAGTGAGGAAACAAAAGAATATGCTCCAAATGATAGAAGAAAAAAAACAGAAAGAAAACTAAATGAATCAGAGTTAACCAAACTACCTGATAAAGAGTTCAAAGAAGTGATTATAAAGAGGTACCTGCACTTGAGAAAACAATGCATGAATTCAAGGTACGCTCCAACAAATAGAGAGAAAACCTAAAACAGAACCAATCAGAGATGAAGAATTTAATACATGAAATGAAAAATACACTAGAGGGAATGAGCAGCAGACTAGAAGATACAGAAGAACCTATCAGTGACTTGGAAGATAGAGTAATGGAAAATATTCAAGCTGATCAGTAGAAAGAAGAAAGAATTAAAAGAAATGAGGATAGCTTAAGAAAGCTCTGGGACAAAATCAAATATCCTAACATTCATATTATAGGTGTCTCAGAAAAGAGAGAGAGAAAGGAGTAGAAAATGTATTTGAAGAAATAATAGCTGAAAACTTCCATATCTTGGGGAAGGAAACAGTCTTTCAGGTTCATGAAGCACAGAGAGCTCCAAAGAAGATGACCCAAGACATCTTGTAATGAAAATATTAAAGATCAAAGGCAAAGATAGAATCTTAAAATCAATAAGAGAAAAGCAAAAAATTATGTATAAGGGAAAACCCCATAAAGTTAACAACTGATTTTTCTGCAGAAACTTGACAGGCCAGAAGGGAATGGCATGATATATTCAAAGTGCTGAAAGGAAAAAACCGCCAAGACTACTACTCTAAGCAATAAGGTTATCATTCAGAATTAAAGGAGCAATAAGAGACTCACAGATAAACATAAATTAAAAGAGTTCACCACTATTAAACCAGTCTTACAAGAAATGTTAAAGGGATTTCTGTAAGAGGAAAAGAAAAGGACCCTAACTAGAAGCGAGAAATTTAAGAAAGGGAAAATATTCCAATGGTAAAAGCAAACATATAACTGAGGTAATAGATCAATTAATTAAAAGCTAATATAAGGGTCAAAAGGATAAAAGTAGCAAAAATAATTACATCTAAAAATTAGTTAAGGAAATCACTAAATAGTGTAACAGAAGATATCATAAACATAAAATGTGTCTTTCTCCTTAAACTGGTTAAGTATCCTTTATGTTGCCGTAGACATAAGCTTAGGGAGCGATGACAGTGCAACTGTAGTGGGCAATGTAGAGGTCTGGCCAACCTGCTCATGTATTTTATTCATAGACTCTCATTCTTCCCTGGTTTGATGCTGGATTTAACATTTCCATCTTAACATTGACGGCTCCTGGGCCCATCAACTTTATGACTTGTTATGTCCAAAAGAATGCAATTTATTATGGGAAATTTTGTAAACATGGTCACTTGGTCTTCATGGTTAAACATACTACCTCTAAAATGGCCCAATACCATGTTAGAAGATGTCTCTCAAAGGTTTTCGAATTCTCTGCTGTCATTAGCATGGCCTTGCTCCAGAATCCCAGGAGTCTGCATTGTGATTCTCACACTGGGGCTTGCCTAAAACCACATAGTATCTCATAAATATTATAGTGCCTGAGATATCACATGTCCTAAGAGGCAAGGATGATTGCACTACAGGTTCAACCTTCTTCAGAGACCCTTCCTTCTCTGGGCTGTACTAAAATACTCACCTAGTTTCCTGGGCTAGAGGAGTATTCTCTTCTAGGTATGACAAGTGTAGCCTTGAGAACCTGAGGCCAATTAGATGTTGTACTTCCTTTTTGTTATAGGAGATGAAGAATGCAGCTATTTGTATTTTACTTTGGAGAGGATATCCGTGTTCCTGATTAGACCACTAAAAATATCAGTGAAATGGGAAGTGCCTGAATCTTCATAAAATTTATTTTCCATACTCCTAATGGGGTGACAGTATTTCAGTTGCGGTTTTGATTCTCTCTTTTGATTTTAATGATGGCGCTAGTCTTTGCCATCTCCCTAAAGAAACAATTAACTTTTATATTTACCAACTTTGTGTGGGAAGTGGCAGATTGAGGTTTCCACTTGGCTATCCCCACTATAATAGCTCTTACACCATAGGCCAAGGACCCAATGTGGGTGTTATTCCACCTCCAATTATACAAATTCCAATTATACACTTGAAAACTGAATAAATGACCACTTTATTTTTCTTTGGGCCCAATAAGGCCATTTAAATTCAGTCTTTAGCAAGGACCCTATTTATCACTATTTATTCAGTGGGTTCTGGATCTGAAAGACTGGCTTAAGTTTCCATAAATGAACATGACATATGAATTTTTATTGGAACAACCATCCTCATTCTCCTGTTCAACCATTGTGTCTTATTATGCAGCCTAGAGTTTTCTTCTAGAATTTCCTTGCTGGCCAATCCTTTTGGCTTCCCACCAATGTTGTTGGCCATTAAGGTGATTATGGTTTCCTGGCTTCTGGATGTTAACTCCCACTACCTGGCCACTATTATTTCAGAACCCTGTCAATATTAATAGCTCCACCTCTGCTCTCCTTCTGTCAGCATTATGCTGCAAAGGAGAGCCATCATCAAACTTCTTACTAATACTGATATCCCTTTCACCGGTACATTTCTGATAGCCTTGGTAAATGTTGTGTCCTCTGGGTCCTTCTATGGAAGGTAATCCTCTTTTGAGTTTTCTGATCTTACATAATTATTGCAGCCTACTGTAGTGCTTATTTAAATTAGCATCTTTATTTTTTCCTCTGTTACTTGTTAAGGCAGCTTAGGCATTTCTACATTACTCAAATATTGCCATTGTTTTCTGCAGGTTTCTAAGTATTACCTAAGTTGAGAATTTGTGCCATCACCTATAATCCTTCACAGGGTTTTATATCATATATTCAAAGGAAGTGTCTTCCATTCATTGAATTCTTGCCTATTTAGTTTTAAATTCAAGCACACTTAATTAACCACATTCAAATTTTAATTCCAGTGGTATTCCTTTTGCTCTTGCTAGAACAATGCTAGTTCGTAAAGCTTCATCATTATACAATATTTTTCCTCCCTTATAAGACCAGCATTTCACCTCTTGGTTTATTTTGCGATTTAATCTAATTATCAGCCTAATAGCAAGGAAAAGAGGTAGGGGCAGTTCTACATAGGGGCACTCTTTACCTTACAATGCTTGGACCTCTGAAGAGTCTTAGAGCAGAAAAAGTATAAATTATACCACATCTGCAAACTATTATGTTTGAGGGGGTTCTGCCATGGTTCCAACCTGATGTCCCCATCCTGTTTAGGGTCCCATACTTTCCAAAACAGAGAGCATACTCTAACATAGAGATCTTACTTAGCTAAGCTTTACATGGTTGTGGAGCTCTGTACTTCTATTAGATCACCAGTTGGTTGCTTGATTTTCTCTGCCCTTTCATCGGAGGTGATAAATGTCTTCTTGTAAACTACCAAAGAGGTCCTCTGGTTCTCTCACACTTAATATTTAGCTTTTCATTAATAGCTGTTAGTTTCTCATTGTTGTTCTGAAGAGCATCTACACAGCTTAGTAGTAGTCAATGATCTCCTCTGTCTTTCCATAGTTTCCTCATATTTTACCTTAGCCATCATATGTACAACCATTCTCCTTCACCACTGTGCTTTCCTAGGATGTCTCCAATACCTTTAGCAACTGAAACACCACCATAGTAGTAGTAGTCATTCTGTAAGGTGGCCCCCAGTGATCTCTTCCTGGTACTTATGCCCTTGTGTAATCAACTCCCCTTAAGTATCTTGCTACTAACCAGTAAAATGCACAAGGCATTGCAACTTTGCTAGCACTGAAACTTAGCCTTCAAAAGGCTATTTCTATGTTTGATAAAGCCATATGCTTCAGGATGAAAGGAAATATGTAATATCAATGAATTTCATTATCATGGGCCCATTGCTATACATAATTTACTGTGAAGTGAATCATAGATTTAACAAACAGCCAGACTTTACTAACAATGTGGAGAATGCCAAAAGCATAGATAGAAAGTGTATTATTTTATGAAGAAGCCAGAAACCATAAGATGCAGTCCATAATTAAGAAACATTTTGGTTTCAAATAACAGACTAATTTTAAACAAAACATGCAGAAATATTGTAACAATAAAAGCCATTTTGGTGTTGAAACATTTCCATTTTATATACTAATTTCACAGCTTACTAGCTACACCCTATTTTCTAGCAAATGGTACTCCATCAAATCCATAAATTACCAGTTTGTGTGCAATAAGCCATCTAGGCAAACTCGGTTTATCTTGCTAAGAGACTCCTCAGTATTTTTCTGATAGTAAATACCTCTAACATCTTTACAGGGATTTCTCATAGAGGTCACTCATTCCCCAGCTTTCCCTGATGTCTCAGTAGGGAAATGAATATCACAAGGCCTATTGCTAACTCTCTCCTTCCCACAATATAAGGTCTACAGAAGAACAAAGTAAAGATTGATGATATCAAGAATTAGTGAGGATATAGAATAAAAAGAAATCTTATAAATGTTAATATGGCTGTGAACTTTTAAATTTGGGAGGAAACTTGGCAACATTTAGTGAATTAGAGTTTGCACACATCCTGTAACCTGTTTCTTTTCTAGGTGGATTCCCTAGAAAAATTTTCATACATATAAACAAGGAGACACATAGATACATATTCACTTCAGTATTCATTTATAATAATGAAAAACTGAAAAAAATTCAAATGTTCATTATCAAGAAAATGGATAAATGAATTTTGGTGTAGTCATATGATTGAAGATTATGCAGCAGATACAGTGAGTATATAAAACCTACATGTATTAACCTGGATAATTTTGGGGAACATATTGAGAAAAATACAAATAAAATTGAGCTATAATACCATTTATAAATGGATGCATTCATTTACAGTAAAATTATAAAAACTTATATAGGAACAGTACAGACAAACTCTATGACAGGGTGAAGGGAAGAGAGGGGAATTGAATTAGAGAGAATGGTCCTCAACTATATGTTTGTAACACATTTTCAAAACAAAAAATAAAAATATCAAAGTTATTTTCTCATTTTGTTCCAACCAATACTGGAGGGAATTAATAATTTTATTCTCTAGAAGTATGAAATCCTCCAGTTTGAGAAACTTACTCAACATCACAAAGTTAGTCAGTACATTCTTCTGATCCAGGTCTCCTGATCTTTTTCTTCTTTGCTTTTTTTCCTTCTCTCATTCAGTGGTTTTCAATCACTCTCACATTGTATTGGGAATACTTTAAAGATGTATGACCAAATATTAGGAAATCTACAAGAATTTTATTTTTGCTATATTTTAATATTTAGGTAGTGTTATAAAAAGCTTTGAGCTAAGTAAACCAGGTATTTCAGCTTAAATTAGAGTTGTCATCAGTTGAAGACCTCTTACCATAAGTGCAAGAACTTGCCTTCATGAATGTGTAAGAAAATGTGGTTATGAGATTGAGAAGTTCTACTTAAACACCTACTGATAGCTAAACAATGAATTGTAACGTGATTAAATTTGCTTTTATGAATGCTGAAATATTGTATTCATGTAGTATGATTGCTTTGTAATTATTTCCCCTTAAATAAGCAGTTATTTCTGAGTTGTTCAGTTCTTTTTGAGAGTTTAATTTCATGAGCCTGTAAACATAATTTTAGTATGTGAAATGTTTTACTAATAAAAAGTTTAAGCATCACTAATCAAATTATAAATTGGTCTAAAGACTGAACTTTATTTAATGTTTAGAGGTTTATCTTTCATTTAAATGGCTCACATAAACAATGGTAGGCTTAGCCATAAAGTAAATTGTGCATTTGAATAGAACTTATCTACATACCAGCAAATACACAAAAAACGAATTATTTTGAAAACTGGGCAAGATTCAGGTTTTAAATAGCTGATTATTTTTCTTTTCAAAAATACTTTTTTATATAGACATTGTTTAAGGGGGAAATGTTTGCTGGTTATACATGTTTCCTATAAGCTACACTCTACCATGCAACTTTTAATAACATACTTTATTATAAATAATACTTTAAAAATAAACATCCATTCATGCTAAAAAGTGGGATCTTTAATAAATGTATTAATATTTTCAATATGTCATACATAGAGCACACATATAATATCCAGAATTCTAGATGTCTAAAAGATCATTTATGACTGGCAATGAAAATAGTGTACATGATAAAGCATGCTACAAATTAGGAAAGAAAGAACACATGCGAATTTTCTTATTCTTTCTGGAGGTTTCATGAACATGGAACAGGACTGTGAACCTAAAAAATAATATACTTTGTGAGCCAGATGACCTAGGTTCCTTTTGTCAAATCATAGTTTTTATTTTTATTAGAAAAGTCTTTCCTTGCCTGAAATGCTCTATGATGAATCAAAGGAAATGTCATCTGCCAGGTTATTATGGAAAACTGAGAGTGAGAATCACTATGAGATCTGTAAGATGAATACAGTAACAACTGCAAAAAATCTCCAAAGACATGTTATGGACTGAATTGGGCTCCCTTCAAAATTAATATGTTGAATTGCCAACCTCCAATGTGACAAATTTTTGTACTGAGAAGTGTGTGCTGTTCTAAGTCCTAAACATGTGAATGTGTCTTTGGAACTGTAACTGGTAGAGGCTTGAAGAATTTTGAGGTGAATGTTGGAAAACAAGATTTCTTTAGAGACTTTTGTTAGGATAGATGTCAAAGAGGAATCTGGGGAGGTCTCAGAACAACAGGTTATTGGAAACTAGAGAAAAAGCAATCTTTGTTATACAGTGCCAAAGAACCTGACAGAACTATGTTCTTGTGTTTAATGGAAGGTAGAGCTAAAAAGTGATGAACTTGAATTTGTAGCTGAGACTTCTAAGCAAAGTGTTGAAGGTATGGCCTTGGTTTTCCTTACTGATTACAGTAAAATATGAAAGGAGAGAGATACATTAAAGGAATTCTTAAGTAACAATAAACCAGAATTTGAAGATTTAGAAAATTCGAACTTACCCATATTACGAAAAAAGGAGAAAGCATTTTCTGGCAGAAGCACCAAGGTTGTGGCTGGAAAAAAAAATCATTTGATAAGGAGATTGTGGTTTCACTCATGGATTTAGCCATCTCAGCAGAAGGCATAAATTGAGATGGGATTATACCAGCAGAGACACTGTCAACTTGGACTAAGAGGTATAGAGATGGGATGAAATTAAGAAAGGCTGTCAGACTTGTGGGATTCTGCAAGATGAAACAAAAGAGTTTATGATTGTGAACATGCTGTTCTTCAAGCAAAGGTAATAATGCCTCTGAGGTGATCTACAAGTTTGCCACTACCACTGCAAGTCCAGGGGGTAAGGCTGACTCCTACTCAGTTTCAAAGGGTAAGATTGTCTTCACAGTTTCAGCGGGTCAGGCTGCCACTGCCTGGTGTCTCTGTGGCAAGACTGCCACCCTGACCTTCAAGGGAAGGGCCTCTGCCACAGTAAAGAGGGTCTGCAGGGGTGGGGCTGCCAATCAGGGCAAAGGGGGCAGGATCACTGCCCAGGGCTATGGAGGAGACACTGATACTTCAGTGGGCCTGGAGGGCAGAGTATTGAGCAGAAGAGGATTATACTCAAGCTTTAAGATCCAATTGAGTTTGTTTTGCTAGGCTTTGGACTTGTTTAGCACCTATTAGCCCTTTCTTCTTTCTGATTTCTGTATTTTAGAATGGGAATAGTTACCTGGCTGTCCCACCATTTGCTATTTTATTTTGGAAACAGAAAACTTGAATGGATTCATATTTTTACAGAAAGGAATCTTGCCTGAGGATGTACCATACCTCTAGACTCACCTATAATTGATTTAGACAACATTTAGATAAGACTTTGGACTAAAGTTGGTGATGGAATGGGTTAAGACTTTTGGGGCTATTTGGATGAAATAAAAGCATTTTCAGGCAAAAGGGACATGAATTTGGGGGAAGAGGGCAAGAAAGCATAGTATATGTCCTAAATTTTACATTTCCCTCAAATTAATAAATTGAGTTAATTCCCAGTGCAACTGTATTTGGAGATACAGCACTAAAGACATAATTAAGGTTAAATGAAATCATAAGAATGGAACCTAATGCAATAGGACTAGTGTCCTTAAAGAAGAGACCTCAGGAATATGCATGCATAGAGAGAAGGACATGTGAGGACAGAGGAAGAAGGCAGCCCTCTTAAGCCAAGGAAAGAGGTCTTAGGAGAAATCAAACCTACCAACACCTTGATCTTGGACTTCAAGCCTCTAAAACTGTGAGGAAATAAATTTCTGTTGTTTAAGCCACACAGTCTGTGAGATCTTGTTATGTCGTCTCTAGTGGACTAATACAGGATATAAGTCTCTGATATAGAATTGGGCATATGATCCTTCTACATTCTTTTTCCAGGGCTCACTTTAGGTGTTACTTGTTTAACTCTTATTTTGAAATGTGCCATATTATCATAAAGAGATGAGAGTCTGAGTAATTATGAAAGTACTTCAAGAAAATTTATTGTATAATTTTTATTTCTCCAAATATTGAAACAGTGTTACTTCTCCTGCCATGAAAGTATATTCCACATTACAGAGATTCACTGAAGGGACAGATTTATAAGTAATGTTTAAGAAGTCATGGAGAATGATGGTAATTTTTCTCCAAAATAACACGAAGACAGAACTTGGACATGATTCAAAAATAAATCATGGAAAGTGTGATTTGTAAGTGGTTTAATGCATGGATTATTAGAAGTCAATTATTCACTATGAATAACTAATGCTATAGTGATATAATTTACTTTTTGGATAGGGTAGAATAAACATATCAAAGTTAAAAATAACTGTATTTCTTAATATTAGTAGAAAGCAGAGTTATTTTGTAGTTCAATGCTCTGTTAAATGTATTATCTACTCTCCGGGGAATTTTTAAGACAACTGAGGTAAGAAAAAGATTCTTTTAATTATTTTAAAATTTTATCCTTTAGCAATTTCAGTTCTTGCATATGTGATGTAATATATATACATTCATTTAACTATATATATATAATTTAAAAACAAGCAAAATAATTAGTTTTATACTCAGTAATCAGTTTAGATTTGTTGTGCAAGCAAGTATTTTAGAGATTACTGATCTAGACATTTGCTTCTATCAGAGAAAAGCCAAAAGTGTAATTGATTAATAACTTGAAACTTGAAAGTAAATTTCTGCTTTTAGGCTGTCGAGCTCTGCATTAATTTTGTTCTGTTCAATTTCCTATCAATGAAATGCTTAAGAATATTTATATATGGATGATGCTGTGATGAGAGCAATATTTAATATGCTAACTACCTGAATCAGGATCTACAATTATATAAAAATCTGAAAACAATGTGCTTAATGTAATAAGCTCAATGTAGGCATACGTATGAAGACTTCCTCTTATTAAAAAATAAAAATAGAAACCATTGTAACAACTGAAACTCAGATATGGAAGTACAGGATGCTTTTTAATACAACTTTAATAACAATAGATTAAATATTGTAATTGGAAACTAAATTGAAAGTAACTGATCAACTTTTAGCTTCCAAAATAGCTTTTGTCTATTTCAGAGAAATAAGAAGTGAAAAGCAAATGTTTTGATTTAAAATAACGGCTCTTTACAAAGAGGAAAAATTTGTAAAAGAAATGGCTAGTTCCTAAGGTAGCACACTATCAAGTTTATTCATTAAAGCATGTATTGAGAAGATAATAGATAGATAATTGCTAAAACAACCCTATCTTGAAGAATAATCTATAGCTGTCCTAAATGTCTACTGCATCTCAATGAACTAGTAGAGAAATGGGAGTCTATTAAGAAATAGCCTAGTCTCTTTACATGTAAGTTCTTTCTATGGCCCATGCCAAGAAAATGCATGGTAATCCAGATTGCTTCCATAAATCTTCAGTTATCCATTGTTATGTTCTTTTACACATTCCATTATGGGGTATTATGTGATTGACTTTCCCTATTATCTGATGAAGGCATCCCTTTGACAGATTTGCACATAACTTACTTAACATAACTTGTTCAGTTACCATCCACAACATGCAAACCCCCTTAAACTATCACATTTCAATAGTCCAGGAAAATAATATTCATCAGTCCAGCAGAAAATGGGGCTACCCATAAAATGCATATGTTGGATTTTGACTGAGAAATCACTCAAGTATGTTTTGAAAAGTCTCTAGTATGATGTTTGATAGGAATAAACAGAGCCATTTTAAGACTGACCATATCCATTTGTACCAGGAAAGTGGTAAAACCCACCAGGTCCAGTTTATCACTGTCAAATGTGTACACAATGTATCCTGTTATGCAATGTATATCAAAATTTGGAAGCATGTTTGTAAAAGAGGCAACTAGTAATATGGCAGGTAAAAACCATGTCATAGAGTGACATCAGCATCATAGTGGCATAAGATGTCCCTCATTTTTATTCTCCATTATCATTAAAATTCAGCAACTATCCACAAACAAAAGTGCTTCTGGTGGAGATGTGGAATCCAGGACCATATGCCAAAAGACCATAAATGCATCTCACCCATCTGTACAGTAATAGGCAGATAGACCCCAGTACAGACAGTAAATGTCAGAATTCTGTGAACTGCTTCTAACTCTTCTTGACCATGATACCTGGAAAACACTGACTTGGGTAGATATCCATGTATACAAGTCATTGTAAAAGTCCAGGTCTCTGAAGGAGAAATTTCAGCACTCCAGTGGAACATATGGTTTGGACACACTGGAGTGGTAAGAAGAACTTGGCCAGAACACAAGTTCCCCAAATGCAGCACAGATTAGAGAAAGAGAAGGACAGAGATCATTTTTGTGGGGGGCAAGTGAGAATGGAGTTTGAGTGCCCAGCTTTGTTAGCTGTGCAGAATACTATAAGGAAACCCATTTCTCTCTCAGAGTATTAAAGTGAGAGTTCCATGACTTGGGAGAAGGAGGGAATTGGGAAATAGACTTATAAATATCACAAGGGTTCCTGTTCAAGATGGCAATATAGGGAGGATCTTGTACTCACTTCTTCCCATAGACTCACCAAGTCTGTAAGTGCATACAGAACAATTGCCTTTGGGAAAAAAAATAACAAAAACAAAAACTAGCTGACTGTGGCTACAGGAGGAAAGAGATTCCTTCTCTGGGGCAAGTTCTCTATAAATCTGAACAGACTGAAGGAAAACAAGGGTGAGAGGTTAGGGAAAGGATTTTATTTCTTGTGGCTCTGTTTCTTTCCTGGTGAACACCAGCTGCTGCTGCTCTCTGAGTGCCCCCAAGTCCTTCCTCTCCAGCCATGCCACTCTCCATCCCCCTGCCCCTTCCAGGAGGAACTCCATGAACAGGTCCCTAGTGACTGGTGGGCACCTGACCAATTATGTATCAGGAATGGAGGGGAGGAGAGGGTGGCTGCTACTCTCCATCCCTTACCCCTGATCAGCAGTCCTGTGATGGACCAGTGGCTTTGCCATGATAAATATCCCATAGATGTGCAAACAGGCCCTTATATGCATATCACTATCAGGGCCAGGCAGAATTCTGGTTGAAAACTTCTATTTACCCAACACGGAGTGACTCTTAAACACCAGGCAAATAACAACAACAAAAAAACCCACATTGAAGCAAGTATGAGAGGTGAGACACAAAATCGCCATGAACTCCACTTTTGCTGAGGGGACACACAATTGGGAGGGATATCACAACCCTGAGCTTCCTCCTAAGTAGCAAAGGGTTTAAAACCTACATATGGCACACCAACTTTCAAAACCTTCACCTGAGAGATAAATCCTCAAAACATCTAGCTTTGAAAGCTAATGGGGCTGGTTTACAGTCACCAGGCTATAGCCAACTGAGAAACAGTTCTTAAAGGGATCATGTGTGGACTGACTCACATCCCCCCAGTATTCAGCACTGGAGTAGCCAACTGAAACGTGCTCAGACATTCTGTGAGAATGGCTATGTACTTATTTTAAAGCACTGGCCTGAGAGGAGGCTTCCAATTTAACATACTTCTAGGGGCTTACTTAAATACTATACAAAGATGGAGGCCAGTGGGTGATGTATTTACAGTTTTCCTCTGCTTCACTCCAGAACGGTGATCTCCCAGATGGGAGCTTGTGCATGTGTCTGGTGCTCTTGTTTTTGTGGTTGCCACCCAGGGCATACCCTTTGATCACCTGGCTTACCTGCTGGCCAAGGGTTCTTGCATTCATGGAACCCATGAGACTATAACAAATGGATAGACAGTTTTTGGCCAACAACCACTGCAGGAAACACAGCACAGGGACATAAGACTGAAACATACCCTCAGTTTTTCTGTGAAAGAGGCTTATTTGCTTGTCTTGTAGCTGCAGCCTGATGGGTAGGATTCTGGTCTGGCCTACATCTAGAGGCCTATTAAGGTGCTCTCTGGAGATGGAGGAAAACACAAATGCCATCTTTGTGTTTTCCTTTTGCCTTAGTGTGGTTTGCTGCTCTCTGTGAAAGAAGTGTTATTAGCTTATCTTCATAGCTGTTGTCAGAAATACAGGCTTCTAACTTAATACACATCTAAGGGCCAAAACCAATCATTTCTAGAGACTGGAAAGGCCAGTGGGTATCATCTTTATGCTGTACCTCTGCCTTGCCCAAGGTCACCAGTCTGTAAGAAAGGAGCTTGTGTACACGTCTAGCACCATGGCTTTTGTGTCTGAAACCTAGAGGACACATCCCTTTATAATCTGGCTTTGGTGACAAGAAGTGTTCAGTGTTTCAACAGGATGGTAGCAAAGAAACAACATTTCTTGCGTGACTATCACCCCAGGGCTCAGTGCAAAGGGAGCAGACAGAAGGGGCCAAATCCCAGTCTTTCCCTGAAAGAGGTATACTTGTATACTTTCAAAGCTACTGCCTGAGCGCCTAGCTTCCAATCAACTTAAATTTAGCTGCTGATTGAGTACCTCCCATTTGGGGGGCATACCATCAATTACTGGGAGTCACTAAAAATAAATTAGGCTGCTTGGGCAATCACAAAGGTTTGATTAACAACCAAGAGCTAGGGCAGGATTGAATAATAATGTTAATCTCCTACACAAGGCCACTCCTTCAAGACTGGGAAAGGTGGCTATTTTATCTAATGCCTAGAAACCTACACAAGTAGTCAGTAAAAATAAACATAAGAATACGTTCCAAACAGAAGAACAACATAAATCCTCAGAAGAAAGACCACAGTGAAATGGAGATAAGTGGTTTACCTGAGAGTGTTCAAAATAAATGTCATAAAGATGATCATTAAGCTCAGGAGAACAGTGGGTGAACAAAGCAAGAATTTTGAGATGGAAAATTTATGAAAGTACCAAATAGAAGTCACAGAGCTGAAGAATAAATTTTTTAGCAGAACTAAAAAATCAATAGAGGGATTCAATAGCAGACTAGATGAAGCAGAAGAACAGTGAACTCAGAGCACCAAAAATAACAAGTGAATTCAGTAAATTTACAAGATAAAATTCAAGATACAAAAATCTATTGCATTTCTTTACACTAATAATGAACTCTCAGAAAGGGAAATTGAGGAAGCAATTCCATTTAGAGTTGCATCAAAAATAATAAAGTACATAGGAATAAATTTAACAAAGGAGGTGAAAGAAATGTACACTAAAAACTATCAAACATTGATGAAAATTGTAGAGAACACAAATAAATGAGAACATATTCCATGTTAATTCATTAGAAGAATTAATATTGTTAAAACGCCCATACTACTCAAGGTAATCTATAGACAAATGCATTCCATAATAAAATCCCAATGGCATTTTCTACTGATATAAAACACAAATTATAAAATTTGTATGGAACCACAAATAGCCAAAGCAATTTCAAGAAAGTAGAAAAAAGGCTGGAGGCCTCATGCTTCCTGATTTCAAAAAATATTACAAGGCTATATCATTCCAACATTGGATTTGGTTTTGGAATAAAAACAGACATATAGATCAATAGAGCAGAATAGAGAGCCCAGAAATAGACCAACACATACATGGTCAATTAATTTACAACAAAGGAGTAAAGAATATACAATAAAGAAAAGACAGTCGCTTCAATAAATGGTGTTGGAAAAGCTGGATAACCACATGCCAAATAATAAAACTGGACCACTGTCTTACACCATACACAAAAAGAATTAAAATGGATTAAAGACTTGAACACAGGATCTGAAACCACAAAACTCCTAGAGAAAACATACACACAGCCTATGGCAATGATTGGTCTTGATGATGAAGTTTTAGATTTGACACCAAAAGAAAAGGCAAACAAAGCAAAATTAAACAAGTGGGACTACATCAAATTGAAAAGCTTCTGCACAGCGAATGAAACCATCAACAAAGTTAAAAGATAACACCATTGGGAGAAAATATTTTCAAATCATACATATCATAAGGGATAATATCCAAAATATATACAGAATATAACTCAACAGAAATAAATCCGATTTACAAATGGACAGAGGATCTGAATGAATGCTTTTTCCAAAGAAGACATACAGTTGGCCAGCAGGTTCATGAAAAGATAATCAACATCACTTATCATCAGGGAAATGCAAATCAAAACCACAATGAGATATCTCCTTACATCTGGTAGAATGGTTATTAAAAAGACAAGAAATAACAAGGGTTGGTGAGTATGTGGATCCCTTGTGTGGTATTGGTAGGAATATAAATTGGTGCAGCAACTATAGAATACATTACAGAGGTTTCTCAAGAAATTAAAAATGAAACTACCATATGATACAGCATTCCAGTTCTGGGTATTTATCCAAAGAAAGTGAAAATACAAATTCAAATATATATATACATCCCCATGTTTATTGAAGCACTATTTACAAAAGCCAAGACATAGAAGCAAACTATAGTCATCATAAGACTCATGGTGACTATAGTTAATATCACTATGTTTAATATTTGAAATGTGGTAAAAGAAAAAATCTTAAAATATCACAAGGAAATAAATTTGTAACTATGCATGGTAACAGATGTCAACTAGACTTATTGTGGAGATCATTTTGCAATATATGCAAATACTAAATTATTATGTTGTACAGCTGAAATGAATATAATATTTAAATTATATCACAATAAAAACTATTTTAAAACCTATTCTCTTGCAAGATAATTTATGGTAATAAATGAATATATTAAGAAAAAAATTCAAATAAACAATCTACCTTTACATACACTTCAAGGAACTACAAAAAGTGGAAAGAATCTGTATTTATTAGAAGGAATGAAATAACAAACATCAATTGGGAATTAAATGAAATAGACACCAGAAAAACAATGGAAAATTTAAAAGAAAGTAAGAGCTGTTTTTTTTAAAAGATAACAAAGTTGAAAAACCTTAGCTAAAGTAACTAAGAAAAAAAAGATAACTCAAATAAATAAAATCAGGAATGAGAGAGGAGAAATTATGATTGATAAAACAGAAATGCATGGCATCATAAAAGAGCACTGTGAACAATTGTATTCCAACAAATTGTAAGACACAGAAGATATGACAAAATTCTTATAAACTTACAACTTACCAAGACTGAATCATGAAAAAATAGAAAACATAAGGAGACTGATAATAAATAGGTATGTCGACTCACCTTAAAAATGTTCCAAGACAGAAAAATTCCAAGTCCAAATGATTTAACTGATGAATTCTACCAAATATTTAAGGGAGACATATCATAAATCCTCAAAGTCTTCAAAATACCTGAAGAGGAAGATTACTTTCAAACCTCTATTACAATCCCAGCATTACCTTGATACCAAAACCAGACAACATCCCTCCAAGAAAAGAAAACTATAGACCAATATCCCTGATGAATATGTAAAATACCCTAAAGACTAAACAACAACAAAAATCTGTTAGAACTAATTATTGAATTCAGTAATTTGTTAGAACTAATTATGGAATTCAGTAAAAGACCATGAATAGCCAAAACAGTCCTGAGAATGTAGAACAAAGCAGGAGGCACCACACTTCATGATTTCAAATATACTATAAAACTACAGTAATTAAAACAGTATAGAACTGTCATAAAAATAGATATATAGATCAATAAAACAAGATATATAGATGCAAATGTTTTAAAACAAATTACAATGACACAACTTCAACAGCACATAAAAAGGATCATATACCATGATCAAGTGAGATTATCCCTGAGATGTAAGGATGGTTTAACATAGGCATATCAAAAAATTTGATACACCACACTATTAGAACGGAAGATAAAGACCATAAGGTCAACTCAATAGATGCAGAAAAAGCATTTGAGAAAATACAATAAACTTTCATGATAAAAACCCACAAGAAATCAAGTATAGAGGGAACATATTTCAACATAATAAAAGCCATATATGACAATCTCACAGTTAAGATCATACTCAATGGTGAGAAGTTGAAAGCTTTTTCTCAGATTTGGAATAAGACAGGGTGCCCATTCTTATTACTTTTATTTAACATAGTACTAGAATTCCTTGCAAGAGCAGTTAGGAAATATAAAAAATGAAAGGCATCCATATTGGAAAGGAAGAAGTAAAATTGCTTTTATTTTCAGATGATGTGATCTTATACATAAAATACCCTAAAGACTCAACAACAACAAAAATCTGTTAGAACTAATTAATGAATTCAGTAAAGTTGCAAGACATCAACCAACATTTGGAAATCAGTTGTGCTTCTAATACATTAGCAAAGAATTGTCTGAAAAAGAAATAGAGACACAATCCCATTCATAATAGTATTAAAAAAAATGAAATCCTTAAGAATAAATTTAACCAAGGAGAGGAAGGTCTGGATACTGAAAACTACAATACATTTATGAAATAAATTGAAGAAACACAAAAGTAGAAGTATATGTTGTGTTCATGGATTGGAAGAATTAATATTGTTTAAATGTTCATGCTTCCTACAGCAGGCTATAGATTCAAAGAAAATCCTTTCAAAATTCCAATGGCACTTTTCACAGAAATATATTCTAAAACTTGTATGGAACCACAAAGGACCATGAATAGCCAAAACAGTCCTGAGAATGTAGAACAAAGCAGGAGGCACTGCACTTCCTGATTTCAAATATCCTATAAAACTATAGTAATTAAAACAGTATGGAACTGGCATAAATTTAGATATATAGATCAATACAACAAGTTCAAGGGCCCAGAAATAACCCTCTATATATACAGTTAACGAATATTTGACAAGGGAGCCAAGAATATTCAATAAGGAAAGGATAGTCTCTTTAATAAATAATGTTGATAAAACTGAATGTCACATACAAAAAGATGAAATTGGACTCTGATTTTATACCACTCACAAAATTAACTTGAAATGGGTTAAAGACCTAAACATAAGACTTGACCATAAAATTCCCAGAAGAAAATTGTAAAAATGGTCCTTGGCATTGGTTTTGGCAATGATTTCCTACATATGACATCAAAAACACAAGCAAAAAATCACAAATCAGTAAGTGGGACTAAATTAAACTAAAAGTCTTCTGCATAGAAAATGAAATAACAAAATGAATAAACACCCTACAGAACGGGAAAAATACTTTTGAAAACTGCATATTTTATAAGCAGTTAATATCCAAAATATATAAGGAATTAATATAACTCAGTAACAAAAGAACAAACAATCCAATTAATAAATGGGTAAAGGAACTGAATAGATATTATTCAATACATGACACGCAAATGGCCAACAGGTACATAAAAAGTTCAACAGCACTGGTCACCAGGAAATGCATATCAAAACCACAATAAGCTATCACCTCATACTTGTTAGAATGACAATCATCAAAAAGACAAGAGATACAAAGTGTTAGAGAGGCTGGGGAGAAAAGGGAAACCCTTGTTCCCTATTGGCTGAAATGTAAATTGGTTCAACCACCAAGAATACAGTGTGGAAGTTCCTCAAGATACAGAAAATAGGACTACCATATAATCCATGATTTCTACTTCTGGTTATATATCCAAAGGAAATGAAAAGGAAAGAATATATCAAAATGATATGTGTACGATCTTGTTTATTACAGCATAATTCACAATATCTAAGATATGGAAATAATCAAAATGTCCATCAGTGGATGAATGGACAAAGAAAACTGCATATATATATATTATATATGTGTGTGTGTGTATATCACATATACATGTAATGGAATATATATAAAATGGAATTGTAAACAATTTTATATATATATATACACAATGGAATTATAAGAAAGGAGGACATCTTATCATTTCAGAAAAGGATGGTCCTTGAAGGCATTATGCTAAGTGAGATAAGTCAAAATAAGTCAAAAAGAGAAAGACAAATACTGCATGGTACCACTTATATGTGGAATTTAAAAATGCTTAACTCATAGAAACAGAGTTAAATGGTGGTTATCAGAGCCTGAGAGGTGGCAGAAATGAGAAGATGTTTGTCAAAGGGAACAAATTTGCTGCTAGAATAAGTTCTATAGATAACGCACTACATTATGATTATAATTAACAATACTGTGTAATATACTTCAAAGTTCCTAAGACGTTAGATCTTAAATGCTCTCAGCACAAAAAGAAATGGTAATTATGGGCCATGGTGAGTAGTTGTTAGCTACAGCTAGGTAAGCATGTTGCAATATACAAATATATCAATCATCATGTTGTAAACAAACTTATACAATATTATCATATGTCAATTATATCTTAATTGTCATAACAAAACGTGTCGCAACAGCATGATTGAAGAAGTTAAAGTTATTTTATAGGCAATTGATATTTGAGGAGTGACATCAGCAAAATGACAAACTATAGAAGACCCCAACACTCAGAAACCTACAAAAAATAAATGATTAATCAACTGCTATTGAAAATATTTCTGCAGATATCGAGAGTACAATAAAAAAGCTGAAGAACCTAGGACATTACAAAACCTAAGGATGGCCACACAGAAAAGTATAGGAAGCAATTTACCTGCAATACCCCATCCACTAGTCTGACTCAGCTCAGTGTCAGAAGGGATCCCCTTTAACACAAAGTATCCTGTGATGGAGATGGAGTGAAATAAGTAAAATAAGCCAGATGCAGGAAGACAAATGCTTCATGATCTCACTTATATGTGGAATCTAAAATAATCATACTCATAGGAACAGAGAGTAGAATGGTGGTTACCAAGTCATGGTGGGTAGGGGGAAACTGGTAGATGTTGGCCAAGGGGAACAAATTCATATATGCAAGATGAATAATTTCTGGATATCTAATACACAATACTGTGACTATAGTTAACAGTACTGAATTGTATGCTTGAAATTTGTTAAGAAGATTTATCTTAAATATTCTCATCACAAAAAAATAAAAATAAAAATAATTTTAGGTAGTTCATGTTAATTAGCATGATTTTGATTATTTTAAAATGCATACATATATCAAAACAAGTTGTACACATGAAATATATACAATTTTAATTGTCAATTAAATCTCAATAAACTAGAGAAAATACAGGCAAATGAATACTCTCTTAAAATATTTCACTTGTTATATAAATAATGTTTATAATTGTTCTGTGCAAATTTAGAAGAAAAAAAGACCAATAATGAATGAGGAAAGTACACTTTCCCTGAAGATGAAGAGGGACATATGTTACATTTCTTCTATTTATGTATATTCACTGTCATTTGTTACCTCTCTCTCTCTCTCTCCCAGAAGAGTGAACCCTTCTTTATAACTCTCCCCTTTTCTTCCTAAGCTCTTATCAGAACCACAATTAATGGTACATTCATAGCAATGTAGTCTTTTCTATCATGTAACTCAAAATTCATCCAGCCTCTACTCATTAACTAGTTCTGAAATTTCTTCCACGTTTTTAGGTATTTGTTACAATAGTACTTCCACTTCCCAGCACCAATTGCTGTCTAGTCTGTTTGGGCTGCTATAACAAAATATCACAAAGTGGGTACCCTATACAAACTTGAAGCTTATTTCCCACAGTTATGGAGGCTGGGAAGTCCAAGATCAAGTCATCAGTACATTTGATGTCTGGTGAAGGCCTACTTCTTGGTTCATAGACAACCATATTTTCTCTATCCCCTCAAATAGAGGAAAAACAAGAATGCTTTCTGGTGTCTTTTTTTACAAGGGCACCAATCCCATTCATAAAGTTTTCATTCTCATGATCTAGTCACCTCTCAAAGGACCCCCACCCAAATACTATCACATTGGGAATTCATTTTCATCATATGAATTTTGAGCAGAAACAAACATTCAAGCTATAGAATGGAATGAAGCAATTCAACCCTTAACACAGACCTACATGAAACATCCAAACATAAGTTGAATGTAACTTGGTAAATATGATCATAATTTGAATGTAACTTGGTAAACATGAATGCCAATTGGGATTTCCATGAAGTAGATGTGAAAGTGGAGTTAGGGGTGCAAAAAGTTAAGAGGAAATAACACTTGTGAAAAGAAAAGGGAAGAAGCTGAATTGTGTAAGGAGTTGAGATGATCTTGAGCAACGGAAAGGATGCTGGGAGCATTGATGGAGTTTGAGAAAATTTCCCAGTGTGTTGCTGATCACATACTGGTGCACCACAAAATAATTATAGGTATGCCAAGATATTGATCAACTGAGGCTTTAGGACAGCCTGGTGGGGCTTTTGACTACTAGAGCTTCTAGAGATTTCAATCATGAGCAGTCTAAACAAATTTTTCCCTGTGTGTCATACACATTATCATATTATATTTATTATGCTGTGCTAAAAGCTTATAAAACAGTGAGAGAGAGAAGGCTGTAAAACAGCAGGTCCTGGTGAAAAGACAATTAGTTTAATTTTGGATAGTGTACTTGTAAATCATGCAAATTCAGTAAGTATTTTGATACAAATTTAAAGTGCAAAAGAGGGGTCAGAACTGAAAATACATATATTGAAGTCATTGTTAATGTAAGTGGATTTTAAATTCATGAGAATAAATGAGATTTTTCTGGAAAAAGGTGTAGAAATAAGAGAAAAAATTGATCAAGAGCAGAATTCTAATAGACACAAATATTAAAGCAATGGAATAAAAAGTAAACTCTACAAAGAGTCAGAAGTAACGCATCAGAGATATAGTAGGATAACTACAAAAAAAGAGTGTCCTCTCAGATAAAGCAGTGTTTCAAGGAGGAGAAACCTGTTGACAGTTTTATACACAGCAGGAAAAGGATCAAAATGAAAATAGAGAAGTGTCCATAAGACAGCAATTAGTTAGGGATATTACAAAACCATGTTTGAATTCTGCAATACTATGACATATTGAAAGAATAGTGCTGGGGGTGCTGCGGAATATGTTGGCATGAGAAATGAGGCAGAAACCTCCTCCCAAAAGAACATAAATATGAAAATACAGCAAATACAACTAATCCTGATAGAGTGACCTGAAGACTTCAGAACAGATTGTCTACATCTGGGGAAAAGGGATGACGGCACAGAAAAGGATAAAGTAGCAAAGCTGTGAGCCAGGGGGACACAGGCCCTTCCCATCCCAGCTCATAGGCCAGAAGAAAAGGAGTAGTGAGGGAGTAGAATTCAAGGACTGCTAAATATTAATGCTGGAGATCTGCTCCAGGAGCACAAACCCACATTACATGGTGCTCTGGAGATTAGTGGTGTTGGAAAGCAAAATCAGGAAGAATACTCAGAGTGAATGAGATTCCAGCCACCTGTGAAGAACAGGTATGCACAGCCATCTGCTCTGAGACAGAAGAAAAGTGGATACTTTGAAAGACTACCCAACAGCAAGAGGGGTGCTAAAGGGGCAAAGATTTCACAGAGCTTCCAGCTCAGGAGAAAGGGCAGGAGGAAAAAATCATATTGGCACACTCAGCCCATCAGGTTGGGAACTCTCAGGAGATTGAGATCCTCTAACCCCTGGCTGGCAACGGAGCCATGAGGCCCCCCACTGTGATATGCAGCCTGCCACACCTTCCTCCTGTCTGGCACTGGTCCACACACCTGCTGCCCCTGCCGTCATGCCAAGTCAGATGGAGGGTGGCCTCACCTATGGCTGTTACAAGGACATAATGCAGAGACTCCTCCCTGCATGCTCAGCCCACTGGACCTGACAGTGGAGGCAGGTGTTGCAGCTGGGAAGCAGGAAAAAGCTCTATCCTCCCAGCAGATGCTGGTACCTCACACCTGTGACTCCTGCAATTGTTCCAAATGCTCGGCAGCTCCAGAGCGTAGAGCTCCTGGGCATTAGAAGATGCCACTTATACAAAGTTATTTTTATTTTTTATTTTTTTCTCTGTAATTCTTTTTGTAAAGGTATTATTGATATACCCTCTTATGAAGGTTTCACATGAAAAACCAGTGTGGTAACTACATTCACCTATTTTATTGTGTCCCCCCATACACCATTGCAGTCACTGTCCATCAGTGTAGTAAGATGCCACAGAGTCACTATTTGCCTTCTCTGTGCTACACTGTCTTCCACACGATCCACCCCACACCATGTGTGCCAATCATAATACCTCTCAAACAATCCCCTTCTCCCTCCCTCCCCACCGGTCCTCCCTCACCCCTCCCTTTTGGTAAACACTAGTCCCTTCTTGGACTCTGTGAGTCTGTTGCTGTTTTGTCCCTTCAGTTTTGTTTCGTTGTTATACTTCACAAATAAAGGAAATCATTTGGCACTTGTTTTTCTCTGCCTGGCTTATTTCACTGAGCATAATACCCTCTAGCTCCATCCATGTTGTTGCAAATGGTAGGATTTGTTTCTTTCTTATTGCTGAATAGTATTCCATCGTGTATATGTACCACTTCTTCTTTATCTATTTATCTACTGACGGACACTTGGGTTGTTTCCATATCTTAGCTATTGTAAATAGTGCTGCAATAAGCATAGGGGTGCATCTGTCTTTTTGAATCTGGGATCCTGTATTCTTATGGTAAATTCCAAGGAGTGGGATTCCCAGGCCAAATTGTATCTCCATTTTTAATTTTTTGAGGAACCTCCATATTGCTTTCCATAATGGTTGAACTAGCTTACATTCCCACCAGCAGTGTACGAGGGTTCCCCTTTCTCCGCATCCTCGCCAGCATTTGCTTTCCTTAGTATTTTCGATGATGACATCCTTACTGGTGTGAGGTGATATCTTATTGTGGTTTTAATTTGCATTTCCCTGATGATTAGTGATGTGGAGCATCTTTTCATGTGCCTGTTGGCCATTAGAAATTCTTCTTTGGAGAATTATCTGTTCACATCCTCTTCCCATATTTAATCAGGTTATTTGATTTTTGGGTGTAAAGGCTTATGAGTTCTTTATATATTTTGGATGTTAACCCCTTGTTGGATATGTCGATTACAAACATATTCTCCCATAGTGTAGGATGCCTTTTTGTTCTGTGGATGGTGTCCTTTGCCGTACAGAAATTTTTAGTTTGAGTTAGTCCCATGTGTTAATTTTTGCTTTTGTTTCCCTTGCTAAAGGACATGCATTCAGAAAAAAGTTGTTCAAGTTCATATTCAGGAGATTTTTACCTATGTTATCTTCTAAGAGTTTCGTGCTTTCATCACTTACATTTAGGTCTTTGATCCATTTTGAGTTTACTTTTGTGTATGGGGATAGAGAATAATCCAGTTTCATTCTCTTGCATGTAGCTGTCCAGTTTTGCCAACACCAGCTGTTGAAGAGGCTTTCAATTCTTCATTGTATGTCAAAGGCTTCTTTATCATATATTATTCACCATATATACTTTGGTTTATATCTGGGCTCTCTAGACTTCCATTGGTCTATGGGTCTGTTCTTGTGCCAGTACCAAACTGTCTTGAGCACTGTGGCTTTGTAGTAGAGCTTGAAGTTGTGGAGCATAATCCCCCAGCTTTATTCTTCCTCCTCAGGATTGCTTTGGATATTCGGGGTCTTTTGTGGTTCCATATGAATTTCAGAACTATTTTTCCTAGTTCATTGAAGACTGTTGTTGGTATATTGATAGGGATTGCATTGAATCTGTAGATTGCTTTAGGCACGTTGGCCATTTTGACAATATTAATTCTACCTCACAGTGAGCACGGGATGTGTTTCCATTTATTGGTATCTTCTTCAATTTCTCTCATGAGTGTTTTGTAGTTTCCATTCTATAGGTCTTTCACTTCATTGGTTAGGTTTATTCCCAGGTTTTTAATTCTTTTGGATGCAATTGTGAATGGAATTGTTTATCTGTTCATCTTTCTGCTAGTTCATAGTTAGTGTATAGGAATGCAACAGATTTCTGTGTATTAATTTTGTATCCTGCAACTTTGCTGAATTCAGATATTAGTTTTGGAGTGGATTCTTTAGGGTTTTTTATGTACAATATCATGTCATCTGCAAGCAGGGACAGTTTAACTTCTTCATCACCAATCTGGATGCCTCTTATTTCTTTGTGTTGTCTGATTGCCGTGGCGAGGTCCTCCAGTACTATGTTAAGTAAAAGTGGAGAGAGTGAGCACCTGGTCTTGTTCCTCATCTAAAAGGAAGGGCTTTCAGTGTCTTGCTGTTAAGTATGATGTTGGCTGTGGGTTTGTCATATATAGCCTTTATTATGTTGAGGTACTTGCCCTCTATATCCATTTTGTTGAGAGATTTTATAATGAATGATGTTGAATTTCATCAAATGCTTTTACAGCATCTATGGAGATGATCATATGGTTTTTGACATTCTTTTTGTTGATGTGGTGGGTCATGTTGTTGGATTTTCTAATATTGTAAAATCATTGCATCACTGGAATAAATCCTACTTGATCATGATGGATGAAGTTTCTGATGTATTTCTGAATAGGCTTTGCTAATATCTTGCTGAGTATATTTGCATCTATGTTCATCAGGGATATTGGTCTGTAACTTTTATTTTTTTGTGGGGTGTTTCCTGGTTTTGGTATTAGGGTGATGTTTGTCTCATAGAATGAGTTTGGAGTATTACCTCTTATAACATTTGGAAAATATTAAGGAGGATGGGTACTAGGTCTTGACTAAATTTTTGATAAAATTGAGTGACAAAGCCAACTGGTCCAGGAGGTTTGTTGTAGGTAGTTTTTTTTTATCCTTAATCTACAATTACATGTGCAATATTATGATTATTAAACTACTCCCTTCATCAGGTCCGCCCCATCAACCCCATTACAGTCACGGTCCATCAGTGTAGTGAGATGCTATAGAATCACTACTTGTCTTCTCTGAGTTGTACAGCCCTCCCCGTGCCCCCCCCCCAACATTACGTCTGCTAGTCAAAATGTCCCTTTTTCTCCCTTATCCCTCCCTTCCCACCCATCCTCCTCAGTTCCTTTCCCTTTGGTAACTATTAGTCCGTTCTTGGGTTCTGTGAGTCTGCTGCTGTTGTGTTCCTTCAGTTTTTTTCTTTGGTCTTATACTCCACATATGAGTGAAATCATTTGATACTTGTCTTTTTCCACTTGGTTTATTTCACTGAGCATAATACCCTCTAGCTCCATCCATGTTGTTGCGAATGGTAGAATTTATTTTCTTCTTATGGCTGAATAATATTCCATTGTGTATATGTACCACATCTTCTTTATCCATTCATCTACTGATGGACACTTAGATTGCTTCCATTTCTTGGCTATTGTAAATAGTGCTGCAATAAACATAGAGGTGCATCTGTCTTTTTCAAACTGGGCTGCTGCATTTTTAGGGTAAATTCCTAGGAGTGGAATTCCTGGGTCAAATGGTATTTCTATTTTGAGTTTTTTGAGGAACCTCCATACTGCTTTCCACAATGGTTGAACTAATTTGCATTCCCACCAGCAGTGCAAGAGGGTTCCATTTCTCTGCATCCCCGCCAGCATTTCTTGTTGCTTGTCTTTTGGTTGCTGGCCATCCTAACTGGTATGAGGTGATATCTCATTGTGGTTTACGTATGCATTTCTCTGATGATTAGCAATGTGGAGCATCTTTTCATGTGCCTGTTCGCCATCTGAATTTCTTCTTTAGAGAAGTGTCTATTCAGGTCCTCTGCCCATTTCTTAATTGGATTATTTGCTTTTTGTTTGTTGAGGTGCGTGAGTTATTTATATATTTTGGATGTCAACCCCTTATGGGATATGTCATTTATGAATATATTCTCCCATACTTTAGGATGTCTTTTTCTTCTACTGATGGTGTATTTTGCTGAACAGAAGCTTTTCAGCTTGATATAGTCCCACTTGTTCATTTTTGCTTTTGTTTCCCTTGCCCGGGGAGATATGTTCATGAAGTCGCTCATGTCCATGTCCAAGAAATTTTTGCCTATGTTTTTTTCTAAGAGTCTTATGGTTTCATGACTTACATTCAGGTCTTTGATCAATTTTGAGTTTACTTTTGTGTATGGGGTTAGACAGTAGTCCAGTTTCATTCTCTTACATGTAGCTGTCCAGTTTTGCCAACACCAGCTACTGAAGAGGCTGGCATCTCCCCATTGTATATCCAAGGCTCCTTTATCATATATCAATTGACTATATATGTTTGGGTTAATCTTTGCATTTTCTATACTGTTCCACTGGTCTGTGGGTCTGTTTTTGTGCCAATACCAAATTGTCTTTATTACTGTGGCTTTGTAGTAGAGCTTGAAGTCAGGGAGCGTAATTCCCCCTGTTTTATTCCTCCTTCTCAGAATTGGTTTGGCTGTTTGGGACCTTTTGTGGTTCCATATGAATTTTAGAATTATTTGTTCCTGTTCATTGAAGAAAGCTGTTTGTATTTTGATAGGGATTGGGTTGAATCTGTAGATTGCTTTAGGTAGTATAGCCAAATTTGACAATATTTATTCTTCCTAGCCAAGAACATGGGATGAATTTCCATTTGTTATTGTCCTCTTTAATTTCTCTTAGAAGTGTGTTGTAGTTTTCAGGATATAGGTCTTTCACTTCCTTCGTTAGGTTTATTCCTAGGTATTTTATTCTTTTTGATGCAATTGTGAATGGAATTGTTTTCCTGATTTCTCTTTCTGTTAGCTCATCATTAGTGTATAGGAAAACAACATATTTCTGTGTGTTAATTTTCTATCCTGCAACCTTGCTGAATTCAGATATTAGTTCTAGTAGTTTTGGAGTGGAGGCTTTAGGGTTTTTTATGTACAATATCATGTCATCTGCAAATAGTGACAATTTGACTTCTTCTTTACCAATCTGGATGCCTTGTATTTCTTTGTTTTGTCTGATTGCCATGGCTAGGACCTCCAGTACTCTGTTGAATAACAGTGGAGAGAGTGTGCATCCCTGTCTTGTTCCCGATCTTAGATGAAAAGCTTTCAGCTTCTTGCTGTTAAGTATGATGTTAGCTGTGGGTTTGTCATATACGGCCTTCATGATGTTGAGGTACTTTCCCTCTATACCCATTTTGTTGTGAGTTTTTATCATGAATGGATGTTGAATTTTGTCAAATGCTTTTTCAGCATCTTTGGAGATGATCATGTGGTTTTTGTTTTTCTTTCTGTTGATGTGGTGGATGATGTTGACGGATTTTTGAACGTTGTACCATCCTTGCATCTCTGAGATGAATCCCATTTGATCATGGTGTATGATCCTCTTGATGTATTTTTGAATTCAGTTTGCTAATATTTTGTTGAGTATTTTTACATCTACGTTCATCAGGGATATTGGTCTGTAATTTTCTTTTTTGGGAGGTCTTTGCCTGGTTATGGTATTAGAGTGATGCTGGCTTCATAGAATGAGTTTGGAAGTATTCCGTGTAAGGGTTCTTTTAGGTACCCGGCTCACTCGCTCGCACAGAAGGACAGGAGAACTCCATCAGCATGGTTTTATTCCCTGTAAGACAAACAGACAGAGTGGCTGTCTTGAAAGAGAGTAAGAACAGCAGCAGCAGCAAGGCGGGGGAGGGGGGGGCTGCTTATGTAGGAATTTAGGGCCTTGGTGAGCAGGATGGCCTTGTGACTGCTGAGAAACAGAAATTGTTGCAGACAATACACTCGGGTGCAGCTTCTGAGTGATAAGTTGCTGTGCCCAGGGGCAATTCAAGGCTGTGTGTGAAAGGGTATTGAACGTTCCTTCAAGGTTGTGTATTAAAGGGAACCTAACATTCCCACATTTTGTTTTATTTCTTATGTGAGGTGTAGGGAAGGGGTCAAAGTGCTGGATCACCTGACTGCTTTGTGCGGGAGGCGGGGCGAGGCGGTGTGCAGGGGATAGGTTTTAAGTGTTGGCTCATTTGGTTGCTTTGTGCGGGAAGAGGGGTGAAGTGCAGCTGATGGTTCAGGCTTCTGTCAGCACTGCGTTGTTGCTGGCCTGATCTTTCTTTCATTGGAAGGCGGTGCTACTCCTCCATAATTAACTGATTCATTGTTTGGTTAGTGATTGTTGAAATTTGACTTTGAATGAGGTTTTTAGAAGATTAATTAGGCAGGGAGTGAAGAGTAGGAGAAGGCAGAAGATGATGAGAGGCACGAGGAGAGGAAGGAGGATGTCTCAGAGTTGAAGAGAAGGGCCCCAGTAAGGGCTTATGTCTCTCTTTGCTAAAAGTTCTTCAGATAACTCTAAGTTTATGGACGTTTTCTTCAACTATAACTGATTCATTGATGTAATAACAGCATTGTTCTTATAGGAAGAGGTAGGTGCCTCCTTTTTCGGCTGTGAGGAGGTCTAGTGCTCTGCGATTTTGTAAGGCTACTTGTGCTACTGAGGTTACCTGCCTCGAGTGATGCTAAGGATTGTGCAGTTGAATCTAGGGCTGACTGGAGCTTTGTGCTTAGATCTTCGATGCTCCATAGGGAGTGACCTAGGCTCCTCCGGAGAGTCCGACTCCCAGAGTGGAGGTGGTTAGGGATAGTCCGACTAAAATGGGGAGGAAGGCTGCCCATATTTTGCAGTGTTTTGGCAGTAGCCACTCCATTTCTGATTTACTGTACAGAGTTAACTGAGGGACTACAGTGACTATGAGACAGGGATCAGAGGTGTTTGGGAAGATGCAGGTAGTTAAGGAGGCATTGCACCAGTAGAATTCTCCCAACTTGGAGTATGATGTTTGAAAATATGTGATGGTGTGGGTGCAACCTTGATGGTTATGGGAAGCTTTTAGTGAAAGAAAACACAGCCAGGTGGTGGTTACATTTTCTTCAGTAGATTCCCACAGTGGGATGTTAGTAATTGGAGAGATGGGGATTTTTTTTTTGTGGGGATGTTGCTGGGAGTATATGTGGATATGTTAAGGGATACTGCAGCTAGGAGAGGTCGTGTGAGGGATGCACAAACGAAGCATTTGTGAGAGTTGAGGTTTGGCGAAGTTAAGTTCAGAAGAGTGAGGCTTTTTTGTAAGAGGTATAGTCAGGAGAAGGGGGAAGTAGCAGGGTGCTTCTCAAGAGGGGGCTCTTTGAGCTCACTGGCTAGAATTTGTTCAGATTGTTGAATGTTATGAGAAATTTGAGTATGTGGGTGAGACATAGAAACGTACTCACAAGAGATTGAGAACTGACCTGTTGGGATTCTATTCCAGGCATTTGAATAGAATTTTCCTGTTTCACCTTTTGCCCATCGGTCTTCCCAGGGGTCTTTGATGACTAAAGTGTGCCTGTGAGTTTTAGAAAGTGTGGTGTTGAAGTCTCTGACTTACTGTTAAGCTGTTAATATCTCCCTTCAATTCTGTCAATATTTGTTTATTTTTGAGCTTGGATGTTTGTTGTATATATGTTTACAATTGTTCTATCACCTTCAAGGTGACCTTTAATAGAAATATAACGTCCACCTTTCTCTCTTGTAGCAATCTTTACTTAAAACTACTTTTCTAACACTAATATGGCAACCCCATTTCCTTTTTTGTTATTATTTGCATGGAATATCATTCTCCGTCTTTTCACTTTCAACATATTTCATCTTATAGTACACTGTAAATCAATTTGACATAACAAATACATGGAGAACACTTCAGCCAATAATAACAGAATACACAGTTTTTCTCAATGGACATGGAGTATTTTCCGGATTAAGCCATATTTAAGGGCAAAACACTAGTCTTAATAATTTTAGAAATATTGAAATACTCAAAGCATCTTTTCTGATAATAATTGAATGAATAAACAAGTCAATAACAGGGGAACTAGAAAATGCACAAATATGTGGAAAGTAAACTATACATATTTAACAACAATAGTGGATAAACTACTGAAAAATTAGAAAATACCTTTAGACTATTGGAATAGAAACACAACATGTCAAAAGTATAACGAAATTTATTAAGCTTATTCAATTGTGAGAGCTGAGAATTTCCATATCTGTCATCTGCAAGCTACAGACCCAGAAAACTTAGTGATGTAATTCAGTCTGAGTCTGAGGGTCTAAGAATCAGGACTGCTGAGGGCATGAGAAGATTGAAGTCTTGGCTCCAGCTGTAAGGCAGCAAAGGACAAATTCCTCCTTTCTCTGTCTTTTGTTCTATTCAGGTCCTCAATAGATTGGATGTGTGCCCACATTGGGATGCACAATCTACTTTACTGAGCCCTGATCCAAATGCTTATTTCATCTAGAAATACCCTGAGACCCGTCTCTGGAAATCGTGTTTAATCTGGGCATCCCATGATTAGTCAAGTTGACACATGTAATTAACCATTACAGATTCAGTGAAACTAGTACTAGGAGGGAACTTTATGCATATAAACATATGTAAAAAAAGAAGACATCTCAAATCAGTCACCTAACCTCAAAACTTTAGCAACTGGAAAAGAATAAACTAAACCTAAAGCTAGTGGATGGAAAGGAATAAAGATTAAAATAGCGATAAGTAAAATACAGAAAAATAATAGAGGAAATCAATGACACCAAAAGTTTTGCAATGAACAAATCTTAAGCTTTACAAATCTTTAGATTCACAAGATAAAAGGGAGAAGACTCATGTTAAAAAATCAGAAATGAAAGTAGGAACAGTACTATCAATTTTATTGAACTAAAAAGCATTATAAGAATGTTCTTTGAATAATACTGTGCTAAAAAATTGTATAAGCTAGATGGAATAGCCAAATTCTTAGGAACACAGAACGTACCAAGAGTGAATCATCTAAATACACCTCTAAAAAACCAAAAATCTAAATACAACTAAAATACTAAAGAAAATTAATTAGCAATTAAAAACCTCCCAATAAATAAAATTCCAGGACCAGATGACTTCACTGATGAATCCCACCAACATTTAAAGAAGAATTAACATCAATCCTCTCAAACTCTTTCAAAAATTTGAAGAGAAATAAGCACAACCTAACTCATTTTTGAGGCCAGCATTAATCTGATAACAAATATAGACAAAGGTATTACAAGAACAGAAAATTACAGACCAATATCCTTTATGAATATTGATGCAAAATTTTCAACAAAGTACTGGGAAAAATAGTTCAATAGAATATTAAAAATATTAAACACCATGACCTCTTGGATTTAGTCTTGGAAAGAAAGTTTGCTTCAACATGCCAAAATCAGTATAACACATTAACCAAATTAAGATGTTGGGAAAACACATGATCATATAAATTAATGTAGAAGGAGCATGCAACAGAAATTCAACATTATTGCATGGTAAAAACAGTCAATAAACTAAAAATGAAAAGAAACTGCCTCAAACATAAAAGTCAAATATGAAAAGCTACATTACTTTCAATTGTGAAAGGCTCAAAAACCCTTCTCTAAGCTTAAGAATTGCACAATAACCCCTACTCTTTTCACTTCTATTCCACATATTTTGGAAGTTCTAGCTACAAAAATTAGGCAAAGAGAAGAAATAAAATCCATCCCAATTATAAAGAAAGAATTAAAATTATCTGGAAAGAAAGAAGTAAATTATCTGTTTTCATATGACATGGTAATATATGAAAAATGCTTAGTTTACACAAAAAAAACTAATAAACAAATTCAGCAAAACTGAGGGACACAAAATGAACCCCCATTAAAGTACTCATGTCTAGATACCATTCTAGAACATGTCTGTAGCAGCTATTTAATTTCCCTGCAGTAATCTAGATCAATTGACAAACAGTACAGTAACCTCCTTTTTGTCCTTTTACATAAGGGTCATGAGGAACTCAAAGGAGCCCAATATTGGTATCAGTTATCAAAATAATGGAACATTAGCTGTGTTCCAAGAAGGAAGCATCCTCCTTTGGAAACTATAACATACAAATACACTGAGAATGTAGTTAAAAGATAAGAAGTAGAGGGCCTCTAAATCAATATTATGACACATAATAGTAAGAGGATCCACTCCATCTTTATGTCTTGATTCTTGGACACATGTATTATAGTTCAATATAATTGTTCGTGACTTAAAGCATATACTGACCCCTATCATGCTGTAACATAACCATTTCAAGGTGTAGTTTCTTATCTATTGAGATAACCAAGTAGTGAATTTGCATTTTCCCATTTTATTAGGCTAACTGCTTCTGGGGGGATGAGGTATGTGGTGATCAGATCAGTAAGTTCAGTGGGCATGAGTTCAGATGATACAGTCTTAAAGGTCAGACTCAGTATACACAACAGGACAGATGGGACATATAATGGACATATAATGGATTTGAGGGAGTTAATGAGTAGAGAAAAATCAGAACACTTTATCTGACATAAATTCTCAAAAAGCTGGGACAGAGGTGATCCAGGAATCATATAAATAAATCATGTTTTCAGGAGGCAAGTAAGATGTGAAAAGAGATTGCATTGCAAGAAGCTCTGATTTCCTAATTTCAGTGGATTTGGGAGCAGGAAAGGAGAAATGAACTTTTTGTCATAATTATTAAAAATAGGTTATCTTGGAATATGTTCCTGGCCCCTACCCCACAAAATCTACTTGCAAATATATAGTCCAGGAAGGATTCATCTCATTCAAGGATAAATAGTAATAAAAAGTGAAACAGACAGGATCTATAAAAGATACTATATTAAAAAAAGGAGCAAAAAATATGACAGGTTAATGTCTTAATGTATAAAATGAAAATTATTACAAAACATATTGCTACTACTCAAAAATATAATATATAATAAAGCAAGAGTCTAACATAAAGATTCAGTCGCTTAGGACACCTATCTTGTGATACCAGTGGATATGAATAAATAAAGAGATAATTATATATATGCAACTAGAGAGAAATGATAGATATGCAGTATATGGTACAGAGAATTACCATATGTATAGTTCATGTCTCCAAAGAAAATCAAAATAATGAAAGAAAATATTTACAGATTAAAATTTAATTAAAAATTACAGAAATAAGAAGACAAATCTAAAAATCTATATCCCAGGAAAGTAAATCGGAATAATAAGTATATAGAGGTGGTTAGTAAAATTATGTCAATTTTGTATACAAGGGAATTTAATTTCTAAAGGTAAGTTGAAGATACAGATTCAATCATATTTATTTGATTTTGAATCCATTCTGTCATGGAGATCCTACTTCAGTTATTTGGAGCAACTGGCTTGGGTGTGGGGCTCTGCTAGGTTGCAGGTTTACTTGAAGTGGAAATTGAAACATGATCTTTACTCAAATGAGCAGTTTACTTGCTGGATGTCAAATAACTGTACCTGGTGTATACACACTGGTTAGTCAATAAACTCAGAATGTTTAAATTAAAAGAATACAAAGAGATTTTAAACAAATGGGTTAGCTGTTTATAAATTTAGGAGCAAATACGTAAGAGTCATGAATATACTACGTGAGTAGAATGTTCAGAAAGGGGTCCATAATTTCCCATCACTTGATTTTTGAAGTGCTTTTCCATATATTGTAGTAGCAATATAGAAATATAATAATAGTATGTTATAATCATACATTCCATACAGAAACCACGGCACTTTATTTTATTGTAAAAAAAAATCCCCTGTATATTAAAAAGGACAAAATCTTTCATAATTTCACTACCCTTATGTAATATTTATGATGATATTTTAAACATGAGATTTTAATTTCAGCAATTATTTTTATACAAATGGGACCAAAATATTACTTCAAAGACAAAAAGTTATTTGGATCCCAATAAATTGGGAATAAAGTCAATTCTGATTACTAATGAATACTAGGTATATTTTCTCTGTAAAAATCCCTAAAACTCTATGTATTAGCTCTAATCCTGTGGTAATTGTTTCTTTTTTTGTAAGCATAGATTTATGATCTGGCTTTTAGTAATCTATTTTATCAATTGTACCTAAAGAGCTGCATGGATCATGCCAGGAATAGATTGAAGGAAAATGGGAGAGGCACAGGGACATAATGATGAATGACTTCTGGACAATGCCATAGAAAAAAATGACAAAAATGTATCCATTTAGATTTTATATGCTCCTAATAAATGATCTAGCTTGTTAAATGAGATGAATAATGTAGAAATACATTTTCTCTTCTAGCAGTTGCTATTACCATTCTAGGGGAAAAATAAATATACTTTTGATCCTGGAATTCACTTATGCTGTTTTGTAAATCAAATAATACATTCTTAAAATTAATAACAAATTGTATAAGTTTTCCAATAAAGTTGTTTTCAACTTTAGTTAATATAATCACTGAATAGAATAAGCAACACACAGATGTGATATATACCACAGTGTGATGTTTAATTTTACCTGTCAACTGGACAATTAGGTGCCTTGATATTTTTTCAAACATTATTCTGGATGTGGCTATAAGGGTATTTCTGGAAGACATTAGCATTGATAGACTGTGTAAAGCAGATTACCCTCCTTAATGTTAGTGGGCCTCATCCAATCAGTTGAAATCCTGAATAGAACAAAAGGCTGAATAAGTGGGACCTCTATCTGTCTGACTGTCTTCAAGTGGGACCTCAGTTTTTCTTGTCTTCAGACCCAACCTGAAACATCAGTTATTCTTGGATCTCAAGCTTGCTGGAATTCAGATTGTAACTACACCAGTTGCTTTCCTGAGTCTCCAGTTTATCAATTGCAGATCGTAGGAATTGCCAGCCTTCATAACTACTGTGTGAACAAATTTCGCATTGTGTGTGTGTGTATGTGTGTGTGTGTGTGTGTGTGTGTGTGTGTCTTTGGTGAATATTCCATATGAGCTTAAGAAGGGTGCATATTTTTCTGTTGTTGGATGAAGTAGTCTATAAATATCAACTAGACCCATTTAATTCATGGTGCTGCTCACCTCAAGTATGTACTCACTGATCTGCTTGCTAGGACTGTCAATTACTGTGAAAGGGTTGTTGAAGTCTCCAATTGTAATACTAGATTTACCTATTTTTCCTTGCAGTTCTATCAGTTTTTGCTTCATTTATTTTGATGTTCTGTTGCTTGGAATATGCACATTATGTATCAGTATATTTTCTTGGAGAGCTAGAAACTTCAAATAATTAAGTAATATGATCAAATGATTGTGTCTAAAGGGTAATTATTATGTCTTGAGGGAAAAAGAAAAAGATTTGAAAGTAAATAGCTTAGATATCTGGGACAAAGTGCTACTAAACAAGAAGTAGAAAGATGGAATAACAGAAATATAAAGAATATTCAAATAAATGTAAATTGAAAAATTGCATGGTTAGGCAGTCTCACAGACTGTCTCACAGAAGTTTATTTCACCAGAGTATCTCTGTTATCAGGAGTATAGGTTGAAAATACATGATGAATTTCTAGTGCATGACAATACTAACCACTCTGCTAGGGAACTAGCTGGCCACATATACACATTGAGGCCCAGAAGTGGTATAGAACAATTTGCTAGACGATCATTAATATTTTTGGCCGCTCTACTCATATATATAGATACACAAAAATACATATTTATATAAGCATAAATATATTTATGTGCTATATATTGAATTAATAGACTTTTAGAACAGTTTGATATTTCCAGAAAAATTGAACAGAAACTACAGTTTCCTTATACCTTACTATGGACTGAATTGTGCCCCCCTCCACCCACCAGTTCTTGTGTAGAAGTTCTAACACCCAATGTGACTGTATTTGAAGATAAGTCCTGTAAGGAGGTAATTAAGATTAAATGTGGTCATAAAAGTGGGGCTCTGATCAAGAGAATTAGTATTCTTATAAGAAGAGACACCAGAGTTCACTGACATGCTCTGCTGTCTCTCTTCTTGCCATGTGAGGACACAGCAAGAAGGTAGCTGTCTACAAGCCAGGAAGAGAACCTTCTCCAGCAGATGAATCAGCTAGCACCCTGATCTTGGACTTCCCAGCCTCCAGAACTGTTGTTATTTAAGCTACCCCATCTGCAGTACTTTGGTATAACAGCTTGAGCAGACTAATACGAACAACTTCTCTCACCTCACATAGTTTCCTCTATTATTAACATCTTGAAATAGTGTGAGGCATTTGGTACAAGTGATGAGTTGATAGTGTGCCTTATTGTTAATTATACTCTATGGTTTACATTAGGATTGAATACTTGATACAGTTGTATGGGTTTCACAAATGTATAATGATATTTATGCACCATCACAGTAGCATACATAATAGTTTCACAGCCCTAAAAAATCCCCATGCTCTATATTCCACAACTTTCCTTCTATTCCGATTTCAACCATTTCTCTTATTCCACTAAGACTGAAAATCCATGTCTCCTAAGTACCTTTTCATTGTCCCTCATCCTTCTTTTCATGTCTTCAATTATTTTGTAAATCCACTTAAAATTCCATGATCGATTATTATAATTCTTTCCTTTCATACACCCCCAACTCAACTGCCTTAGTCATATTTCATACTAGCTTGGCTATACCATATTTTCCATTAAATCTAATCGTCCACTTCACATCTGCACGTTACAGCTGAATGTAACTGTAGAAAACACACATCCATTATGACTGGTCTCACTTTTAATTCAAGATTACTAAACTGAAGGTGGCCATTAATTCTACCTGGTAATGATACTACATTTTTCTACTACAATAACTCTTCTCAAACTTACAGAATCCTTTCCTATACTCATTCTTAGCTGAGAAATCTTGTTCTCTACTTTATTGGGAAAACAGAAACAGAAATAGTTCCTGTAAGTTTCCACGGCACCTCTTCACTTACTACTTTTACCTGTTCCAAAATAGTCTATTTTCCTTTTACTTTTTATAGATCAACAAGCCAAGATATTAACTAAAGTCAACACTTCCCTTTCTCCAAAAAAGCTCATCCTTTCTTGCTTCCTCAATGACACACTCATCACTTTTTTCTTTCTACTATATCATTCCTATTAGCAAAAAGAAATGGTGATATTTTCTCATTGCATTAAAAAAATCCCTCTTTTGACCACAATTTTATCTCCAACTAATACTTTAAGTGTATTGCTATTTTATAATTAAAATGATTGTTAATATGCCTTGTCTCCAATTCTTTTTCCTATCATTTCTTAAACACTACAAAATCTGAATTTAGCCCCCACCATTCCACTGAAACTTCTGTAGTTGACATCACCAATGAGCACTATTGTTAAATCAAATAGGGAAGAAGATCATGTTGAAAAGTCTTAAGGTAGAGTTTTGGCATCACTGGAAGTGTTTGGGAGGGAAGAATGAAAGGTTTTGCCAGGAGCGCACAAAGTTTCATACTTTACTTCTGGGGCTCATACTTTACCTCTGTTGAGAGCATAAGGTCCTGCAGAGATAATTTTAATACAAATATTTGGACTTCCTCTTGACTTCTGTTTTTGCTCATGGTATTCCTTTCTGTCTGGAGTGCCCTTCTCTCCCATCTCTTCCTGCTCTATAAATTTCTCTCCTCCATAATAAGTCAAGGTTTTTAATTGCTAACAACTGAGCCACTTGAACCATGTCAATCTAAAGAGGATATCAAGGGACTCCGAGAAACTGTGGGATGGAATCAGGCTTGGAGGCTTTATGTTCCTAGTTTTTGCCTCTGGTATATGTAACTCACAGGTTTATAAATTTTCTAAAGCAGGGAAGGGTTTTCAAATGGTGCTGGATGGATACAAGGAATGTCAAATATTTACTTCCCTATCTTTTAAGTATCTGATCAAAGCCTTAATTTTGTTAAAACATGAATTGCTTACAGCAACAGAATACAGTTGACAAAACTCTCACATGTCATTTGTTCCTAACATAAGTAGAGTAATAACTAGTATTCCTGTTTTACTGAATATTTATTGAACAAACAAGTGCAGAGAGGTTCTTATGTCCCCAAAGTCAAAAATAAGTGACAGCACCACACATGTAATTCTGGTTTTGTAAACAAACTTGCTATGCATGTAATACTCCATTTCCCCATTACTTATTAAATTCCTACACATAAAAATATGGAGAAAAAAATTTTCACGTCTCATCAGTATTTATTTTTAATATATACGAGTAAATAACAATTTCTTTTTAAAAGGAGAAACAGAAATGTCACTTTGAATATACATTCTTGGCACATGCAGTATATTTTCAAAATCTAAAGTTCAGGAATTGACTCCAGGAATAAAGTACACTACTATATAGGTATTACTGCATTTAACAGTAGTAATTGTTATTTTTTATTTCTCTATCCCCAAAAAATGTTGGGAAGATATAACCTAGGAAGAGAGCATGAAGCAACCTTTCAGATTCCAAACATGGTAACACTTCAGTGTTAGAAAGAATAATTCCACTCTCAAATTACAAGCATGAATATGAGTTTTTCAGCCATCATTAAAGATGATTAATGGACCATTATGATCCTATGATGACTATTAACAAGGGAAAATATCTTGGATATGTATCACTATTATTGCATCACTGTTTGACTCTCACTGAGTCCCTTTAGGATCTTTTGTTAGCACCTAATCTACTGGATGGATTTTGAGTCAACCATAGAGTAGGGATATAGTGTGAGTGTGTGAGTGTTTGTGTGTGTGTGTATGTAAGGGAGAGAGGAAGAGATATACAGTGGGAAATGGCAATGGCAGCTCTAGAAAGATGGAAAATGAAAGGGAAGTATATTTCTATGAGAAGTTCATAGTTGAAAGAGGGGAAACCTTCAATTCCCCTAGAGTACTTGGGAAAAGTAATGCGGGTGAAAAATAATGGTAAATACCATTAACTTATGTATTGAATCTTAAGGTTTGATTTTTTTATTAAGGTATCATTGATATACAATCTTTTGAAGATTTCACATGAGCAACATTGTGGTTACAACATTCACCAATATTATCAAGTCCCCCCGAACCCTTTTACAGTCACTGTCCATCAGTATAGTAAGATGCTACAGTGTCATTACTTGTTTTCTCCGTGCTGTACTGCTTTCCCCATGACCCCCCTGCATTAGGTGTGCTAATTATAATGCCCCTTAATCCCCTCCCTCCCCACCCACCCTATCCTACCCCTTCCCTTTGGTAACCACTAGTCCATTTTTAGGTTTGGTGAGTCTGATGCTGTTTTGTTTCTTCAGTTTTTTGCTTTGTTTTTATACTCCACAAGTGAGTGAAATCATTTGGTACTTGTCTTTATCCATTAAGGCTTGATTTTGAATTTCCTTTTTTTCTAGTGGGCTTGCCTCCAATATTCAGGAGCCTGACACAGGGTGAATTAGATTTGGAATATCCATTCCAACTAATGGGAATTAAGTAGCTAATTTTCCAGGCATTATACTGAATGTTTTACCCTTGAATATTATTTTAATATAATATTTATTTATGGAGACCTTTTGAAAATTAATTTGCTCTAAAATATAGTTTTATTTACATGGTTACTACTGATGCAGTGAATAGGTGCCATTCAAAGTTTTACTAGTACAAATTTATATGTACATTTAAAAATACTATGCATAATATTCAAGTAGAAAGTAACACATAAAATAATTTTATTGAACGAAGTATTTCCCAAACATCCTTAATGTGCTTCTCACCATTGCAATTTGTACAGTATTAGAACATCTTTGTTTTTGTACTGTGTCACACATTATTTTCCTTAAAATGACTCCTACTGTTCAGATACCTACATAGCTTCACCTTACATAAAAATGTCCAAGAAGTTACAAGTTCTGAGTGCTACAGTCAGTCTTTTAATTTGCTAATATGCACTAACATGTCATGTCAATTTTAAATAATTGAAAAATTTCCATAATGGTTGATAAATAGCTATATCTTCAAAAACCATGAGTACACACTCCATCCCGTATAATGCAACAACTAAAAGGTTAACCAGTGGCTCTCAGGGGCACTTGAGAACCCTGCCTTTCTTCTATGGCCACGATCAGTTCTGATTGGTTGATATCCTTGCCTTACTCATCACTAATTGTATTAATTTTATTGTTTTTATTTTTATTTTTATTAACACTGCAGCTCTTATTACATTTCATAGTGCATATTAAATTAATTTCTTAAATATTAAAATTTGAAGTTCCTCTATAATTATCTAAATCATCTGCATATAACCAGTGGTACATGTACCATGCTTTTAGAAGTATCTGATCTAATGCATACTATTTGTTGCTTCTCAAATCATTTCATTGGTCATTCTTCCTTAACACTCCTACCCTCAAGAAGAACTGTATTTTTCTTCTCTGAAACAAAAATGAAATTAAGGGAAATCTCATAATTATTGCTCCAAATGCTAGATACTTGATTGCTTCCCTTCTATATTTTAGATTCATAGAATTGTCAAGATGAGGCCCTGTAGAACTCATTTACTTCAAGGTTTGTATTTTACTTACAGAAAATTGAGTCAAAGAGAAGAGTGGCTTATTCAAGATCATACATGTAGTAGATTTCAGGACTTCAAGGTTCCAGTTTCCCTGGAAATCGTGTCTGCATTCTGCTACCTCAGATCAGTAAATACCCATAGAGTCTAAACTCACCAAAAGTGGGAGAATGGCAATGATTGACTCTGGAGGGGGAATCTTTTACTGTTAAATAATATTTATGTTGTTCATCTACCATTATTGTATGGTTGTTTTAGCTCCAAAATTTAAATACTTATTTGGTTTCTTCTTCCATAAAGCAGTGAGAATGATGGAATTTAATGCTTGTTAGAGTGTTCATGAATTTAGACTCTGGAGCTTACCTTCTAAGTCCAAGTTGTGATTTTATCACTTACTAGGGAAACAACCTCTGTATGGTCATTTAACCCTCTATGCTTCCCCTGATTTGTAAAACAAGGAAAATAATAAGTAGCTATCTTTTAAGGCTGCCGTGAGGATTAAATGAGCTCTTTTATATCCAGTGTTTAGAACAGAACCTTTTAGCCCCCATTAAGTATTTATTACAATCCTGACACTTCCCTAAATGCATTAAAGGTATTTACTCATTTATTGTCCACAACAAACCTGTGACATAGATTCAGATGAGGAAACGGAAGCTCAGAGAAGTTCAGAACGTGTTCATAATTACACAACTGGCTAGTGGTTTGGCCAGGATAGTTAGGCTCCTGTGGTTTAACACAGAAGCCTGTGTTCTTAATCACAAGCCAAACTGCTCCTCCTTGAATGAGTAACTGTTTCCTATTAGTAGCAATATATGAGAGTGAGTCTATTCGTGGCCTCCTGATATTAAGTCCCATGGTTCACTCATACATTAATTTCTCTAAATAACTTAATTTTCAGAGACAATTTATTACCAATCTCTGCATTTCGTTAGCTTATAGTTGTTTTTATTTCTGTATTCTATTAATTAGTTGGCATTTTATCTTATGTTACAGGGAAAGCAATGATAATGTACTGAGATTCATTTTGTATTATGGTTAATGAAATAATTCTCATTTTATAATTTCATTTACAAATTAATAATCATAAAAGTGTGTCTGCATGCACATATATGCAGGGGTGGGGCAATAAACAGAACACTTGACAGCCTTTCCTGAGATTATAATCATACCATCCATTTCTCTCTGCTTAAATGCTCTCCATTTTTTTTGTCATTCAGTACTTGATATAAATGTCACCTCAGAGAGGTCATTCTCCATCACCTTAGCTGAAGTACGTCTCTCCAATTATACTCTGTCATAGTAACCTGATTACTTCCTACATCTTCAATCTGTAATCTTCCTGCACTTTCAATCTGTAATCACCTTCTGGGTACATTTGTCTTTTGGATGTTATTTTCAAGCTGGGTACTTGAGCATGCCAAAAAAAAGCTACTTTTCTGTCACTTACTCTTTTCTGTCACTTAATCTCTATTTGCTCTCTCCTGATTGGAGAATTCATAATTTCAAATAATTCCCAATCATGTTTCAATCATATTTTCGTTTTTCAATCATTTCTGGTTTAAGATCAGAATTTGCACCTTTCCCTCCATCACAAGAGATTTATGATAGATTTGGGGGTAGTATTTGATGTCATGGCATCGGTAGGGTGGGGAGGAAAAGAGTCTGATCTAATACAAGCCTCTCTGTTATTTTGGAACTCACTTAGGTGGGCAATCTCACCTTGGGCTTAGATGTAATTATTCATCCATGTTGACATTCACTGAAATGTATCTCTTCTGGTATGGTCTTCAGTTAGTGCACATCACTTTCTTTTGCAGTGTTTCCTTGTTATTACCACTGATAGTCCAGATTCTCTTCCTTTCTCAAACCCTTCACAAAAGTCCTGAAATTATGAGAAATTTTCACTCTTGGGTAGGATAGAGCAGTTGAGATCTCAGTCTCTCCAACATACTCTGCTGTCATTTCCATTGATATGAGGAATTCTAGAAAAATTGTTCACTTCCTCAATTCCACTCATTTAGTGAAAGTAAATCTCTGCTTTTAGATTCCCACATTTAATGGAGATTTTTATCATTAGTCTTTCCTTCATTGTAAATCTCTGGGGGTGGGATGCAGAATATACTGGCAATTTCACAAAAGCACCAGCATCAAACTCTCTTGACTTCCTTTGAATTATTTCCTCTTCCCCCTTCATACCGACCCTAGATTGTGGCATCTTTACCAATCTAGCAGTTGTGGGTGATGATGGAGGTGTTGGAAGCTGGTCTGCCTGATGTTTTATCCTTTGGAATGGGAGGAATGATACTGCTGGTGGTGGTGACATGTGAAATATTAATGTTATGACAACATTTTTTCTGACTCCAGTTAACTTCAAACTCCATAATGGCAGGAATATTGTCTGTTTTGTTCACCCCTCAACCTCAGTGGCTTTGACAGTGTCTGGATCACAGTAAGCATCCAAAACTTATTTGTTGAATGAATGAGAAAAATACTTGTTTATGTTCGCCATGTATCAGACATTATCTTGGGTACAAATATGGTTTAAAATTTGAATTAGATACTGTATCAGATCTTGGAAGGACAGCTGTTGAAGATCCCTACATGTTATCCTAAGGGAATTTTACTTTATTCTATGGTTAGTAGGTTTGAGATTAAAGTAGATATCAAATTACGAACCTGGGATGAATCCCACATTTAATGGTATAAAATCCTCTTTATAAATTGTTTGGTTTCTTCTGATAATGTTTCGTTGAGGGTTTTTGCATCTATGTTCATGAGAGAGATTGGTCTGTAGTTTTCTTTCCTTGTAATGTCATTGTCTGGTTTCAGTAGTAGGGTAATGCTCACCACAAGAATGTTAGTATTCACCCAGCTGTACACTAAGGTTTGTGCATTTTATTGTATGTACCTCCGTAAAGAATATCAAATTAAAAATAAACTTTAAACAATTAAAAAAATGGGAAAGTGTTATCTCTCCTATTTTCATCTGGAAGACAGATTATGTAGAATAGTAATAATTTCTTCCTTAAATGCTTAGTAAAGTTAATCAGTGAACCAGTCTGGATCTGGTAGTTTCTCTTTTGGAACGTAATTAATTATTCATTCAATTTCTTCTGCAAACGCAAACCAGTTCAGGGTGTCTATTCCTTCTTGTGTGAGTTTTGGAGGGGAGGATTGTGTCCATCGAAGAACTGGCCCATTTCACCTACCTTACCGAATTTGTGAGCATAGAGTTGTTCATAGTATCCCTTTATTATTATTTTGATGTTCATTTGTCCTGTAGTATGTCCCCTCTTTCATTTCTGGTATTAATAATTTTTGTCATCTTTCTTTTTCTCAGGCTTGTTAGAGATATACCAATTTTATCAATCTTTAAAAACTAATAGCTTTGGGTTGATTTTCTCCATTGATTACAGATTTCGGTTTTATTGATTTCTACTGTGATTTTAATTGTCTATATTTTTCTGCTTATTTGAATTTAGTTTGTCTTTCTTTTTCTAGTTTCCTATGGCAGAAGCTTAGATGGTTGATTTTGTATCTTTATTCTTTTCTAATTTAGGCTTTCAGTGTTATAAATTTCCCTCTAAGCACTGCTTTTTTTGTAACTGACAAATTTTGATATGATGTATTTTCATTTAGTTCAAAGCACTTTTTCATTTCCCTTGAGATTTTTTTTCTTTCATTCATGCATTATTTAGAAGTATGTTGTTTGATCTCCAAGTATTTGGGTGATTTTCCAGGTATCTTTCTCTTACTTATTTCTAATTTGATTCCACTGTGATATGAAGGAAAATACTGTATAATTTCTATTCTTTTAAATCTTTCCGATGTGTTTTATGGTCCAGAAAGTGATCTATCTTGAACAATGATCTAAACAAACTTGAGAAGAATGTATTTGATGCTGTTTTTGGATGAACTAGTCTACTTATGTCAAATATATTGAGTTCATTTTTGGTAGTGCTGAGTTCAATTATGTCCTTACTGATTTTTTCCCTGATACTTCTGTACCTTTCCAGTAAAGGTTATTGAAATCTCAAACTGTAATAGTGGATTCATTGATTTTACTCACAGTTCTATCACTTTTTGCCTCACATATTTTGATGCTCTGTTTGTAGGTGTGTACCCATTAAGGACTGCCATGTCTTGGACAACTAGCTCTCTTTTCATTTTGTAATGCCCCTTCTTACCCCTAATAATTTTCCTTGGTCTGATGTCTGCTCTGAAGTTAATATACTACTTCAGCTTTATTTTGATTAATATTAGCATGGTAAATCTTTCTGCACACATTTATTTTTAATTTATAAGCAATATCATATTTAAAGTGGGTTTCTTGTAGACAATGTAGAGCTGGTCTTATTTTGTGATCCAGTTGTCAACTTTGTCTTTTAATTGGTGTATTTAGACAATTGATGTTTAAAGTGGTTATTGATATAGTTGGGTTAATATTATGATCGTTACTGTTTTCTTTGTTTCTATTTTTGTCCTGTACACTTTTTCTATCTTTAGTGATTTTAACTAAACATTTTAATTAATTCCATTTTCTCTCCTTTCTTAACATATCAGCGGTACTCCTTTTTTTAAATTTACTGACCAAGTGTTTGCAACATACATTGATAACTAATCCAAGTCCATTTTCAAATAACATCTTCACAAAGAGTGCAAGTACTTTATAGTAACAAAATATTCATAATTCCTCCCTTTCATCCATTATACAATTTCTGACATTTATTTTGCTGCTATATAACCTGTATTCATTGAATAAATTGTTACTATTACTATTTTGAGCAAACTGTTATCTGTTAGATCAGATAAGAATTAGACTAAAACTTATTTTTACCTTCATTTGTTCATTCTTTAATGCTCTTCCTTTATTTATGAATATCTGAGTTTCTGACCTATATCATACCCCTCCTCTCTGCAGAACTTTTTATTAATATTTTGAAAGGTTACTCTAATAGCAAAAATGTCCTCAATTTCTGTTTGAGAAATATCTCAAACTATCTAAGTTTACAACTCAAGGAACTGCAAAAGAAGACACTAAGACCAAAGTTAACGTGAGAAAGGGGATTTAAAAATTCAGAGCATAAATAAGTGAAATGAAGAATTAAAAAAATAGAAAAGATCAATGAAAGTAAGACTTGACTTTTTGAAAAGATAAACAAAATTGACAAAACTTTACCTAGACTTGCCAAGAAAAAAATTTTAAAAATGCTTATAACAAGAAAAAGAAATTGTAACTACATATCATTCTGGATGTTAACTAGACTTATTGTGGTTATCATTTCACAATATATACAAACATTGAATCACTATGTTGCATACCTGTAATTAATATAATGTTATATGTAAATTATACTTCAATTTAAGAAAAGGAAAAAGGAATGGAAAAGAAAACATGAAACATGGAAAGAAAAAAATAGCTCCTTTCAGCTTTATGTAACAGGAGAAAGAGTCAAGTAAAGGACCTGGAATTCCCTTAAGTTTTTGTTACTAATATCTTTTCTTCCAAATCATTCTAAATTGGGAAGCTAGAGACATAGCTTTACTGATATAAAGGGAATATAGTCAATAATATTGTAGTATATACAGTGACAGCTGGTAACTGCACTTACTGTGGTGAACATTTCATAATGTATATAATTTCCAAATCACTATGTTGTATAGCTGAAATCAGTATAATATTGTATATCAACCACACTTCAATTAAAAAAACTCCAAAAAGGCATCTGGTATTTCTTTCTTATTAAGGATGGTAGAGCAAAATTGATATTCTTGGTACCTGGCTAATTCCAAATTTTTTGAGACTGCCATTTAATGGTTGGACATTATTTCTGGGCTATGAGTACCAGAAAATAATGAGCTGACATTCAGCTTTGGTAAAAGAAAGAAAAAAGACATGGTAAAGTTGAGTGCTTTTCCTGTAATATCAGTACAAGATAAAGATGCCCACAATAATGACTTCTATTCAATACAAACCTGGACATTTTAGAGAAATTAGGCAAAAAAAAAAAAGACATTTGAATCAGAAAGGAAGAAGTAAAACTGTGTCTTCTTGCCAATGGTATGATCTCACATATAGAGAAATCCTAAAGACCCACCAAAATACTGTTAGAACTAATAAATGAATTCAGAAAAGATAAACAGAATTAACAAAACTTTAGCTAGACTTACAGTTGTTTGTTCGTAAAGCAAGTGCCTGTCTTAAGCTTTTGGTTTCCAAGACATTCACTTCAAAGACAGCTATCTTTAGTAAACACATTCACAGCCACATGACTAAATAAAGAGCCAGGTTCCCCCTCTTCCACTCAAGTTCCCTTTTGTTTTAGAGCTCTCTGGATGAGATAGATAACTAATCATTTGGCAACTTGTTTTTTCCCTTCCTGAACTTTAATTCCAGCCCTTATGTTTTAAATTCTCCAATAAAGAGTGAACCCATGAAACCCTGAGCCCCCACTCTAAACCTCAATAGAAACAGAACCCCAGACCTATAATCTCCTTCTATCTCTTTCTATATTTACACACAGCTTCCCTGTGTGGACCCTGGTGTTCCAAGTACCGGGCAGGATTTATGAGTAATAAACTTTGTTCTTCAGTTTCCTGATGCTTATTGCTAAGGGCCTTTTGCAATCATAATAAGAAGCACAATGGTTGGTTCAATCACAGCATCGTTTCTGAAAGGGGAGATGTCTGTGGGAAACTTACTGCAGGTCCAGATGAGTGTCCGCTGGACATTTCTAGCTGATAGCATCACTATCAATAGCATGGAACTGACATAGAAAAATTGGCATAGTCAGGGGAAGTGCATGATTACCTTTGCAATTAATCAAGGGGAGTTCCCTTTAGGTCCAATTGGCTACTAACTGACTAACCTGGGAGGGCAACAACATCTGGGAAGGGAACACCACTTGCTCGAAGTCTGCTGTGCTACTATGTGCTGTCACATATTGGCTCTGTCATGTGCCCTGCAATATCCATTCCAAAATGTCACTACAGTCATTATAATTCAATGATCTCCCCAGAGGAGTGTGATCAAGGCCATACGGTCTAATGAGACAATTAGACCACTAATTACAAAGGCCTTAATTGACTATTAATGTACATGAGGGTCCTCCATACCTCAAGGCCAAGAAATGCTAAGGAGGATGGACAGGTCATAAGGCTATTGTCATGGTCCAAGGAGAGGCTCTGGGCAAAACACATGAGGAATAGATATTTCCATAGATAAGGAGGACAAGAGCATCTCCACCAGTGACCAGTGAGTTAGTGGGTCATGCTTGGACTATGTTACCTCATCCAGCTCAGTGAAATGTCCTTGCAGCAGGGAACCAATGGCCCCACCAGAGGGAAGGGCAGAGGAGGCCTCTGCATCATCACCACCTCACTCACTGCTGTTGCTCTTCATCCCCTGAGCTGATGGGATATAATGGTTCCAGTCACTAGTGTAGTGTTTCTAAAACATTACTGGGAAAATATAAATCTCCTGGCCATCTGGTGCCAGTGTCTCCTAGGAGCCCTGAGGAGGTACACCAGCCACTTGATAAACAGAAAAGCCCCGTGGAAGCTTCCTGGCCACTGCTCAGTGCCATAGCATATGAACATGCCAAGGCTCTGGTATTACACTCCAGAGTCTTAGAGGCTTTTCTCAAGGACCCAGTGCATGTCACCCAGATCCTGAGCCCCCTTGTCTTCCCCTGAGTAGGGCATAAACAAGAAACTTACCTCATGAGGCATTTCTGCCTCTAAAGAAATGGTTGACAGGGTTATCAAGGTCTCTAGTGAGGAGGAAGAAGGAGAAAGGAAGGCAAAGACTGCTAGAGCCACCAATATTCATACCATGGTACACCCTCTCCCCAGCTGGATGTTTATTGATTGAGCCATGCCCATCCTTCCATCACAGTGATCAATGCTAAGGTTCACAGTGAATGGAAGACAGATAAGGCCCATATCTCTGGACAGAATTGGTGTGTTCCAATAGGTTAATCATTTCCACAAATACAGAGGCCCAAACGACCCCTTTGTCTCCAACCTTGAAGAAGCTCCATTTGGCCTGAATCGAGAGAATTCTTTATACAGGGCAATTCCCCTATTATACGGCAGCACTACTACATTTAATTGGGACTACTGGAGCCATCGAAGATGCACTAGAGGTCATTGATATGGTTAGTATGGCATGGAGAAGACATGGAAAAGATCAGATGCTCAGATACTTTAGACTCATGCCCCTCTACTCCCACTGCCCTGGAAAGGTTTCCCTTAAGCAAATTTCCCTCAAAGAAAATGTTTTTACTTTCTCTGCAATAAACCACCTTCACAGAGGAAACAAATGACCAGAAGTTTTCCCAAGCCCACCTACAATGATCAGGAAATAGAGCAGCTGGAGGCTGATACTCAGGAGTTAATAGAAGTAATAACAGTGACTTTTCCAATAAGGTGAATTGGTCCAAGTTTGAGGTGTACTCTTAGGAAAAAAGGAGAACATTTGAAGGCCTATGTTGAGTGCTTTATATGACTTTACAAAAGCATATTGCATTAAACCTTGAAGCTCTAGAACATAGGAATATTTTGAATTTTATCTTTTTATTTGGAAATCTTCTTCCTGATATAAAAACGCAAACTGAAAAAACTGTAGTTGGATAGATTGGTCAGCCCCTTGATATTCAGGCTGCAAGCCAATAATTTGAGGAGTTAAATGCAACTGTCTTTATCTTATAAACTGAGTCTTTACAAAACCAGAAATGTGGCTCTTGAAACAGTTAAAAGACCACCTTTCCAATCCCCAAATGTCCTATATTCATCTTAAAATGTTTCCAGATATTGTAAAATATTAGGAAACAGAACTGCTCTGAACTTAAGGAAATGAAGGTAAAATGTAAATAGTAATTATCTTAAGCTTCTGATAATAGAAAAATATACTGCAAAACTCCTAGGAGAAAACTTATATTCGTTCTGTGTCCCTTAAAGGTGTAAACTTTATCATATCTTTCAAATATATACACTCCAGAAGATAATTGAAACATTGCCCACAATTGCCGGGGGCTGAAGAAATAAAAGGGGGATAGCAGGAGGAAAAGGCTTTTAAAATACAACTTGCTGTAAAAGTTCCCTTGCCCCAAATGTAGTCTACAGCCTAATAAGATTACTTGTCAAACACAAGTACAAATCTTAAAAACTTCCATAAACATTAGTAAAAAGATTTAGACATTTGAAGCTGGTAATGTTAATTTGTTCTTTCTGCCCGAGACACAATTTGGATTCAACTGGTATTTATAAAATAGTGAGTTTTATATTGGTGTACCTGATCCATGGCTAATATTTTGAAATGGAAGCTATAAGGTCTCCGTGTCTGTGTGTGTGTATATGTATATGTATGGATATATGTTATGCATATGTGATATTTTTCTGCCTCTGGTTGTTATTGCCAAAATTGCTTTGTAAAAAAAGTTCAATTTATTGCCATAAAAAATATGTACTTCTCAAATAAAATATTTCTAAATCCTCAAAAATAATAGAAATTAACCCTAGTGCTTTTCAATTTCATATGATCTGAGAAAATCTTCAGTAAATAAAAACCAGTTTATGTTTGTTGGCGTAATTAAAATACGCATGTCTTCAGAGTTATCAGCATTAAATATAATGCATACATACAACTTTTATTCTATTGGATTTATTAGTTAAATAAGCTCATGTTATCTCTGTTATAAAATTTGTCATGATGGCTAGCTGTTTTAATGTCTCATGGAATTTTCATGAATGATCTAAATATGATTGTTTAGAACACGTAAACTAAATAAATATAAAAAGGATAAAAGTTTATATGAACTTTTCAATATTATATTTTATAGCATGTCACTTAAAAATACTTATCTAAATCTTTTTGGTAACTTGAAACAGAGTTTTGCTAAGTTTAGTTAAATGTTGTATATTAATATAATAACTTTCAAATAAGGCAAAATACTGAAACATTAATTATTGAATACAGGTTTATCCACTTCTGGTTTGTTATTACAGATAAAGATATTTGGATGTGTTAGCAGATGTGTCCTGTGCTATACTGAAAAATATTCTACTATAAAAAAGGCATATGCTTCTAGAAATTATAAAGCATACACATAAATTTGCCAATCTATAGAATGCTGGTATAACCAGAGTTTACAATTGCTTGCTTGTGAGTTTTCACTATGAATTAGGGTTTTTAATAGTTTTGAATTCTAATTAATATATGCAGTTAAAACTGCGAAAGACTAAGGGAGACAACTCTGTATGCAAGGTGAACATAGGATATATTTTTGGCTTGGAAAAGTTAAGAAGTATGGAGGTGTGTTTTTGTTAAAGGAAAAAAGAGTAGTTTTGTCCTAAAATAGAATAAACTGTTTCAGGATGGGAAAGGAGAATAAAGAACAAACTAAATGGATATAGAAAGTTGGGGAGAGGGACAGAGAGAGAGAATTTTACTTGTTAGGGGGCTTCTTAAGGAAATGACCTGACAGACTCAGAGCACTGATGGGAATGGGGGCATGGTTTAGTTATCAGGTTGAAGAACACTAAATGTAGTGCAGGCAGCATGATACGCTAGAGCTGTAGAAGCCCAGCAGTCCCGTGGGTTCCTGGAGCAGGTATTAAGGGCAGAGGAATACAATAGAAGTCTAAGTTTTCTGAGAAGAAGCAAAGGTGACACATTTTGGGAAATTGAGACATTTAAAAGCAGTCCTGTGTACATGTGAACTGGAATAAAAGCATACACACATAGGCCTAGAGAAGATGCATCCCCAGAAAATGTCTGAGAGGGCCCTCTTTACACCTTTACACTGGGCTGATTATGAAGTTCAAATTAATGAAGGTCTATACCTGAATGAAGCCAGTCCAAAAATACAGAGAGGTGGCTGTTTCTCAAATGCCCAAATTTCAATAAAAGTTCACAAACAGGAAAACTGGCCCATTAAAATGAATAAAATAAATCTCCAGAAATGAGCTAAAAAAAACCCCAGGTTTTTTAGTTAAATATGCTCAGTGAGCTAAGAGAACACAGACATGCAACTAAAAAAAAAGCAGGAAAACAGTTTATAAATAAAATGAGAATATCAACCAAGAATATAAATTATTTTTTTAAAGACCAAGCATAAATTCTGAAGCTGAAAACAACCAATAAATATGAAGACAGCTGACATGCAATTATTGAATCTAAGGAGAAAAAGACAAAATGTTAAGAAAAACCAACAGAGCCTAAGGGACTTATTGGACACCATAATAAGATCAATATATGTATTTGAGAGTTCCAGAAGGATAAGAAGGAGAGACAGAGGCAAAGAGCTTATCTGAAGAAATAATGGGTGAAAACTTCTCAAATTAGAGAGAAGAAATGGATATGCAGATACAAGGAGGTCAATTAACTCCCAAGTAGGATAAACACAAAAAACACACTGAGACTCATTATACTCAAGCTGTCAAGTCAGAGACATAGAAAATAACGAAAGCAGCAAGAGAAAAGTTCATGCAAAAGAGAGTCTCTGTAAGATTATCAGGGATTTTTCAGCAGAAATCCTCCCGGCCAGAGGCAGTGGGGTGATATATTTAAAGTGCTAAAAGAAAAACTGTCAACTGAGAACACTATATCTGACAACACTGACATTCAAGAGTGAAGGAGAAATTAAAATATTCCCAGATAAACAAAAAGTGAGGGACATCATTACCACTACAGCCATCATACAAGTAGTGCTAAATGGAGTGTTTCAGGTGAAACAAAAGATACCAGAAAATAACTGAAATCCAGTAAAGGTAAACATTTGGAAAAATATAAAAATGTGTGTTATTGTACTTTTGATTTATAGCTCCACTTTTAATTTGTTGAGGGCTTAAAAGACCAAAAGCAAAAAACATCTTTAAACCTATATTAATGGGTATGCAATATATAAAGAGACAATGTTTGCATTCAATGACATAAAGTTATTGGGGGAGAGATCAAAGAGGTATTGTTTTTGTCTGAAATTGAAGTTAAAGTGTTTAAAGTTTAAAATAGATTGTTACAACTTTAATATAGCTTCCGTAATCCTTGTGGTGACTGCTAGGAAAATATCGATAGATATACAAAAATAAATTGTTAGATAGTCAAAGTGTATCAATACAGAAAATTCAAATAAATACAAAGGTAGACAGTAAGAGGATAAATGATGCAGGAAATGGTGTAAAACATTTATAGACAGAATGTTTCCACTCCTTCAAAATTCATATGTGAAGCCCTAACCCCTCTCCCTTGAAATTGTATTTGGAGATGGGTCCTCTAAGGGGGTAATTAAGGTCAAATGAGCTCATAAGTGTGGGGTCTTGATGTCATGGTATCAGTGTAGCCAGAGAAATTTCTCCTTCTCTGTCTATGCATGCACAAAGAGGTCATGTAGGCACACCGCAATAATACACCTGTTTGCAATGCAAGGGGAGAGCTCTCACTAGACAGTAAACTTGCTGGCACTTTGATCTTGTATGACTAATCTTCAGGATTTTGAGAAAACACATTTTTGTTGTTTGAGCCACCCAGAAAAATATCCATGATAATTTTGTTTTGGAAGTACAAGCAGTCTCATACAAAGCAGAAAGAAAAATAAATAAAATGGCAATAGTAAGTCCTTTCCTGTCATTCAGTACTTTAGATATGGAAAATGACATCACCAAGGTGGCAGAATAGTAGACCCTAGCCACTGTACCCCACAAAGATCAACAATTAAACAGCTGTATATAGCTGTTTAAACAAAATAGCTCTAGGAGAGCTCAAGAGTCCACTTAAGACAATTCAGTAGCACAGTGGAACAAGAAACATGGAAATAACCACACCGAAAGGGAAGAGAAGCTTCATTTTGCCTCTGCCTCATCCCAGTACAGTACTGCTCAGTGCCAAGAGGGAAATCCTCAGCCAGAGTTTGCCTAGCTGGGAAAGGGAGAGCAAGGTGAGTGTCCTGTTTCCCTAGCCTTTCCGGGAACTGCACAGAAGACAGCTTGGTTTTACCTCACCCAGAGACTGGCAAAGCTGAGATGCATAGGGGCAGCTAGGAAGGACAAGGACAAGGAATAAGGTCAGGGGATACCAGCACAAATAGGATCTAATGTAGTTCCAGTGGCCTTCTCTGCAAAGAACCCCAGCAGCTTTCACCACTGAAGAAACCAATGATCAGAACTACTGTCATGGATTCCTTGCATATTTGATCAGCTTTTGCCCCATAGATTTTGCTTTGCAGATGCCACTGCCTGGGTCTCTACCCCCATCTTGGGACGTGCACTGACAACCAGAACTAGCCTTTGTGGCTGCTTGAATGCAAAATGCCAGCTTAGAACCCCAGCCCCCAGATGACCCAACTGTTGGGCACATGCTCAAAACTAACCTTTCCAGCTATACACCTCTGCAACCCTGTCCCAACTCCTGCCACCATCCTCAACTGTAGTTCATGTTCATGCCTGTGGAAAGATCTTGCCATCATGGGAGGGAATGCTGGCATTTGTGGCCCCTACAGCTGCTTATGGGCCCAGATCCATCCCTGTCTGCTATGACTGGCCTTCACTGCAGTGCTCACCTCCAGCTAGCCCCTCCCCCTGGGTTAACTATGCACATGACTTGCCTGAGTCCTGTCACTGGCCTCCATTGCTATGAATCTGTGGCAAAAGGAAGGTGCAAGAGTATAAACCAATATCAGGGCTCCCACAGATGCTCAGTGGCCCGGACACAGCACTGTATCGTGTCACTGCCCTGCACAGCAGGGCTTACCTGCAAGCAACCCATCCAACAATGTACCTGCAGTGTTCCGCCTGACACCTGTCATTGGCCTCCACTGCTGTCCACGCATCCATGGCAACAACCTATAGCCACAAGAATTCATGTGGACACACAAGGACCATGGCAGCTGCTAGTACCCTCACAGCTGTCCCAGAGCCATGCAGCTAACCCCAAGCCCCAACACTAGCAAGTAAGACTCAGGTTCTGCAGACAGGTGGTTTGGATTTGAAGCTTGGTTGTACAACTTATTAGTAGTAGGGACTCAGATGACAGTACCATTGTGAATGTTAGTTCTTAATCAATAAAAATATAACCAATGATAACATCTGTATAATAGTATTTCTGTAAATTTTAAATAAACTAATACATGTAAAATGTTTACAATAGTGCCAGGCATATAGGAAGTGCTATGGAGGTGTTAACTATCAATATTAAACATCACTTTTCCCCCTCCAACATTGGAAGCACATAACAATTTGTGAAATGTATGACAATAATTGTGAAGGGTGGAACAGAAAGACTCTGAAAGTATGGATCAAGCTATATAAAATGAGGTAGAGAGTATATTTCACTGTTAGTCTTGAAGATCACCAAGATCCTCCTTTTTGTCAAACCTAGATATCTGTAGCATTCAAAATTAGCGATAACTTTTTTATCTTTGGCACTAACTCTTCCTCTGACCTCCATAACATTCTCTATATATGATATTTTCTCTACAGATCCCTCCTTGTGGTCCCCTTAGTTTTTTGTTTTCCAGCCCACTCCCTGCAGATATTGCTGAGTCACAAAGATCACATGCTATATGATTCAACTTGTATGAAATGCCCAGGAGGTAAAGCTGTAGATACATAAAGTGGATTAGTGCTTGCTTAGGTATTGGGATGACAAGATGTGAGAGGTTTCTTTTGGGGCTACTAAAATTGATTGTGACCATACACTAAAAGCTACTGAGTTACACATTTTCAATGGGTGATTTTTATGATATGCAAATTATATCTCAATAATACAGTTAAGGGGAAAAAAGTGTCATAGAAACTTTAGGTGTCCACAAATATCCATTACTGAATATGTAAAAATGCATATACATTTTCTAGAGCCAAAGAATAGAAATACAAGCAATAGGGTCCTACAAAAAGAGGGAAATTTAAATGAGGCAAAAGAATTGACTCAAATTAAAGCAAGGAAATAAAGAAAAACATTGAAAAATTGAGCATAATAGTAAACTCAAATGAGATAGTAGTAAAAATATCAGTGATTTCCAAAATCTTTAGTGCTCAAAGAGGTCAGTCTCTCAGCAAAGACTGATTTTTACAAGAAACACAGTAAAATCATAATGGTAAAGTAATATTGAAATTAAACATTGGAAAAATATCTAGAAGGAAAATACTAATCAAATGAAATCTGGTATAGGCATATAAATGTTAGATAAAATTGATTTCAAAGAAAAAAGCATTGCCAGGAAGATGTGAAAATTTAATATACATATATTAGCATAACCTGAAAATATTTAAGGCAAAAATTGACAGGACTACATTGAAGAAGAGACAAATCCATTGTTATACTTAAGATTTTGACACACAGTTCTCAGTACTAGATCAACAGATTGAAAAAGAAAAGTATTTAATGTAGAAAAACTTAAACAGCATGCTTATCAGACTTTAGCAAATGACATATATAGAATATTTCACCCTGAAACTGGAAAATACACATGTACATGAAGTGTATTTATGGAAAACTGACTATAGAACATAAAGTAATTCCATGAAATTCAAATGACTGAAAAAGATTATTTAGGTCATTTTAATAACAATTTAATTAGATCAGTAACTAATACAAAACTGTAACTAGAAATACCCCCAGTTTCTGAAATAGATATATACTTCTGTATAAGCAAACATTAAAAGATGAAATCATAATGAAGTATAAAAATGTTTAGAATTTAATGATGAAATAATACATAACAAATTTGTCAGATATAATTAAAGGATTTTAAGGCACTTAATACATATAATATACACATATACACACCTGGATAGATAAATAGATTGATAGATAGATAGATAGATAAATGAGAGAAGTAGAAAAAAAAGAAACAAGCACTCAGCATCCATCTCAAGAAATTAGAAAAAGAACTACAAGGTAAACCCTGGAAAACTGGAAGGAAGGAAATAATAACAATAAAAACATCAATTACTAAAAGATAAAGTAGATGTAAACGAGTGAGGATAAAGGAGAGTGATTCCAGGAAAATGGCAGAATAAAAGCTCTAGACTATTGTACCTCCACGCAAACAACTAAAAACTACAGACTGCCTAAAATAAAAGATTTATTTAATTTAAAGGATTTCTGGAAAACAGTCAAGGGTGTATAGCAACCAAGTGGAAAGCCACATTAAAAATGGTAAGCAAGTTTGCGGCCTTTTTACTACTCTGTCCCACCATGTCCAGAAACAGCTTGCTCTTGGCAGGATTAGATGGCAACTTAGTTCCCAATTCACAACCTGGAATCGAAGTCACTGGAGCAGACTGTACTTGTGACATTCGAAGTGATTAGGAGCATCCTGAAGAATTGGCCTCTGTTTTTCCTAAGTTGGAGCTGAAGGAAGGATTAGAGGTACATGTCAGAACTGAGGCTGGGAGAAGTGTAAAGTAACTGTAACTGTTGAGAAAAGAGCTCCCATCCTTTTCCCCAACCACATAGTTCCCTTGCCCAGAGGGAATCTGTGTGGGTCTTACATAATGCTTTGCCTTTAAAGAAGGCCTTAAAACCAAAGTACTTAATACCTGTCTTTTCTTATAACTCACCACTTTATAAGAAGGAAGTAGGGATATTTTATTGGGCTGCTGGGTTCCATAGCATCTTAAAAACAAAAGTTCATCTGTAGTCACAGCTTCGAAGCAACTACCTTCCTTCATCTCTTGGGATTTAGTTTACCCTATGTGCTTCCTTCAGGCATGCCCACATGCTCCATATGAAAATCCTAACCACATACTTTAGTAGAATTAGAAAAATCATCTTTAAATACATGTAGAATCTTAAGGATCATAAACAGCTTGGTACAGAACAAAACTGGAAGACTCACACTTCTTGATATCAAAACTTATTATAAAACTATACTAATCAAAAATGTATGGTACTTAATGACACACCACCCATCCTAATGGTCAATATACACAAAAACAACAATGGCTGACAAACATGGAGAAATAAGAATTCTTGGGCACTGTTGGTGCAGCTGCTATGGAAAACAGTAAGGAGTTTCCTTGAAAGATTAAAAATAGATTTATCATATGATGCAACAAACCCACTTCTTAGTATATATACAAAAGAATTGAAAAGAGGATCTTAAAGAGATATTTGCAAATCTATGTTCATTGTAGTATTACTCACAGTAGTTAAGAAATGATGGAAGCAACATAAATGTCCACTAACAGATGAATGTATAAATCAAATGTGGTATATATATGTGATGGAATATTAATCAGTATTCAAGGAAAAGGAAATCCTCTCTGTGCTACAACATGGATGATCCTTGAGGACATTATGCTAAATGAAATTAGCCAGTCACAAAAAGACAAATACTGCATGACTTCACATATATGAAGTATCTAAAGTAGTTAAATTCTTAGAAACTGGAAGTAGAATGGTGATTGCCAGGGGCTGGTGGTAGGGGGAAATGAGGAGTTGTTTAATGGGTAAGGAGTTTCAATATTGCAACATTAAACAGTTCTAGGGATCTGTTGCACAACAATGTGCACGTAATAACACTGTATTCTGGAAATTAAAAATGTTTAAGATGTGGATTTTATGTTACATGGTTATTTATGCCATGAAAAGAAAAAGAAAAAGGTATGTTACTGGTATAAAGACAGACATAGACTATTGGAATAGAATAGAGAAATAAAGCCCAGAAATAAATTGTCTCATATACTGTCAAATTATTTCAACAAATGTGCTAAAACTATTCAGTGGGGAATGTCCGTCTTCTCAACAAATGATTTTGGGAAATCTGGGTATCTCATGCAAGTGAACCAAGTTGTATCCTTATATTATACCATATACAAAAATTAACTCTCAAAATATATCTAAGTCCTAAATAATTGAGCTAAAACAGTAAAACTCTTAGAAAAAAACAGTGAAAATCTTCATGACATTAGATTAAGTAATGATTTCTTAGATATGACACCAAAAGCCAAGGCCACAAGAGAAAAAAATAGAGAAATTTGACTTCATCCAATTTAAAAACATCTGTTCATCAAAGGATTCCATCAAGAGCATGAAAAGGCCAACCAAAGAATAAGAGAGAATATTTGCAAAAATGGAAAAACACCTAAACTCTTAAAACAACTCAAATACAAAAGGGGTATAGTCCTTGTATAGACTTTCACCAAAGAGGATATACAAGTGGCAAATAAACAAATGACGAGATGCTAAACATCACTAATTATTCGGAAAATACAAATCAAAACCACAACGAGATACCACTTCACACCTGCTAGGATGGAAATAATCCCCCAAAATGGGTTAAAACAAATACTGGTGAAGATACAGAGAAATCTGAACATTCATACATTGTTGGTGTGAATATAAAATACTGGAGCCACTGTGGAAAATAGTTTGGCAGTTCCTTAAAAAGCTAAATATAGAATTACTGTAAGACCGAATATATTGTGAAAATTCCCTTAATATTTGGAAATTAAATAATATAATGCTTAACAATATATGGGCCAAAGATCCATTATTACTGTCTATGTGGAAAATTAAATATATCAACTAACAAGGTATTAGAATTAACACATGAGTAATAAGGTTGCAGGATACAAGGACAATGCAAACTCAATTGCATTTTGCATAATAGCATAAGTAATCAGAAATGAAATTAAAAATCAATATTATTTACAAAAGTATCAAAATATGAAAAATCAAGGGATACATTTAATAAAGTATGTGTAGGAAATGTTTACTAAATATGTAACACTGACTGAAATATACACTGAATATGTGTATATGTGTATATATACATATATAATTATATATATCTCAGTTATGTATGTGTATGTCTATATGATGTGTGTGTGTATATATATATACATTTTTTCATGTAATTAGTGAGAGGAAACAAAGAAGAATTAAGTAAAGGAGGAATATGTCTTGTGAATTGGAACTCCATCTTGTATGGAATTAATTCTCCCCAAACTGATCTACAAAATCACAATTCTGGTCAAAATCTTAGCCCAGGTTTTTGTAAAAATGTACAAAAAACTAAAATTCCTTTGAAGTGCAAAGAACCAATTCTAGTTGAAATGATTTTGAAAATGAAGAAAAAATTTGATGGACTTGTCCACCTGATTTCAAAGCTTGTTATAAATCCACAGTAATCATGACAGTGTGTTGTTGGCAGAGTGTTAGATGTATAGATCAATGGCCCAGAATGACTCATACCTATACGGCCAATTCATTTTTTATTGAACTATAGTTTATATGCATAATTATATTGATATCAGGTGTACAACACAGTGACTTACAATTATATACCTTGTGGAATGCTCACCACAGAGTATGTCACCACAGTCACAACTGTCACCATACAAAGGTATTATATCACTATTGATTATATTCCCTCTGCTGTACTTTTCATCCCCGTACCCTATTTACCTTATAATTGGAAGTTTGTACCTCTTTATCCCCTTCACCTATTGTGCAGTTGAATTTTGACAAGCTGCTGAGGCAATTCAATAGAGAAAGGATAATCTTTTCACAGATGATATTGGAAACACTAGGTATTCACATGAAAATAAAATAAACCTTCACTCTAACCTCGTATTGTATAAAAATTAACCAGCAGTGACATAGACCTAAATGTTGTAGCCAAAAAAAAAAAAAATTAAATAAAACAGGAAAAATATCAGTGACCTTATGAGGCAAATATTTCTTAAAATATACACAAAATCATGAGTTATAAAGAAAAAATTATAAATCAGAGTTCATGAGAATTAAAATTTTTATTCTTCTAATGACACCGTTAAAAATGAAGAGTCATGCTGCACATTGGAGAAAAATATTTAAAGATGTATATCCTAGAAAGGACTTTTATCCAGAGTATGTAGATAACACAACTTAATAAAATAAACAATCCAATGTTTTTTAAATGGGCAAAACATTTGAACAGACCTTCATCACAGAAGAAACATAAATGAAGTATAAACACATAAAAACACACACAAAAATATTAGCCATCAGTGAAATACAAATAAAAACCACAGTGATGCACCAATTCACACCACTAGGTTGGATTGTAATAAAAAAGATATAAAACAGTAAGTGTTGGTAAGGGTGTGGAGAAATTGGAACTCTCATACACTGCTGGTGGGAATATAATATGGTGTAATCACTTTGAAAAATAGGTTGGCAGCTCCTCAAAATGTTTAAAATAAAAAGTTATAATGTGACCTGTCAGACTCCTGGGTGTACAGAAAAAAGGAATTAAGACATATTTCTACTCAAAGAAATATCATGCACCTTCACATTTAACATAAAAAGAAGTCTGTTGATGCCCTAAAATTAATAGTATGTATGAAAGTTTTAGAAGCTTTGAAAATTCTAAAATTTAACAGATGGAATTGTTATAAATGATAAAATTATTATTATAGTAGAATCTCATCTATGCTGAATCCAGGTAAGTGATACCATTATTACAATTTAGAAAAATTTTCATCCAAAGTGGTTCAATTTTTGGAAAGGCAACTTTTGGTGCCTAAAGGAGTAAAATGCTAAACAATCCAGGTAAGTCAATTATTCTCAAAACAGCAGATTTCTATGGGTACATTTAGAGCACCAGTGTTTTTTACTGGACTGCTATTTGTTCAGTAATAAAAATATATTTTCCAGTGTCAGTCAGACCCTTTTACCCAATCTTTGTATCACTAACAAAATGTATTTGTGAAATGGCCAGGCAGCGGGAGGGAATACAGACTACGGTGAGGCAGGTTCACTTTTTGTAAGTCTTATTCATTCATACCAAAATCAAATACGTGATCTTGGCATCAGAATCTTATCAAGTGAGCTAATTGGGACAGATGAAAACAAAAACTATGCAAAATTTCTTGACTAAATGGATATATGCTTCATTGAGGGAAAATACATATGCTTAAAACAGTGTACCTTGAAGACAGAGGAAGATACGTAGTAGTACAGAGAAAACTGTGATTGTATGTGTATCTGCATTATGTGTTGTTTGTCGTGATATCAGAACTGGCACTGATAAATACACCCACTCTTTGTTAACCACAGTTATGGGTTAATAATTGGCCTTTATTGGATTATTTCACATAGAGTTTCTTACTGTAGCCTAAGGCTGGTTTTTAAATACCTAGGAGAAACTAGTTGAGGTTTGGAGAAAAGTAGAATTCTTTTTAATGATTCATATTATTTTTAACCCTTTACAGCATATGCTTCCATGCTTCATTAGAATTGGTTTAACATACTAAATGAAAGCACGTATAATATCAACTATGTCCTTTAAACGACTCTTTTACTGTTTAAAGATATGTATTAGTTGACAAAATATCAAGTACAAAGAGGATGTAATTACTCCAATCTACCAAATGATGATAAAAAGCTTCCTGAAATATAATTATTTCTTAACATATACAGTGGTGCCTAACATCCTGTAATTGAATATTTTATATGGAGATGTTTCATTGTCCTCAAAGGTTAGCCTCCAGAGAAATTATGATTCAAGAATGCAGTACACTGTTAGAAACTATGAATTATTATAATTTAACTCTTTCCCCTGTCTCATCTTCTGTTTCATTTATTTATATATTTTTCCATTTTCATTGAGAAGTAATTGACACACACCACTGTATAAGTTTACGGCATAATGTATGATGATTTGATTTTTATACGTTGTGAAATGATTGCCACAGTAGGTTCAGCTAACAACCATCTTCTCAGTCCGATGGAATTTAAAGAAAGAAAAAAGGATGAAATCTCTCCTTGTGATTAGAACTCTTAGGATTTACACTCTTCACAACTTCCCAATATATCATATAGCAACATTAGCTATAGTCGTCATGTTGCACATTCCATATCTAGCACTTATTTGTTTTATAATTGGAAGTTTGTACCTTTTAGCCATCTTCCTACAACTCTCCCATCCTCCACCCCCTACCTCTGGTAACAAGTCTGGTCTCTTTTCCTAAGTTACTTTTATTAGGATTCCACATATTAGTGAGATCACACAGTAATTGTCTTTCTTTGTACTTAGCATAATGCCTTCTGAGTCCATCCATGTTGTTGCAAATTGCATGACTTCTTCAATTTTTATGGGTGAATAATATTCCATTGTGTGTAATAGATATATAGATATAGATACACACTGCATATATTTTATATGTATCAAAGATTCTACATCCATCCATCATTGTACAGTTAGGTTGCTTTCCATGTCTTGGCTATTGTAAATGATGCTGCTATGAACATGAGGGTACAGATATCTTTTCCAATTAGTGTTTTTGGATTTCCTTTGGATATATTCCCAGAAGTGAAATGCTGGGTCATATGATAGTTCTATTTTTAATTTTTTGAGGATCCTCTGTATTTTTTCCATAGTGGCTGTACCAATTTACATTCCTACCAATAGTGCACAAATGTTCCTTTTTCTCCATATGCATGGCATCATTTGTTATTTCTTGTCTTTTTGATAATAGCCATTCTAGCAACCATGAGATAATCTCATTGTGGTTGTAATTTGCCTATCTCTAATGACTAGTGATGTTGAGCATCTTTTCATGTAGTTATTGGCCTTTCATATATCTTTTTTGGAGAAATGTCTATTCAGGTCCTTTGCCCATCTTTTAATTGGGTTGATTTTTTGCTGTTGAATTGGGTGAGTTATTTATATATTTCGGATATTAACCCCTTATCAGATATATGATTGCAAATATTTTTTCCTATTGCATAGCTTGTTTTTTTTTACTTTGTTGATAGTTTCTTTTGCTGTACAGAGCTATTATTTGATGTAGTACCACTCATTTATTTTTATTTTGCTTTAGGTGTCAGATACAAAAAATCATTACCAAAAATCATATCAAGGAACTTCATTCCTACATTTTCATTTAGAATTTTCATGGTTTCAGGTCTTACACTTAAGTCTTTTATCCATTTTAAAGTATTTTTCGTGAGTGTTATAAGATATGGGTTTAATTTCAATATTTTACATGTGAATATCCAATTATCCCAGCACCTTTTACTGAATAGACTATCTCTGAGCCATTGAGTCTTCTTGACGCTCTTGTCGAATATTAGTTTATGATCTATGCTTATATTTCTGGACTCTTGAGTCTGTTCCATTGGTCCATCTAGCTTTATGCCAGTTCCATACTTTTTTGGTGACTGGATATATTCCCAGTCTAGCAAAATACTAGACTGCCTAAATAGGAATTTTGTTGCTATAGCTTTATAGCATAGCTTGAAATCAGGAAAGATGATGACTCGTGTATTGTTCTTCTTTTTCAAGAACTTTTTGGCTTTTTTTTTTCTTTTTTTTTTTGCTGTTTGGGATCTTTTCTGGCTCTAGATAAACTTTAGGAGTGTTTTTCTCTATTTCTGTAAAAAATTCCATTTGAATTTTGATAAGGATTATATTGACTCTATAGACCTTTTGTAATATTGCCATTTTTAACAATATTAATTCTTCCAATCCATGAACACAGGATAACTTTGTATTTGTTTGTGTCTCCTTCAATTTCTTTCATCAATGTCTTATAGTTTCTAGTGTAGATTTATTTCACTTCCCCAAATATATTCCTAAGTATTTTATTTTTTTGATGTTACTGTAAATATGATCAGTTTCTTTATTTTTTTCAGAAAATTTGTTGTTAGTGTATAGAAATACTACTGATTTTTGTATTTTAATTTTGATCCTGCAATTTTACTGAATTCATGGATTAGATCTAACAGTTTTTTTATTCAGTCTTTAGGATTTTCCATATATAAAATCCTGTCATGTGCAAATAGTGACAGTTTTACTTCTTCCTTTCCAATTCTGATACCTCTTACTATTATTCTTGCCTGATTGCTCTACCTAGGGCTTTTAGTACTACGTTAAGTAGGAGTTGTGAGAGTAGGCAACCTTGTCTTGTTCCTGATCTTAGAGGAAAAGCTTTCAACCTTTCACCATTGAATATGATACTAGTTGTGGGCTAGTTCTTTTTTAAAATGCTTTAACATTACTTTATTGACTAAGATTTTCAGTAGTCAAAGTTAAGAAGTGTTTTCATTTGTATTCCTCTGCCTAGGTTTCCATTACTCAAAACCCATAGTCCTTCCTTAACTGAACTCTATAATATATAAAAAGGACATCTGGCTCATCAAAAATGTAATTCAACAAAATTCATATTTAGACAGTCTAGTTTTTTGCTATCTGCTAAGCCCTTATGGATGTAGTTGAGAAGCAAGAAATTAACTTTGGAATTGATGTATCTTGAAATTTGGAGTTAGAACTCAGTTTTGAATCTTACAAGTAATTTAACCATTATGATACCTAGTTTCAACATCAATTTACTTCTTAGGATTTTTGTGAAAGTTTAATAAAATAATTAAATCATATAATGTAAATAAAGTTCTTAAGTCAGAGAAAGAAAATTACCATATGATCTATATTATATGTGGAATCTAAAAACAAACAAACAAGCAAACAAGTTCATAGATAAAGAGAACAGATTGGTTGTTGCCAGAGGTAGGGGGTGGGGAGGGAAGAAATGGGTGATGGGGGTCAAATGTAAAGTTAATAAACAAAGCAGCCCAGCTATGGCATATTTAGACAAAGGTCAGTGGGATGAGAAACAAAACTCAGGCTGGTGGTAAGTACCCCTGGGCTGGTGGCAGAAGCAGTTAGGCTGGTTAACCTCCCACTATCATATTTCAGTCTTAAGAATTCATTTAGAGTTTGGCCCTGTGGGCCACTGAGCAAGGTTCTCTCTTGAGTGGGTCTCCCTCGCATTCCTGTGTAGCAACGAAGGGTATCTGATGTCCCTGGACCAACTGGCTGGCTGGCCTTAGGAACAGGTCAGCCACAGCTTCATCTGTCAGGGAATAGGGCCCACAAGGAAGCCAGGTTCAAAGGTAACCCAGAGTGACAACAGTTTTCTTTCATTTGAGTCCAGTGTGTTCTCTGCCCCTTGTACTAGCCATGGCACCCTTTGCTTACATATGTTCACTGCAGCATTTAGAAGGATAGAGAGCATGCACCTGCGAAGCCCAATATGGAGACACTGTCTTGTGCCATATTCAGGGGAACGCGCAGCCATAATGAAGCCACAGGCTCTCTCAGGACTCTGAGCAAAGGCCTGAGTCAGGGCACCTAGACTGTCCAATACCATAGAGTCTGAAGTTCTTGAAGAGACTCTGTAATCCTTCCATAACTAAAAAATATTAAAAATAAAATTTAAATTCCTGGCTCAATTCTTTTATTGGTATTTAGTAATTTCTCAATTTTCCTTGTTACATTCTCAAAAGAAATACTTTAGTTTTTTAATGAGAACAATTTAAAATTTGTAAGATCTGGCAATTTAAAAACTTACTCAAATCTTCAGTAACAAAATCTGGGTCTTGCTTCATAGACTGACATTAATTCTTTACAGAATCCTTCCACTGACCCTAATTCATTTGACATGTCAAGCAGGGATGTTTTAAATTGTCAAATCAAAATAAAAGGATTTTGCTATTCCATTAGCTTTATGAATATTTGACCTCTGTGTATGTTTTCATCTAGGTGTTTATTTTGTTTGCTTCCTTTGGACTCTGCTGTACTTTAATTCAAGAGCAGATTACTTTTGTTTAGATTTTATCTCCATTCACAAAATAGGATCTTTTAATGAAAAAAGAAAAATCCTACATGTTTGTTATGGGAACAAATTTAAGAGTGAGGATTCATTTCTAAGACCAGAGTGAACCAAATGGGTCAAGTTAGCTGACTTTAGAAATCAGTGCCTTATGCTCATCTTCTGCAATCTGTCAATAACAAATGTAACCTATTAAGACATAAAGTGAGGCAGAAACACTGCAGAACAGTGAGGCCATTTAACAGAAGAGACAGAAACTTCTAGTGGCCAGACATATGGATAAAACAAACATAGTGGCATTTAAATTATTTCAAAGCTGTATTGCAGTAAAAGATGTTGTACCCACATTAGCATAATGGACTTTAACAAAATGTAGCAGCTATTTTATTAATGAAATAAAAGATCATCCATATACACCTCTACTGCTGATGGCTCTTAAAAGGAAACATATGAAGGAAAGATGGGAAGGCCTTAACGTATTTTTTTAAAAGTTTCACAAATTAAAGCATCTAGTGTAATAACTTACATGTACACACTAATGTTCATTTCACAGTGCTAATAAGTCTTTCACACAAATATTAGAAACTCTTGTTATTTAGTGTTTTATTCCCCCCAAAATATAAGGACAATTGATTTCAAAGTTTAGACAAATGATTTCAGTTAATGACTGCCTTTCATATTTGGATCTTGGTGGAAACTATATAACTTAGTGAGTTATTGTCCTAAAAAAGTACATCTAATAATGCAAAAGACTTTAAAATGTTTTGAAGTTGTTTCCAGATGAAAACCAACAGTTGCTCTGTTCTATCCTGAAGCATTCCTGGCTCCAGGATTTTCTTTTTCTCCCTTCAGCAAAATATGGTCCAACCTGTGCCCAATTCATCAGAAATCTCCAATCCCTGAGTTTGAATGCTGATGATTAATTATTTTTTACGTGTAACATTTGTATTTTTAACAGAAACTTTGGAGATAGGTGCCTAGTCAAAATTGTGATTCCAGTATCGGGGACATTAGAATGCCCCTTTGGGATGTGGAATGATCCTTTCAAGATCCTCTTCTCCAGGATTTACCATTACAGTTATTCAACATATTCTGACAACTGTGCCCATCAGGAGTAATAGTCAGGCAGTTTCTCACTATGCAGAGAGATGGCCTGGTCCCATATCTATGTATTACTGTTAGAACAATTATTTTAAAAAGTTGCTCAAACAATAGTGAGGTTTAACTGAGCAACAATGACACTATCTAGTGATCCATCCTTAATTTTAAAAGTGTGAAATAATCTTCACAAACTGACATTAAAATGTCTTGATGTTTTCATCAGTTGTGACAAATGTACCATTCTCATAGAGGATGTGTATAGTAGGAGAGGTGTTGCATGTGTAGAGGAAGCAGGGATATAAGAAATCTCTGTACCTTCCTCCTAATTTTGTTGTGAACCTAAAACTGCTCAAACACATAAAGGCTTTTTTAAAAAGTCTGGCTATCCTAAGTTCAGAGTATTGAAGAATCATTTCCTGCAGTGGAGCCAGTACATACAGATGAATGCAAACTTTTAAATATATATGCAATATACTACTGCTGTGCAACAAATTATTAAAATTCCAGTGGTTACTGTTTTTTTCCTTCAGTTTTTTTTCTTTGTTCTTATACTCCACATATGAGTGAAATCATTTGATACTTGTCTTTTTCGGCTTGGCTTATTTCACTGAGCATAATACCCTCTAGCTCCATCATGTTGTTGCACATGGTAGGATTTGTTTTCTTCTTATGGCTGAATAATATTCCATTGTGTATATGTACCACATCTTCTTAATTCATTCATCTACTGATGGACACTTAAGTTGCTTCCATTTCTTGGCTATTGTAAATAGTGCTGCAATAAACATAGGGGTGCATCTGTCTTTTTGAAACTGGGCTGCTGCATTCTTAGGGTAAAACGGACTAATAGTTACCAAAGGGAAAGGGACTGGGGAAGAAGGGTAGGAAGGGAGGGATAAGAGTGTAAAAGGGGCATTACGATTAGCAGATGTAAGGTGGGGGGACATGGGGAGGGCTGTACAACTCAGAGAAGACAAGTAGTGATTCTCATCTCACTGCGCTGATGGACAGTGACTGTAATGGGGTTGGTGGAGGGGACCTGACGAAGGGGGTAGTTTAATCACCATAATAATGCACATGTAATTGTAGGTTAAAGATACCAAAATAAATTGTTAAAAAAAAAACATAAGAAAAAAAAAAATCCAGTGACTAAAAAGAGCACAGACTTATCATCTCACAGTTTCTTTAGTTCAGGAGTCCAGGGACAGCCTCACTGGTTCCGGTTCTCAGCGCCTCACAAGATCACTTTCACAGTATTAACTGGGCTATGTTCCTATCTAGAGCTCTGGGTCTTTTTCCAAGATCATTAAACTTCCTGGCAGAATTCCGTTTCTTGCAGTTGTAGAATCAAGACCCTTAGCTTCTAAACACCACTGTTGCCATAGAAAATTTGCCGCATGGTTCACTTTTTCAAGGCCAGGTAGATATCTTCCTCAAAATACTTTTCTCTCATGTTCACTGCATTTTTTCTGCAGCTTCAATATTGTTTTCAGCTGAACTAAAGAAAATGTCAAGGGTAATATTGGAAAATGGGAGTTATCTGATCTCTTTTGTCAACAAGTGCTTTCTGTGACTACATTCACTGTCCTGTGGTGTTTCCATATCTCTTTTCTTCATGCTTTCACAGGATGTAAGAGTAGAACATGAAAGTTCCTATCTTAAGCTATAAGTCAGTAATATTAAGAAAAATGATTACCATTATGGGACAACAGCAGAAATTGAAATAATGATAAATAATATATTTAACCTAGGGCAACACTGGTTTAAATGAGACTTTAAAAGTTATTCTAAACAGATTTAGATATTGTCTTTTGAAATAGTTTATATCATTTGGGCATAAAATTCACATTGCTGGGTGATATTAGTTAAGGGGTTACTTATTTTGACTTTAGATCATAATCTAAATAGCAAACAACAATCAAATCCTTACATTTATTACTTATATAGATGAAAATTCTTTATATATATATATGTACAATTTGGCACAGGTGTACACTTTCAGTATTTCCATAAAATTGAAGCAACCATGCCAGTGCAGGAGAATTTTCATGGTAAAAGTTTACAAAAAAATATTTCTGACACACATACATACATTCATGCAATCATACATACATACATATATATTTGTAGACACAGACATGGACACATGCAGATACACACCAACATACATACTAGAATCATCATTCTGACTAGGCACTTATCTCCAAGGTTTCTGTTAGAAATACAAATGTTACATGTAAGAAATAATGAATCATTAGCATTCAAACTCAGGGATAAGAGATTTCTGATCAATTTGGCACATGTTGGGCATATTTTGCTGAAGAGAGAAAAAGAAAACCCTGGATCCAGTAGTGCTTCAGGATAGAACAGATCAATTGCTGATTTGCATCCATCCATAAACAACTTCAAAGTCTTTTTTTTGTATCTACATGAGATAACGAATGTTAATTTATTGTAGAAATCATTTTACAATATATGTAAGGGAAACCATTATGTTGTACATCTGAAATTGTACAATGCTGTTTGTCAATTATATCTCAGTAAAACTCAAAGGAAAAAAGATAAAGGCAGGCATCTCTATTGAGAAAAAAACACACAATATATATGTATACACACACGCACAGATACCAATAAATAATAAGCCTTTATACAAACTAGCCTAGTTATAAAAACACAGATCAAACCTGTCCAAACTGGAAGAAATACCTAGGATGACCAGAAGAGACTGATATTGACCTCAGCAAGATGGAGGGCTATGAGGTCCCAATGCTCATCTCCCCCAAAAATAGCAACAAAAATGATAAATAAGTACCAACTGAAAATAGCTCAGGGAAAAGTCTGCACTACAATGAAGAAGCAGCAAAAACCCTGTAGAGCTCAAATACCAAGGATAGCAGCATAGAAAAGTACAAGAAGCATTTTACCTGTGTCATCCCATCTCCCAGTCCAAAGAAAATCAGCACCAAAGGAATTTCTCCCCACAAGGAAAGGAGAGCAGGAAAATCCCAGCAATCCTCATTGCTGTGGAGGTTTGCAGACCTTGGTACTGAAGCCTCCTAACGTCTATACCCATGCTGATCCCAGATGATTGAACTGCCTGACATAACTCTGCTGCATTTACTCCCTGGGGCTAGAATTGTTGCTGGGGTAAGACCTGCTCCCAGGGGTCCCAGTCACTATTGCACCCCACTTTCTGGTATCTGGATACCACAGTACCTCACTATATAGTAGCCAGAGAAAAAAGACTCACCACACACAAGGGAATCCTGATAATGTTATTAGTAGATTTCTCAGCAGAAAACTTACAGGCCAGGAGAGAGTGGAATGATATATTGAAGGTGCTTAAAATAAGAACAGTCAACTAAGAACAACTTATGCTGCAAAGTTGTCCTTCAGAAATGGAGAGATAAAGACTTTCCCAGACAACAAAAGCTGAAGGAATTTATTACCAATAGACCTCACTTAAATGCTAAAGAGAGTTCTTCAAACTGAAATGAAATAATGCTGATACATTAAAAAACACACGGAAGTATAAAATTCATTCACAATGAGAACTTTTAGTATCTACTCTTAACTTTTAGAGAGTTCTCATCACAAGGGAAAAAACATTTCTTTTTTTCTTTTTTTGTATTATATGAGATGATGGATGTTAATTTATTGTGTTAATCATTATATAGTATATGTAAGTGAAACCATTATGCTATACACCTTATACAGTTCCATTTGCCAATTATATCTCAATAAAATCAAAGAAAAAAATAAAGTAAGGCATAATCTATTAAGAAAAATAGAAAGCCTCTCCAGGTGACTGGGCACAGAACCAAGATAAATTCTTTGCCACCTTTACTGAAAATTGAATATTTCAAGGCATGCATATCTCTATATATATTATAACCTTAATACTCATGAGCTAAGCACCCATCCTTGAATTATGTGCCAAACAATTTCAAGCATCTGTGCCTTTGTTTATTCTGTTCCCTCTACCTGGAAATGTCTTTAATTTACTCTTTATGTGTGGAAATCTTATTTATTTTTTGTGGCTCCACACAATTTCCACTTTTGTGAGGTGTGCTCCATTCATGATCACTAATGAAAATTAATTGTAGTTGTTTGTTTATTTCATGAGATCCAGCTAGAGGGTCTTGGGGATCTAAAAGAAAAATTCTACCAGATAATGATAATAATGATTATCATTATTATTATGTATAACATATTTATTTATAAAATATATTGCAGCACAAACACAAAACTAATCAGGGAAATAAAGATGAGATTTATGAACTGAAATTTCATTCCTTATTTCTTTTATGAAAACATTACTTCTACTATAAAATGAATCAATATATAAAATTTTAATGTAAACCTATGTCCCTATTGTAAAATGTAACCATGATAGAGATTTAAATGTAAAATTACTTTGTCCTGAGCTATATAAAAACTCCTATCAACGTAAAACATCTTTCCTCACAAAAATTATCTGGAGTTAGAAAGTATTCTAATTCAGCCATTCCCACCCTAGGCTGATACCCCTAATCATAAGGGGAGCTTTGGAAAAAAAATAGGTTCCTTGGCTGTATGGTTGGCCTGTGAGTCAGCATCCTATTGGGGCCCAAGAGTCAGTATTTTATAAAGTTCTCATAGGTGAGCTGAAGAACAGACAGATTGAATGTCTTAACTGGTGAGTTTTATAATTCATTATCTGATCTGGGGATATTAGTAAATGCTCCTTATAAGTATGTCAATGAATGTACACATTTAAGCATGCAGTATTTGGATTCCATTTATGTTGTCAGTTTCAGAGAAGACAGATGCAGGCAGTTTACTCATTTTCCTATTTTGGCATTGTAGTTATGGGAGAAAAAGGACAGGTAAAAGTTTTAAGTCTTTAAAAAATGTATAAAGAATAATACATTGGTATATTAAAAGAAATGTCTCATTTCTCTTCAGTCTAAACAAAAATATATTTGAGGACAAAACTTTGGTAAAATTCAATTTACTGGTTTATCCAACTGTGAATAAAAACTGTTTATCACACTTAAAAAATAAAATAAAATTCACTCAGAAACATAAATATATAGTAGAGAAATTCAAAATAGTTGAGTATCACAATAGTGGTGAATCAATCACTTTGAGTACTAATATATAAGTTAAGAATATTTGTTAATGAATACATAATATAAAAGATGTAAATTGGGACATCAACCACATTAATTGCATGGGAGGGGCAAGTTAATGTGTAGAACTATTTTATGCAATTCAAGTTAAGTTATTATCACATTAAAATAGATTGCTGCAACTATATCATATATGGACATACCTCAAAGATATTACAGGTTCAGTTCCAGACCACCACAATAAAGGGAATGTCACAATAAAGCAAATCAAATGATTTTTTCCCAGGGCATATAGATCATGTTTACACTATGCTATAATCTATTAAGTGTGCAATAACATCATGTTTTAAAAAAATAATGTGCATACCGTAAATAAAAATATTGTTAAAAAATTTTAATCATCATCCCAGCTTTGAGCAAGTCATGACCCTTTTGCTGGGAAGGGTCTTGCCTCAATGTGGATGGATGCTGACTAATCAGGGTGGTGGTTGCTGAAGATTTGGGTAGCTGTGACAATTTCTTAAAATAAAACAACAATAAAGTTTGCCACCTAGATGGATCCTTCTTTTCACATAAGATTTCTCTGTAGCATTTTATATTCTTTGGCAGCATTATTATCCACGGTAGAACTTTTTTCAAAATCAGAGTCAATCCTCTCAAACCCTCCTGCTGCTTTATCAAATAAGATAATGTAATATTTTAAATCTTTTCTTGTCATTTCAACAATCTTGACCAGGAGTATATTCAATATCAATAATACGCTTTGTTTGTTCATCCATAAGAAGCTACTCCTCATCCATTTAAATTTTATCACAAGATTGCAGCAATTCAGTCATATCTTCACGCTCCACTTTTAATTCTAACTGTTTTGCTCTTTCTGCCACATGTGCAGTTATTTCTTCCATTGAAGTCTTGATCCCTTCAAAGTCTCCCATTAAAATTGGAATCTACTTCATCCAAACCTCTATTAATATTGATCTTTTCACCTTTCCCCACAAATTACAAATATTCTTAATGACATCTAGATTGGGGAATCCTTTCCAGAATGTTTCAATTGACTTTTCTCAGATCCATCAGAGGAATCACTATTTATGGTAGCTTTAACCTTACAAAATGTATTTCTTCAATACTAATACTTGAAAATCAAAACTACTCTTTGATCCATGGGCCACAGCACGGATGTTGTGTTAGCCAGCGTAAGAGCAACATTGATCTCATTGTAAATGTCCCTCAGAGCTCTTGGGTGACTAGATGCATTATCAATGAACAATTATATTTTGAAGTGACTCTTTTTTTTTCCTGAGCAGTGTGTCTCCACAGTAGGCTTAAAGTATTTAGAAACAATGTTATAAAGAGACATGCTGTCATCCACTTTCTTCAAAAGATTTAGTATGAGCAGTAAAATCTGTTCTTATTAAGGAGAAAACAACTTGGTTTGCTAAAAGAGTATATACTATTGTTTAAACTCCTTTAACTGCAAAAAATAGTCCTTTATAAGTTCTGCCAGCAGGAAATGAAGTAGGTGATATTATATGTTCTCCACATATTAAAAGGATAAGGAAATAGTATGGGCAATATTATGCCAAAAATGTCAACAATTTAGATGAAATGGGCAAATTCATTTAAAAATGCTAAGCTCTCTTGCTCTCTCAAGAATTAGATAATATAAATAGACCTATATATATTAAAGGAATGGAATGTGTAATTAACTATCCCAGAAAAAAAATACAGTTACAGATAGCTTCAGTTATGAATTCTACCAGATATTTAAGGAAAACTAATACCAAATATACACAAACTCTTCCAAAAAACTAAAGAAAAATAAATAAGCTCCAACTCATTCTTGAGACCAACAAGATCATAAAACTAAAACTTGAAAAAGGCATTACAAAGAAAAAAAAACTATAGACTGACATCTCTCATCATGATCATGGATGTAATATCTTAAAAATTTAGCAAATTGAACACAAAGTATGTTAAAACAAAAAATATATCATGACCAAGTAGGGATTATCCCAAGAATACAAAGATGGCTTCTTATTAAACAATCAACAAAACTGACTGTATTAACAAACTCAAAAAGAAACAAAATATGATTTCAATAGATGAAGAGAAAATATTTGACATCCATTCTTGATTAAAAACTCAAAGAAAACTGGGAAAAAAAGAGAAGGAAACTTCAACCCAATAAATGGAATTTACAAAAAAACAAAAACACTGCAGTTAACATCCTACTCAATAGTGAAAAATATGAATACCGCCTCCCCCCACCCCTAGTATCAGGAACAAGACAAGGATGTCTGCTATCACTATTTATATTCAACCTGTAATGGAGGCTTTAGCCAGGGCAATCAAGTAACAAAAAGAGATAAAGGCATCTATATTAGAAATGAATAAAATTTATTCAAGGACTACATGATCATCTATGTATAAAATTGATAGAATCCATGAAAACTTACTAAAACAATATGTGAGTTTAGCAAGTTAACAGGAAAACAGATCAATATACAAATAATCAACTATATGGCACCAATCAGAAATTGCAATTAAAATACCACTTACAATATAATCTATATATAAAATACATAAGGACAAAAGATGTGCAATATATGTCCACTGAAAACTGTAAAATACTGCCGAGAAAAATTAAAGACTAAACAAATGGACAGTTACAATTTTTTCATAAGCTGAAAGATTCAACATAGCAAAAAATGTCAGTTCTCCCCAATTAACCCATAGGTTTAATGAAATGCCTATTACAATTACACCATAAGAATGCAAAAGAATGAGGATAGCTCTCAAATTCTAAAGGTATCGTATATATCCTTTAAACAGTGGCCAACAAGATCAGGATGAGTAGCTTGCCTTCCACATGTTTTCCTATATCTCATGTTGAACATTCAGCATATCAGTATAAAAAAAAATTGCTAATTTACTGGAACAAACGGAAGGTCAAAGTAGTTTCAAATGCATACTTTTTCTGTTGGGAAAAATAATTGCTTTTTAAAAGATTTCATGAATTTATTCAACAGGTATTTTCTAAATACCTATTACATTGAAAGACATTGTGGTTAACACCAGCTACAGTGATTTTTGTTTAGTTTTTTATATTTTTATTGAGATATAGTTGACATACAATATTATGTTAGTTTCAGGTGTATGATATGTAGAAATTCAACAATTATATACATTTTGAAATGCTCACCACAATAAGTGTAGTTACTCTGTCACCATACAAAGTTATAATATTACTGACTATGTTCCCTATGGTGTACTTTTCATTCCTGTGACTTATTTATTTTATAACAAGGCCAATTCACTTTTATCTGAAAGTTCTTAGAGCATTTTCAATTGTTTCAAGGCCAATCTTACATTTCCTGGGGGTCTCTAAGTGGCTGGGACAGGCATTAGAATTCTATTCTTGGTGTTCATGCTTAAGCTCAGCCCTAAATAAAACCTGCTGAAACTCACTGTTAACAGTTGAAACGGGAAAGAGGCCCTGAAAAGAACCTTGGAAGTTGATCAGAACCTTGGCTCATTCTCAAAAGGATGCTGCCATTTTGTCAAAATCCTGTTAACTGAAAAAGCCTTAGGAGAGTGGTCCCAGGAGCCAGAGAAGGAAATAGGTGGATGTCAATCAAAAGGTGTAAACTTTCATTATAAGGTGAATAAGGTTTGGAGGCCTAGGGTACATACAGCATTGTAACTATAGTTATTAATAATGTATACTTGAAATTTACTATGAGAGTAGACCCTAAGACCACAAAAAATAATGATACTTTTGTGACATGATGGTTATTTAATTGGCTTGATTATGGTAATTATTTAAAAAATATATACATATATCAAAACACCATGATGAGTACCTTTAATATATAAAATATTTATTTCTTAATCATCCCTTAATAAATCTGGGGAAGAAAAGCCTTCAAAGGAGCACTTGCTTGCTAATCATGAATTTCAAGAGTCCAAGATTGGTTGCTTCCTGTTCTGTTCTAGGTTTTAACCTTTACTGAGGTTAAAAAAAAATGGTTAAAGGAACCATAGTGTGAAAACCTGAACATGTTATCACAGAGACTCTAACAGTGAAAGTTTAGGAGAAACTGGCCTTTTTCAGAACTTTTAAAATTAATAAACAAAAAATGACTAGTTTTTATACACCATAATTAGATTTTGATATAATAGTATGTAACTCTGGGTCTCAAAAAATATTTAAGATGCACTATTTTCAAGTATTTATTAAGATCTTGTGTTATTTTAATTGAGAGTAAAGGTTACTATGTGTGTATAATTTTTAAAGAAAGAGCATTCATATCCCCCATATAATGCAAGTAGTATTGATTTATGGCTGTCTTATTTTGATAGCAAAGTAATTAATGAACATAAACTGATTAAGGTGGTAGTTATTCTAGTGAACTCTTATTGGAACAAGTTAAATGAGACAAAATAAATCAACCACTTTAAATGGCATCATAATTAAAAATGTTCATAAAGATAAAAGAACAGATAGCTGTTCACAAATAGATTTCTAAGGTTTCTTAACAATTAGCGAAATGTTTTCTAAAGATCTGAGAATTTTCCATACCATCTTGATATAATTGCATTAAAAACCTTGTTACTCTAATGAGCATATGATTAAATCCTTTACTTACAGATCAAAGAAGATTTTAATTATGTAGCAAGTTACTCAGAAACATAAAATGTTCCATTAAGCTTCACAATTAATACATGCAAAATTTATGAGTTTAGAGTTCTTCCTTGTTTAAAATTGTTACTATTTTAAGTTTCTCTGGATTCACTGATTAAGAGAAAAATATTTAAAGCCATAAAAGTAACAGGCAGGATAAAGTTTGATTGCTATTTTCTTATTATTTAGGGATCCAAATGCCTTGTCACCAGATGCTCATTATGTGTACAAAACTATAGAACCATTCACAGCAGGATCATACCAGAATGTTGCATATTACTGAAATCCCTCAATGAAAGCAGGGAAAAATCCTTCTTTTGGAACCATTCAATCATGTAGTTTTAAAATAAACAGCAGATTTCTTACTGTTGGAATAAGACACAGATAATCAAGGGGAAGAAGAAATAATTATCCATGTGGTATTGATTAGAGTTGGAGACACCAGGATGAATTCATGTTTGGTTTAACATAGCTACAGATGGCTACAGAGAGAAATGTTTATAGATATGTGTATATACATGAGTTACATGGCCCTGCTCTGTCAGCTGAGAGGTCCTGGAAGCAATGTACCAGTAGCAATGAGCACACTCAGCACCATAATCTTGATTTCTAATACCTTTCTGCAATAAAAGGACACAGGGATCCTTAGAACAGGACTGATTCTAGGACTAGAGAAGGAAATACAGAAGATGATCCTGTACATCTTATAGAAGTACTAGAAGGTAATACAGTGCTGAAAAAATGATGGGTGTGTATCAGAGATATATGAGATAACTGAAAGAGCTTCCACTGACTGAAGCTGGAGCAATTTGAGCAACAAAATAAGAAAAGTAGTACTGGGTTTTATACAGAGTATGAAATAAATACCCATGATTTCATATGGGTATAAATAAATAGTTGAATAAATAAATTAATGGCAGAAAATAGATAAATGTTCTGTGCAGAAGAATTCCAGATAATTTAGTTAGATACCTGCCTTCAACTAGGTGCAGCATAATTCCCCACTCCTAATTTTGGAAATGCACATATTTACTTATTTCCAGAGCACAGTATGAAATGGGGACAAAAGAGTAACTTAGCATGGAGAGACCTGACAAATACTCTTTCAAGCCAGATTGTCAAGTTCAACTTCAACAGTTAAACATATTGATAGTATGCATCTTTGATATGATCTGATGAAAATGGCACTTTACCTCTGCGGTCTTCTTTTCAAAAACACATTACCTCAGCCTAACTATGAGAAAAATGTGAGATAGTCCCCAAATAAGTACATTCTACAAAATGTCTGACCAGCAATCTTCAAAACTGTCAAGATCATCAAAAATAAGGAAAGTCTAAGAAATAGTTAGAGCCAAGAGGAGTCTCAGGAGATAAGACTAGTAAATGTAACATGGTATCCTGGAACAGAAAAGGGACATTTGTAAAAAAAAAAATTGAGAAAGTGTCAATAAATTATGGACTTTACTTAATAATTATTTATCAGTGATGGTTAATAAATTGTGACAAATATACATTATCAATGTAGCATGTTAAAATAGAGGAAACTATTCTATATGGGAAACACCTTTGCAACAATTTTGTAAGTGTAGAATTTTCATATAAAAGGGTTTATTTAAAAAGTAACATTGCAATAAACTTCAAGGAAATAATAATGTGGAAAAAACATGATGAGGAGTCAACACTATCAGAAAGATGTCCTTTTCAAGTACTATTTAGATCACAATGTATATTAAAATAGTAAGAAAGAAGAGTTTCATACATTAAAACATGTCCCCTATTATTCAAAGCTTTTTCACATTTATAACAAGCCAACACTTTTTTTCTAATATCTTTCTAAATAACACATAATTTGCAAAGCAACCTTCAAAAGTAATGCAAATAACTCAATGGGAAACTTTTAAATTTAATACTTTATACTTCTCAATCAGAACAAGTTCATAGGAACAAAAATGAGGAAGAGAAAGTTGATAAGCTATACCAAACATATTACTTGTATTTTCTTTAACAGAAAACTGACCCCCAAAAAACAAATCAAGAAGTGGAAGTTCTTTGACACACAAAAATTTTGGAAAACCATGAGGGCAATTCCAAGAAACTTAATGATTAATTAAGAATGTCCAATCTCAATAAATCCTTTCAAAGTTACATAGCCAGTAATGGGATAATACCAAGTTTCCAACATTTTTAAAGAAACAGTGTCCATATTTCAAAACCTTGAACAATAATAAAATTTTTCAAAGAAACCATCTAAACAGCTAAAACATTTCAGAAATGAAGAGACTTTTTTTCCAGCAAAAAAATATTGAAACTGAAAACGTACCGGGTTCCTAAAGTGTATACCTATGTGCACAGGCTTTACTCTTCAGCAAGATGAGAAATAATCATGACTTTCAAGCGTATTGTCATAGATTCACAGTTATCAAGAAAAACAGCATTATGATTCCCTGACAAATATACCCTTAATTGGTTTTCTTTAAAAGTCACTCATAGACAGAAATAAAATATTGAGAGAATACCTTTTCCAAACTCTTATTTGCAACACATGAAATTGAGGAAAAGAGTCTCTTCACTAAACTTTTGACTGAAGATGAGTAATGAGCCAGTAGCTGATTCTAAACTCATATACAGGTGTCTTGACAACCAATCCAGTATTCTTTCCATTAATGTAGAAGTTCCTTTTTAGAATAATAGTAAATCACTGCTTCATATTTACAATTACACTGAATATAAAGTTCTTTTCTGTCATTGACTTTTCACTGAAGCATAATAGATATGCAATATTATATTGGTCAACTATGCAACACAGTAATTCAGCAGTTAAAAACATGAAATCCTCACTCCAACTAGTGTAGTTACTATCAACATAGAAAGGTGTTACAGAACTA